>CADDXX010000330.1:123978-240229 GCA_902810485.1 Alauda arvensis
TCTCATAGGAATTGCATCTTTCTGTGGGTCCGTTAAAAAGCAAACGAGGAAGGGAACTAGCAACTCAGCCTTTAATGGACTGAAACATGGCCGGGTGGTGAATGCCACCGCGTCGCTGTACTGTTACGCAGTGCTGTGCTGAATTACAAAGTGGGTTTTTCCCACACTGCCTCTGTCGTGTCAAGRCACCTCAGCCTTACAGCGCTACATTTGGGATCTCTGCAGGGCCAGAGTGGCCACCAGCGGCTGTTTCTCCCATGGGACACAGTAACAAAAGCTATGGCAAGTGCAGTCCCACCCAGGGCTGGCTGAGGGATTTTATGCCTTCTAGGTCAGGGCCTGCCGGCTACGGAATGGCTGCACTGCTCCAAACTGGAGGTATCTAAAGAGCATGAGAGCGCCTTGGATAGAACGAACGAGTGGTTCTGATGCTAAGTAGGAGAATACTGGAATACCAGTCAATTTTTTTTGTAGCTACAGTACAGCTAAAYAGCACACAGAGCTTAACATTTTGACAGAGTGAAGCCGCACAGGTGTGGGATTGCCATTTTGGAATGGGTCTGAAGGGGTTTCACCAGGGCGCTTCTCTGTGCTCGGATCATCCCCAAGTTTAACCTATGTTTTGGTAAATAGAAAAGCATAAATTCACCCGCCTGTRAATGTCACCCGCTGGAGCAGAGGAGGGGAGCCCCCTGCGTGTGGCAGAGCGGGAAGGACCAGCCCTGGGAGGCAGGACTGGGGCCGGGAGGTGACCTGAAGTACTCAGGAGATGGCTCTGTCCTGCCCACAGGGCATGAGGGCAGGGCTGGGCCGCGCAGGTTTGGGCCGCGTGTTTGTCCTGGAGGGTGGTGAAGATCATGGTGAGGCGGCTGTGTCCCTGCAGCCCACGGAGATCGATGGAGGAGCAGAGATCCCACAGCGGAGCAGGTGATGCCTGGAGTCATCTGTGGGAAGTCCACGCTGGAGCAGCCTGCTGGCAGGGCCTTTGGCCCTGTGGAGAGGAGCCCACWTTGGAGCAGGTTTGCTGGCAGGACKTGTGACCCTGTGGAGGAYCCCCACTGGAGCAGACTGTGCCTGAAGGACTGACTGTACTCTTGGAAGGTACTCACACCGGGGCAGTTCGTGAAGAACTGCAGCTTATGGGAAGGAGTCACATTGAATAAGTTTGTGGAGGACTGTCTCCCATGTGACAGAACCCATGCTGTAGCAGCAGTAGTGTGAAGAGTCCTTCCCGTGAGGAGCAGCAGAAAGTGATGAACTCACTCTAATCCCCTTTCCCTTTTCCACTGCACCACTAGGAGGGAGAGGTAGAGAATTTATGCATAAAGTCCAGGAAGGAGGATAGGGTGGGGGAAAATGTTTCTTTAAGATTTGATTTTACTTCACATTACCCTACTCTGATTCGATTAATAATTAATTTTCCCCAAGTCAAGTCTGTTTTGCTSTGACAGTCTGACAGTAATTGGCGAGTGATCTTTCTATGTCTTCATCTTGACCCTCAACCCTTTCCTTATGTTTTCTCTCCTCTTTCCAGGCTTTGGTGGTCACCTGGTGATGAGACAGGGTCAACTCATCACAGCTGCCCAGCGCCCTTATGGACTCCCTGCCCATGAGTTGTTCAAGACTTCATTGAACAAATCTCTCCTCAGCTTGACTCAATCAGCCTTCCTGCAAGCAGGGGCTGAACTAGATGACCTCTGGAGGTCACTTSTAACCACATTTATTCTACATCTAAAGCTGTGTGTGTGGGGTTAAGTGAACTGGAGGAACAAGAGGAAAATGCAATGGGGGAAACAGATAATTTTTTTTTTCTGAATTAATAACCTTCCAAACAAGCAAACAAACAAAAAGATAATATTGCAGACTGTGTTTGTTCTGATTAATTTAGTATATTTTGTACTCTAAGGATGTGGTAATTTTTTTGGTGTCTTTCCATTTATGTGTGCAGCAGCCATAAAATTGCCATTAATTTTCTTAATCCATTTTCTTAATCCATTTTGCATTTTCTTTGGTGGAGCTTTGAATGGAATCTTAGGTATTTTTGCTGTTTTTTATCTCTATTCTGTGCCAAAATGTTGTGGTCTTTTATACAGCAGTCCAAGTGACCAGACAAATGCTAAGTGCCCAAACTTCATCCTTTGCATTTTAGGTAGTCTTAGGTATATTTTCTCAAACTATTCTCTAATGTAAATTTTCAAGAGATTTTTAAATTTGATCTGTTAAGTACTGCCTAGCTTGTGTGGCCTGATGTAATGCTGGATGTTCTCTAGTTAGGAGAATGGAAATGTGGGAGTAAAGTTAGGCATACTTTAGTGATATATATTCTTTATGATTATTTCTTATACTCTCTTGTCTTCTGTCTCTGTAGTTTGAGTATACAACTATTTGTGTTGTACAAACATTTTTTTTTACTTTGATTGTAGAAACGTTCTTGTATTTTTTTTAATGAAAAACTGCACAAGTGGGAGAGGTATGAAGCTTGGTAGATTTTGAAGAGCAATTTCCCAGGAGTTCTTCTTGCAGAATGTTCTCATAAAGYTTTTTCAGCTTGCTTCAGAAAAATTTAAAGGAGAAAGCTTCAGACACCTCTCAGGRAAGATTTCTGTCCTAAAATACATTGGCTTTGTGACAGATTTTTCTAGCARAAAGGTATGTAATTCTTTTATTTTCTTAAATTGGTGTACAAAATATGTAGTGATAGGCAGACTAATTTTCATACCTTTTTAATGATTAAAATAAAAACTATTTTAGTATTTTTTAAAGCTTTTGCATGCTAATTTCAAAACAATTGTGAGGGGAATAACACTCCTGTATCTCCAGTGTTCATGGCAGTTGGAGGGTTATGATTCTAGCAAGGCCTACATGCAAAGAAAGAGACACAATACAGGTGTTACTYAAGCAACCTAAGGGAGAAAAGGTGAAAATTGCCATGGTTAATATCACCTGGTCTATAAAATCAACTGCCCAGTCACAGGGAATGAGGGAGAGAGAAGCAGTGATGAAGAGGGGAAAGAAGACTCTTCCAGTATGTGTTAGAAAAGAGGTTGTTGCAAAGGCTTTTGTGAAGACTCCAGTCAAGAGGAACAAGAAGGATGTAGCTCGAAGAGCTGTCACCCAGTCTAGACAAATTGCAGAGATTAGGCAAGACTGTGAGCTACCAGCATTCCTGTAAATAGCAATGCAGGTAGCCAGGCCTGTTTCTCCTCTCCAAATGGTAAGGGTAGAAGCTCTTCAGTGAAAACATCAGCCCTTGCTTTCTAGCTTCCCAAATATACCAGCATTCCCAGATCTCTCAGTGTGGGCTCTAATTCCCATGCCTAGACTCATAGCCCTCACTCATTATTTGGGGCTGCCCCTACTTACCAGGAGAGTCTGGCTTGATCTCCAGTACAGAGCAGATGTACACACTCRTGCACTGTTCTCACAAGCACGCTTRCTCAGATATCAGATCTCCCACTGGGTGGTGATCCAGTGTCCATGCACACACGCTGTGTCCCTCACATAGCTGCTGACTCAGAGCTGGAGTCTTTCCAGATATAGATCTTCTATCTCATGGCTACTCATGGCTACAGCTTAAGACTGGCTAGCAAAGTGTATGCAAGTGTACACATGSATGTGTGTACACACAGGTGTGTGCAAAGTTAAATTCCCTAGGGAAACATAAACAGTCTGGTGTTTCCAGCTGCTGGCACTTAAACATACAGGCCCAGTAAACCACAGTCCCTGCTGCAGTTGCTGACATTTAGACCCTACCAATACGCACCCTGTTCCCAGTGGGGAATGATCCTTTCCTCTGTTGCTGGCACTCARATCTCAATTGTACTATAGTCTTTCTGTTGTCACCTAGATCTACAACCTGGTGACCCATGGTGTGTTCTCCAGCTGCTGGCAATAAGGCTTTGTCACGCTCATGTAGGATAAAGTGAAATTACAGAGGCAAAGTCAGTAATAAAATATATTGAAAAGAAAGGATACACTGTGTTGATTATGTGTTTATCATGTGTTGATCACATGTTGATCATGTGGCTCAGACAAGTATCCTATGTTTGTTCCTCTGCTATCCATCCATATCTCTAACTTTCCTTACATTTTTTCACTTCCCATAAAGAATCTATAATTTTTACATAATCCCCACAAGTTCTTTTTACTTTTCCATGGTTTTGGTACACTCTCACAAAGACTTTCAGATATGCTATCATACTTATGAAGTCTTGATTTCTTCTCTGCTCCCTCCTCTGCTCCCCCCTCCCCCTTGCCCCTGCCTATGTCTAAGTAGTTCYTTCTARCAGCCCATCAATCAGYGACTGAAAAGTTCTGGTGGTTGTCTACCTTATTACCTGCTCATTAATGTTGTGTATTCATTTCCTTTATTGCTTTATTGTTTTCCTTGTTACTCATTTCTTCTAWTACACTGAAGAGAGCTTAATGAACCAGATGCTCTTACAGTAGATGTACTCTTACAGCAGCATAGAGGAAAAAAACTCTTGTTTATTCAAGGTCCTGGAATCATGCTGCTTTTTGTATTGGTTCTGGTTTTATCTCTGTTATTGAATTACTGCTATCACTGTTTTTTTTTTTCTGTTCATTTTCTCAAGGGAAGAGCTCCAGTTATCTTCAATGAGATTTCCTATAGGATTTAACAAAACCTGAGTATTACATACYCACCACAATTGTRATGTTAGAGTCCCAGAGGCATGACTGAATTGCTTATATAGATTTCTTCTGTGTACAGACTGTGCTGAGAGCTTCAGATTGGTGCCTAGTGCGGGAACCCCACAGCAAGAACCGTTGGTGTGTTTGCACTAAAAATAATGTTATCCAGTTGTCTGTCCTGTCTTTAGATGACAATGAATAGCAAGCACAAATGAGTTTGCAGGTGTTACAGCAAAACAAATGCTCACCTGTTCTGGAGATAAAGTGTAGTGACATCCGGTTGACCTGTGTACAAGTCTGGTGAAAACATAGTATTTATAYTTTAAAAAACATATAAATTATTGTTTTAAGGCTGTGTAAAATCTGTAGAATTGTATCCTGGCCCCTAATTTTCAGAAACTGGACAAAATAAAGAATAAAGAAACAGTCTGTTAAGTGTCTATAATTGGAAATCCCATTCTACTTGTGGTCTGTTCCTTTTCTGTACTCCTGACCAAAATCACAGAATTGTTAGTGTTGTGAGGGACCTCTGSAGATCATCTAGCCCAACCCACCTGCCAGGGCAGGGTCACCTAGAACAGGTGACAYAGGAACTTGTCYGGGTGGGTKTTGGGTATCTCCAGGGAGGGAGACTTGGCAACCTCYGTGGGCAGCCTGTGCCAGTGCTCTGCCACACTCATTGTAAAGTTCTTCCTCATGTTGAGGTRGAAYTTCTTGTGTTTTAGTTKATGGCCATTGCTCCCTGTCCTGTYGCTGGGCAGCACTGAACAGTCTGGCACCATCCTCTTGAYRCCCATGTTTGATATACTATATATGCATTACTGAGAACTTCCTCTCCTCTCCCTGCCCCTGTCCCTCTCCTCTCCTCCCAGTTCCCACAGTTTCTCCTCACASRRGAGATGCTCCAGACYRCTCATCATCTTTGTGGCCCCTGCTGGACCCTCTCCAGYATTYCCTTGTCTTTCTTGTRCTGAGGAGCYGAGAACTGCACATGGCATGCCAGATGTGATCTCACTACAGCTGACTAGAGGGGCAGGATCAGCTCTCTTYACCTACTGGCCACACTCTTCCCRATGTATTCCAGGATATCATTGGCCCTCCTGCCTGCAAGGGCGCTGTTAGCTCATGGTCAGCTTGTCATGGACCAGGTCCTTCCCAGCAGAGCTGCTCTCCAGTATGACAGCCCCCARGTTGTGCTSGTGTTTGGGGTTCTTCCTCCCCAGGTGCAGGACCCTGCTGCACTTTGCCTTGTTGAATGCCATTAGGTTTCTTTCCAMCCAATTCTCCAGCCTTTTAGGGTCCTGCTGAATGGCAGCACAGCCTTCAGGTGGATCMGCCACTCCTCCCAGTTTTGAATCATCAGCAAACTTGCTGAGTGTACATTCTATCCATTTTTCCAGGCTATTGATAAACAAGTTGAAACATGCACATACATGTGAATTTTATATGTTAGTGTGTTTTTCACATGATTTCCAGAGAAGTGTCTTATGAGTTTTAGAGCAGATGAAATTAAACCTTAYGCTGCCTGCAAACTAAAATTTTCATATATGTTGCACTTCAGTTGCAGTTATGGATTTAGCAGTGCCAGTTATTTTAGTGGCAATTTCTAGAGTAGCCTGAATTACTTAAAAGTAAGAAAACCTCAGCAGGGCTGAAAGCTTTCAAGGGAAAATAGGACAAGATAAGTAYAGCATGAAAATGGTTCAAGGGTAAATGGGACCTGGTTTTGATGTTTTCCTTCCTAGCTTGTGAGCCCTTTTCTTGAAAGTTTTTGTGCAGACTGCASGCTCAAGACCAAAGCCAGAGCTCTGTTGAGTGATCAGGCAAGGATAGGGGATTGGGAAACATCTCCAGAGCTGTGATTCTGGGAGGTACACAATGCCAGATGAAGAAAAGTGCATCTCTGAAAACATCACATTTTGCTACATTAACTGTTCCCTAGCTTTCTGTGAACTCTCAGGTATCTTTTGTGTTTACAGTATGTCAATGTTTTTATTTCTTGGGCTTTTTCAGAACTAGTTCTTAAATATGTGTAGTTAGTATTTGTAAATTTTTTTTAGAAAATTTGAGTCATTCAGGTGGAAAAAACAAAACAATCACAAGGTTGAAACTATCAATCATAAGTAAGTAATCTTGTCATTCATGCAGAGTATAATTTATTCAGAAAAGTGGTTCCAAAAGCACTTGTAAATAATGAACATGCTTGGGTGAATTTTTTTTAAGATTCTTTGGGAACAAAGAATGATAAAAATTATTAATGGTATTTATTTGGAAACATGTATGTAGAAATAACTTACTTGTAAAATTACCTAATACTTGATATTAGAATATTCATAATAGATAGCAGCAAGATTCTTTGAAGCACATCATCAGAAAACTGACTTGAGGTATAAAAAATGGGACTAGTAGAAGGCCAGAATTGAAATGTATGAGTTGGGCTCTGCTCCTCAGAAATGGAACAGCGCCTTGCCACCAACTGATATTGTCACACTAATTCACACAGAGTTTCCACTGCTATCAGTTTCATTGTGTTTCTCACGTCTGGCCCTTGATGCACTAACAATGGTCTAGTGATCAGATGTCTAGAGAGAAAATAATGGAAAAGTAACAAACCTATTTTATTTTGAAAATACTTGMTTTGGTGAAAAAGCTGCTTCCTCTAATGCTTTAGCTGCTTCTGTTAATGGTTTAAYTGTAATTAAAAGTGTAAGCTACAAAGTGAAATGTCTGTAAGAATGTAAGAAAATTCTGTAAGAACGGGTGGGAGATAAATCAGAATTAATTTTTCTTATTGCTATGTGTCTCATAAATTTTGTACACACAGGTGACACAGATGACTTCAGAATTATGGCGCTCAGGTTAAGGTATTGCCAGTCAGATGTGATTTAAGGCAGATACTCATCTACTGCACCAGGAGTCTGAGTTTTCCAGTGGATTGCTCAGGGCAAGCATCCATTGGTTCATGCCATGGAAGGACAGATGATTCTCACATTGGGAAGGAGTACAAACTGCAGTTCAGATTGTTTTCCTTTGGTGTGATTGTGAGTTTTAAATATTTGGCATATCAGTCTTTTTTGACTCCTTAAAGTTTCCTCAGGACACTGGTGACCAGCTTAATTCTGTTGTGATCTTGGGTTTTGTCTGTTAAGCTGATCTGTAAGCCACAGCATCCAAAAAATTCTGATGGAGCTCAGTGTTCATGTTGCAAACTTCAGTATCCTTGGCTATAAACTGACTAGATCAGAGATCCAACTATCCATTTGTTGTGCAGGAGGAGTTCAGGCTTAAGAATAATTTTGGCTTGAGMAGAAAGCTGTCTGTGCTGCTGCCATACATGTCACATTTGGTTTAGCAATTGGGCGTTGTTCCGCAGCAGTGCCTGTTCTAAACACTGAAGTAACAATTTAAACAAACGTGCTTACTATATAGATTAGATTTGTCCTGAATTGTATGGGGAAAGTCTACTGTAGTTTCCTGCTGGGTRCTAACCCAGATACCTCAAAGCTTCTGAAAGCTGTGACAGTTGGACGCTGCCAACAATATTTTAAGGTTGTCATTATACCATATAGGTATATTAGACGTATGCATATCTATATGTTCCATCGATACCTGCAATGTACATTTGYTCGCGTATGTTTGTGTGTTTGTTTAGGTATGTCTGTGTATTTGTTTGGGTGTGTACATTTGTTTGGGTGTGTTTTTTGGGTGTGTACATTTGTTTGGGTGTGTTCATGTGTGTACATTTGTTTGGGTGTGTTTGTGTGTGTACATTTGTTTGTGTGTGTACATTTGTTTGGGTGTGTTTGGGTGTGTTTTTTGGGTGTGTTCGTGACCTTGGCCTGTAGCGCGGCCTCCCTGCCCGCCGCCCGCGCTGCCTGCGGGAGCCGCCAGGTGTCGCTGCGGCGCCAGGCTGAGGCCGGCTRAGGCTGCCCGGGGCGCGGCGCGGGGTGCGCGGCACCGGGGAGTGCCGGGTAGAGAGCAGGGAAGGCTCTGCAGGTAATCTCTGGGCTTTCCCCCGCCGCTTACACTTATCGAGTGGGTCTCCTTTCGAGTGTCTTAAAACACCTCGAACACTGGTTCCAAGGGGCGGAGCGCAGTGCGCTGCGGCGGGGCCGCTGACTGTCCCGAGGGTCGGGGTGCCCAGCGACAGAGCGAGGGCAACAAGCGCCCGCTGAAACACACCAGCTCCGTCCTACCATGAGGAGAAGGTCCYKTGAGTGGAGGGGGACTGAGCAYTGGAACAGGCTGGCYAGGGCGGCTGGGGARCCTCCTGTTCAAAAGCCGCCTGGACGCGATCCTGGCAGCCTGCTCTGGGTGAACCTGCTTTAGCAACGGGTTTGATGATATGGTCTGCAAAGAGCCYTTTCAACTCCATTCTGTCATTCTGTAAAAATAACAGGCAAARCTTTTCTGGTTCAGAGTCCACTTTTTGAGAAGTCTTGCCTTGATCTCTCAAGACTTACATAGCTCAACTGTGAAATGGCATTAGTAAWGCATCCCTTCTCTACTGAACAAGAACTAGCTTGTGGAGTGATATTCTGGTATTTTAATAATAAAGCTACTTAAATCTGGGTTAACACCACAAAGAAAGCAAATGCAAGGCAAAATTGACTTCAGTACAGTAAATAGCGTGTGGCATCATTGTGCATAATCTGCCTCACGAAGTTGTAGAATAATAGCTGATTTTTCATCATGAAAACAAGCATTGAAAGACTAAGACAATTTAATCTCTAAACATGTTTGAACTATATATATATCAAAAACATGAGGAACATTTTTTGGTTTTTCCTTTTTCTACTTTTACTTTGGTATTTTTTGCTGGTGAGGCACGTATTTATTTATTTATTTATTTATTTATTTATTTATTTATTTATTTAAAGTTTGTATGTTTTTGTTTGTTTGTTGTATTTAATTTCTTTTGTTTGTTTGTTTTGTTTGTCTAGCACACCTTTCTGATTTGAGATTGAAAGATGAATGGTGTAATTTTTATATAACACGTTCCATATAACTGTTGCTAATTCTTGCTGTTTGATTTAAAGTCCTTTCAGTATTGCTGGAAATATAGCCGAAGCTTGATATTACAAGTGCATACAGTTCCAGTTTTGTGATGATTAGTGTTTATTTTTATCCCAAATTTTATGTCTTAGTTTCTTTTACTTACTGACTGCTGAAGGGAACCAGCATATTGTGAGGGCAGAAATAGATCAACATTAAATACATACTGCACTTGCTGATGAAAACTTGATAGTGGAGAGGCTTGGCAAAAGACACTGAGAATTTAAAGAGAATAAATAAAATTAATATCAAGGTAACACTGCTATTTTATATGTATTTTCTAGGACATTTTATTGAGTGGAGCAATAAGGTAGAGATACCAGTATCTTCTTAGTGACTCAGGCAGAGGAGCAGTTCCAAGGTCAGAGTTTCTCTGTGCATGAGTATTACAATCATGTATTTCAAATAAAGCAAAATGGGATTGGAGACAGCCCTAGATATTTAAGGCTGTATGGTTAAGTGGCTGCAACTGCTGCTTTGCAAACCTGTCCTACACCTTTCTGGATGTAATGCACTAGAGCCATTTGTTTCCTCTGCCATGCTGAAAGTTTATGAGTGAAAAGCAGTGTAGCCAGCTGATTCATTGCTTTAAACTCAAATTTCCCCAAAGCTCATGGAGAAACAATTAGGCTGCAGGATTTGTTAATGAACTGAGCCTTGACTTCCCATTTGGACCTAGAGTGGCTTTTCTTCTGTGGTGTAATTAACTACCCATATGCACAACAGCTGTGTTCCAGGGCTCAGTATGATGAGCTAATGAGGAACGTCTTTATATCAGAAGCCTCTAGCCCTCCTTTCAGTTGGACCTGCAGACCACAAAGCTATTAGCTGTATGTCAGACACTAGTCAAACTACTGAACAGATATCCATTTCTTCCATGATATCCATGGTCTCATCATATTGACTACAATTCCCAAAAATCAACTCTTGTAATTCTCAGTTTAGTCAATGTATAGGTTCCTGAAAAATTGTCTTGACATTCAAAGATCCTGCATTCCTTCAGTTCTCAATGTGAACATAGTAATTTGAATATAGGAGACCTAATTTGAAAATGTCAGTTATGTCAATTACCCCATCAGTAAAATTAGAAATATTAATTAGGTTAAGATTAGTATATTTGAAAGAGACTTGCAATCCTTGAGTAATCTCTTGGAAATATAATTATTCTAAAACCTCTCATGCATGAAAAATCTCTTTATAGCTTTAGAAAAGTAGGTGTTGCAGTAAAACATTTTTCTCCCTTCTTGCTAATGTGTTTATTTGTACTTTTGAGTTAGAAAGGAAAAAAAAACCCAGATATTTTCACTTTGTTTATCTGAATTACAAGTAATTGCATAATTTTCTTTAGGRCTGCTAAAAATCTTACTTTAAAATTAAATTAGTGAGACAGGTTTTCCAGGACAGAAAGCATCATGTTGGAAAGCACTGTGATGATTAGCACTGTGCCAGTTAAATCATGTTCCTTAGAGGTTTAGTAATGGGTTTAATCCTATGAGAACTTAATTATTTTGATGTTCTGAAGCAAACTTTGAACTCTGTGAATTCTTATGTGATGTGAATAGTGTCCTAGAAATGCATGGTATCACTTGTACCTAAAACCAAAGTGTGGTAACTGCTTTACTGGGTCAGACTTTATGAAAAGAAACTGAATATGGGGAAAAATTTATCAGACCAGAAGCAAGTACAGAGTACAGTGCTCTCTAATTTTTTTTCCCCTCCCAGGTCAGGGGATACATGGTGTCTAATGACTGACAACCTGCTAACTCTGGAATAGGGCAATCCTTCTTGAACTCTTCCAGCTGTCTTCTTTTAATCTCCTGCTACTTTATGTACCTGTTTTCTCATCTGTTTTCCAGTGCAAAATTACAGAAAATATTTTTTTGTTTCAGCACCTAGGATTTGAACAATGCTTAAACCTTGTTTTGTATTTTGCACCTTTAGTTTTGTATGTCGTACACAAAGAAGAGAAGTATGATATTATGAAGCAGTATGTCCAGTTTTATTAAGGAACATTGTGCCTAAACTCACTTTTAATATGTGTAGAATTGTACTATCCCAAAGAATCACAGTCTTCATGGTAAATGGATGCATTTGCATTGAGATTCATTGTGGGGAAAAACCCATTTCTTTTCCATCAGTTTCCTAAAATCCCAAAATCCCAGAGCACAGCCCCAAATGGTTTTATTTTTTGAAACAGAAGCAATTCAACAGCTGCAGCTTATTATGAATAAAGAGAGTATGCATGTGAACTACTGTGAACATATATAAAATTACTTGCCRGATAGGTGATATCACCATCCCATTTCTGGGAGCTGTATGAGATGTGTAATCAAGTTACATTTTGGAAAGTAGCTGGATGATTCTCTTGCACTTACACCTGCCTTCTGAAAAGATAAATCTCAGATTTACAGAAGAAATGTTTTATGTGTATTCTGGTTAAGCTTTTATGAGATGCTATATCAGCAAACAAGAAATTGAATTTCCAAGGATAGAGGAAAGGGACAGACCAGATATAACAAAAGGCCTAATTCTACCTGTCTTGTCTCTCAGATTGTCTACTAAATTCTCTTTTTCTCTGTGTGCTTTAGAGCAGATCTGCAGAAATAAGTAAAAAATTGACTAACCTTGCAATAAAATCCTATGGTGGCACATTCTTCACATCCACTGTGAAGTGTACAGCAAGAGCAGGGGTTTTTATGCTAAGTTTTGGGATAAATAACCCCTAATATGTAGATGTTGAGATGGGACTTTCGGAAGTTTTAGTTCTGTATAAAGGAATTTAGCATATGCAGCTAAGCTGGAGCAATAGAAATGCCTGAGCAGTCACAGTGCTGTTATTGTGAGTGTTGAATCCTTAAACCAGGACTTGAATTGGTGTAGACTGGGAAGGAAATACTTGTCTGGATGAGTACAAACAGCAAACATCTATAAAATAGCTTGGTCTTTGTGGACAGTTTGAATAGTAAAAGAGGTACATTTGGAGACTAAATTATTTATTGTGAGTTGCTCTCACAGCTTCTCTAGTCAATGATCTCATACATCAGTGTTCACTGCTTTCTCAAATAAAACAAACCAGTCTGGTCCTGTGCCACTGCCTCACTTCCATTCACATGCTGTTATGTTCACCACCAGCATGCATCTTTCTCTCCACAGAAAATATACAAATGGGCAGTACTTGCYATTATTTTGCTTTCCTTTTCCTTCTCTTCGTTTGCATCAAGCTACCCCTGCACTACAGAGATGATACTTTTTCTTTTTAGTATACTTAAAAATGTCATTTGCCTTTCTGGAAGAGTTGCATCAAGAAAAACCCTTTTTCTACCCTCATTTTTTTTTTTTTAATAATCCTGGTCAAAGCAGTAATTTATTTTGTTTTCGCTTTTTATCTGAATAAACAATTTAACAGGCTAATCATGAGACTCTGGGTAGAAATGTTTGAAGTAGCTTCTAATTTCTGWAAATGTAAGTGACGTTGCTGAGGTCACTTGCAGCAATCACTCTGCACTACCATTGTCAAATCATTGAATTATTACGGCTTTGCAGAGATGAAAAGCTGAACAGTTAGAAGACAAGACTGTTCATAGATTGTGATCATATCATAGTTCCAACAGCCCCACAGTGCTCATGGGCTAAGGGGAGTAAGGGTTTATGTAGATAGAATGGCTACATGGACACTTACACTCCTCAGTTTGAACAGGTGATGGCAATCATGTAAAACTTGTATAAAGTCTTTGTGTTATCTGCTTAGTTGAGTCATCATCAGATGTCTGAGTGGTTTGGGCAGATAGGTCGGCCTCGTACTAGATTGAAATAGTTCAGTTATGTGTAATACTCTTGTCTGTGTATTGGCTTGAATGGAAAACATGAAKCATGCTTTGTTTCATTGGGACTTTGGGRCACASAGTTGGGGAAGAATGTGCTTGTAAGTGCTTTGCGAGGTAGGGGCCAATGAATGTTTTTAAGGATTAGGCAGCAATTGACAAAAAAGCTCTTCATATAAGCTTTTTATGCTGTTTCTCAAAATGGTAACACACTAGTGAAAGTCTCAGAAATTAGGTGGTTAACTTCTCAGAGAAGGATACAGGAAAATTTGTTAAGGTTACATAGACTGTAATTTGTCAGGAGAATTAGACACTTTCTCCTTAATCTGTTCAGAATTTGTGATCTGTGGAGTACTGAGTCCCAGGTGGATGGTGAAATGTATTAGGCTAGGGAATAGCCTCCCAAAGAGGGGAGGAGAAGTTTTTCTATTGGGGTATTCACAACTGCGTAGTGAAAACACTGGGGAGCTAAGCTTATTATTGTTCTTAAAGGATGGATTAATATGTAATTTAGATACAAAGAATCTGGCCCTTGRGGATCACAGAAGGGGGTGGAGGAGAAYTAACAYAGATTTTAAAAATTTGATTGAAAATATACTATTTATTTTGTTGAGTAATTTATAACTTCCCAATCTTGTTTTTAATGCGGAACCTTGCTCATTGAAGAGTGGACTTTGTTGAGGCAATCTAATTTTTTTTTAGTCAGGGTATTTGACCACATTGATAAGGGAATCAATAAAGAGGTCTCTTGTRTGAGTTGTTTGTGTGTTTTCAGAAAAATTACCTGGTAGAAGCCTGGCACATTCAYATCACCAGCTACGGAACAGGAATGCTGCACCACTGGTTGGGGGGAAGAGCATGCTCAATGTGGAACATCAGTTTCCAAGTCTGAGACACTTGAAGGGCAGTTCTTCTGGGTTCTCTTGGGTCTTATTCTGTAAAGTATTTTCATGAGGATCACAAATTATGGTATACTCTTTCCCTTCTGATTTGTAAGTGAGGATGTAGAAATTTTAGGGTGATACAGGTGTTGAGCTCAACTAAAACAGATCATGATACTTGGTGAAAGTGTCCAGCCTTTATAACAAGAACTAAAGTAAAAAAATAAAAATTAAGTCAGTTTTGGGTATTCTTCTTCCTGGAGCTCACTGACTAGGAGCTAATTGCCTTTAATGCTTTGACTTTCTAGTTTTGTCATGTGATTTGTCATAAGACATTGATATTGTGCAACTGCATTTTCTTCTCCAGTCCAGCCATTACTCCACTGTCTGGTGTGTCCTCTACAAAGGCAAAAAGGAATAATTTCTATCAGGATTATTTTGTCCATCTTCTTGATGGATGTGCCAAACACTGGAAGCCCCATGGGGAAGAGCKTGACAAATACACAAACCCAAAGTGGGAGTTAACTGTCCATAAAGCAATTCAGATAGAGTTTGTAAACAGCCCACATTAATCCCACACAGGATTAAATATTGGTTGCTATTTGAATAATTTGGTAAATCCTTACAATACCAACATGCAAGATTAAAAGGATTTCCAAAGAACTACTTGCTCTCTTGCTTTTTTTGTGAACAGTGTGAGCCTTCCTTTTTACCTGCTGGCATGGCACTAATTACAGGTGTGTTCATCCTTGGCTGCTTTGGAGTAATGCCACTAGGGGAAGAGTGCTTGCTTTGAAGATTGATTCTTGTCTCTGACTCCTTGGTCCAAAATCCAAGGCAGCATAACTGCTTTAGGAAGATTTATGTCTTTCTCTGGCACCTGCTAGTCAGTTTRGAGTAAATCTATCTGCTAGGTGCAGACTTAATTTGAGAGAGTAGTAAARTCTTATTTTCTAGTTGCTGGATATGAAAAGCTACACAACTTCTCTAAAGGGGCTTAGTAGGATTTCAGTTAAGGTGAATAATTCTGTCAACTAGAGGGAGAGAATTGTCTGATGAAAGGCAGTCAACCAGTCCCCCAAAAGATTTTTATGGCAGAATGTATTGCAGACATCTGCTAAACGGGACAGTGCCAGCCCCCGGGCCATATGCTTTGTGTCCCTGGCATATGCACAATGAAGCACAACAGCACCGAACATATTGGGAGAGGTATGGATGCTTCTCTGCCATCTCCTCCCACTCCTCAGAGAAACAGAATGGAATAAACTTTTTGCTGCATAAAAAATTGTTTTAGAAATTCACCAACCCTTAGGCAATGATCTAATCAAGAGAAGTCAGGACACCTCTGTGTCTGTCCTGATGGTCTGTCCTGTGGCTGTCTCTGATGGTCACTTTTTAACTACAGCTCAGAATCTACCTTTCTTTTCTGTTTGTGTTGGGAATGATTAGGATTGCAGAGTTTTCTGTCTCTCAAGGCGCTGTATACTGCTTCAAAACCATGAGATGGGGAGTGTATGTCAGGCGTGTTGGTATCCAAGGTGAAGTATTTTCTGGTTCTCTTAAAAGTGATTTCTTTCAGCTATGTTTCTCAYAGTGAAAGTTCTATTTTTACATTGTACAACAATTAAGAGTCTTCTAGGTTTAAGTATTTCCCTGTATCTTGTAAAAATAATAAAAAGTAATTGCCAACATTCAAAGTCAAGTGAAAAGCATTGAAGCAGCAGTTATCTCAATTTTACTTGCAGTTTCATTTGATTTTTTTTCAATGAAGTATGTTTTCTTCCATGTACAGTGTTACTTAGACAATCTTATTATACTCTTTTCTTCCCCAGTCCTTTCAATGAAAAACTGATAYTAGGACATTTTTGTCTAACTTCATGTATCCTTTGTCCCTATGTTAAAGCAAACCATGGGGAATAAAGTGAATGCCAAAATCTAACAGTAGTGAGATGGCATTTTTAAGGTATATTATGAATATATATATATATTATGAATCAGCCTCCCAGTTGATAGATGTAAATTGGGTTGAGTTACCAGTTGCTAAACTGAAAGTAAAATTATAAATAGTGATGCAAAACATCTGTTTTTCAACCCTCCTGATAGATAGTATATGTTTATTCGTTATAGTCAAAGTGCAATATGGGGAGCACTGGGTAAAAGTAAGCATGTTATGACCAGCAGTTCTGAAATCCTGCTAGATAAATAAATCTAGCATTTGTGTTCTGAGCCATTAATTAAATATTAAAGAGTGTTGGAGAGTGGAGAAGCTCTGTAAAAATGCAGGAGTGCCATCATAATACAAATACTTAGGAGAATTATAAGGAACTATCCAGCACTCAACAGAATAGCGACTTTCACAGAAGTCTTGGCAACAGAACAGAACAGTTTGGATGCCATCTACAAAAGGTTAGAGACGAAGAGCATGTTATTGTCAGTCAAGATGGTTTTATGGAAGCGTGTTCTGTCAAACAAAACTGTCATCACTTGACAAGATCCTAGATCTGGCTGATAAAGAGAGCAGAATGAATATAGTGTATTTTAATTTCTCAAAGGCATTTGTCTTATCACTCTAACATCTTGATGGGGGAAACCAATGARACTTGGCTCATGGAGGTTATATATTAGATGGATTAAAATCTGGCTTCATGGCAGACCTAAAAAGTTGCTATTGGGAAGAAAACAGGATGTCTGTTTTCTGACAAGGTRCCCAAGGAGTCCTGTTTGCTTTATATTATTCAGCATTTTAGCAGTGTTCTGAAATGTTGTTTAAATTATTTAACAGCAGATAATACTGTAATTATAATACTGCATTATTACAGTGTAATCTAAATTATTAAAGTCATCACATTCTTTACAGATAAATAAAACATTGTGTAGGAGTAGAGAATACTGGCCATGCCTATTCAAAGAAATTCCTGAAAGAGAGTAAATTAGAGCAGTAATTATGAAAGTGAGTACCTGTCACAATACAAGTTTTTACTGAAGTTATGTTCAAAATGTTTCTGCTATGAACACTGGGACTCTGCTGAAAACTGAAACAGCAGGTAAACAAACAGATGTAGTTTTATCTTTGCATGAAGTACTGGTAAGAGTGCTACATTCTTATGTCCAGTTTAGAACTTTCTATCCAAAACCAGCATACTGACGTTGATGGAACTTCAGGGCTTAAAAATTATCCTTAGCAGGGGATGGATTTAATTACATAGATATATTTCTCTTTCTCTGGAGTCTCAAAGTTGACTTAATATATACTAATAACTCCAGATGAGAATATGATGCCCTAGGAGGGAAAAATTTCAATCTTCATTGCAATAACACAATGAAATAGATGAGTTTACTCTAAAATAGATGCATTATTTAAGTGAAGGTTGCTTCAAGCAGTTCACTTGAGAATGTGGTGGACTTGTCCTCACTTCTGATGTTTTAACATTTTAAGATTTTCTTTTTAAAAAACATACTTAAATATAATTCCTAGAAATCTGTATTAATATTGAAAGAAATCCTGCTAGATGAAGTCCGCAGGCATTGAAATCTGTGAAGGTGTGTGGTTTGCTGGGTCATGCTGGTTTGACTGACTTTGTCAAGACTTTGTCTAATGAACATCCTAACTATCTCTAATGAAGAGTGTGAGGTAAAATGTAAAGCCATGATTTGGGAGGAGGAAGATGAAACTGAAGTTACAGGGAGAGAAGAATTAGTGAGGTAGGAAGCAAACACTAAACCCTCAAACTGGAGAGCAGGCTAAGAAGAAAAGAGATGTTAGTGGGTGAACCACTCCAAACAGATGCCCCAGTCTTGGCATGTTACTTACTAGTTTCACCTTGTAATTATGGGRAAGAATAAAATGCTTCATTTGGGAGCAAGACTATGATTGCCACATATGATCTATTGGTCATTTCAGKAACTTCCCTTTTAATTTGGTTCATGGGGGCTAAAGGGAGTTCTTTTCAATTTTGCAGCAAATCATAAGAATTCAGGACTCTGAATTTTAGCCCACTCCATTTCTGGGCTAACAATTATTTTGGAGATTTATGAATTTTTGAGTGCTCTTTTTACAGTATCTGACAGCTAGCTTGATTCAAAGATTTTCCACTCTTTTAGTCACAGCAAGAGCTGTATTTGTTACCAATTCTCTCTTCTACTACTGAAATGAGAAGGATACCAGGTGTTAAAAACTGAGCAAAAATTTTGCAGTCGAAGGCAATCGAAAGGTCTTGGGGCAAAAACTTAAATAAAAAGAAAAAAAATTATTTGTCTTGGGAACTGCACCAGCTAATTAAAACTATGCTTACCCTGCAGTGCAAATCATACCRGTGACTCGTTTACTGGCATATACAAGAGTGTCCAATGCACACAATTTTTAAGTGATGTGAAAAATGATGTTTTGTACCARTGGGGGTGAAGGGTGCAACTAGACACAAGAAAGACTTGTCAGTTTGTATATTTCATTTACCCTCGAGTCCTTCCAGTTACTATTTTTTCCTAACAAGTCTTTGTAACAGTGAGGTTGAGAGACAAGCTGAAAATCACATTCATATGCATGAAAGGCTTTTGAAGCAGAGAAATGTTTTTCAAAGTTAAACCATGAAGACTGTAAAAGAAAAAGAAAAGAGCATTTTTCCTCTACAAAACTCCCATTGCTATGCTAAGGTTCTTTCTGCATTTGTAACCAGCTACATGTCAGCACCAGCTGTTCTGAAGGGAACCTGGTGTGCCAGACTTCCCCTCCAACTTGAACATGTGGAGCATCATCGTGTTTCAGCAAAGGCCTGTCTGACAGGCAAAACAGTGTTTCTCAGGGAAAAGACAAGGAAGTGGCTGGTGTGCTTCAGTCATTCAGTTAAAATATTTTCTGATAGGTGGAAGGCAGTGTCAAAATCAGTGTCTTGAAAAAATCTGCAGTTGCTGACAAAGGCATCTGCACGAGATYTTCTGTGAGCTTTTACCTGAGAGTTGTCCAAGTGTATGGCCTTTCTGCTGTACTAGGTGCTCTTGCAGCTATTTCCTGCTGCAGTTAGGTTTGGCTTGGTTTGTGTCTGCCCACAAGRTCACAGAATCTTGSAAAAGTTGTTTGGAAGGGGTCTCTGGATTGTTCTTACTGATAGACCAGGTAGCTGTGTTTTTGTCTGGAAGCAGTGTRGAGATTCCACCATCTWTCTGGATTATRWCTTCCAATRCTRCACTACYCTCCTGGTGAAGACACCTCTCTTCATGTTCAGCATTATCTTCTTAAGCTACTAAAAGCTGTGGCTTTTGTTCCTTGCTAAGGTCCTGAAGTTAATAAGATATGCTAATTGGTGTCTTTTCTGCAGCAAAATTTCCTTCCAGTGCAATATCAGGGCTTCACCTTTTAAGATGACACTTTATGAGCATTAATGAGCAGTTTAAGTCTCCATGATCCATTCCTTGTGCTGACAAGACTTCTGAGAATGCCACAGTATGGCCACTTTTCATTGTTTAACAATTCTATAATATCTATGGGCATCAATYTGACAGGAGATTACGACTGAAAGAAATTGCTGTAATACTCTTGCTTTAATCAGAGCTCTTGCACTTCCACTGYAAATTTAGTTCACTTTGTATTAGATATTCACTGAACTGGTTAAGATAACTTTAGACACTTAATCACTGTAGTGTTATTAAATAGTTGCATACTAATGTGTTCAGATGACTTGTAAGCCTCATGTAATCAGAGGCCAGGAGCCATCACATCAGGTTAAAAGGAAAGAACAATTCTGTCTTGCTGGCTTTAGCTATTCTATATTAAAGTAAATGAAGCATGTTTTAATCATGGCGGGGTATTATTTGATTATCAGCTCTGGGACCAATGCCCTTTTTTTTTTGGCCACAATACCACAGTATGAAATGAGCCCAGGTATGTTGCTTATATGTTTATTTGCCTTTTGTTTTTTTCTTTTCTGTTTTAGTTTTTGTTTGTTTTGCTTTGGGGATATTTTTATTCATTTGTTTGTGTGGGTTTTTCTTTTTCTTTTGTTTTTGTTTTTTTAATATCTGTTTGTGCTGGGGGTTGTTTAGCCATAAAAATGTAGTTAAGTTCAAGATCACAGGACTTTCAAAGAGACAGCTTATGTAGGATTTCCAATCTAGTGTTTCTGGTCTGGTGAGAACAYAAGAATAACTTTAAAAGAAAAACAGGAGTAAATTTCTGTTTTAATTCTGTTTGCCTCCATTTATATTCTTTTATTTACTTTCTGAGTGTAACACTTGATCTGTACTTGAGAAATACCACCCGCTTGGTGGCTTTCTGTGATGAGAGTGAATGATGGGTGATGGAAAAGGAGCAGAAGGAGTTAGAAGTTTGAATGTGCTACAACATAGGAGGTCCATGTGTTACTTTGGGATAGGACTAACAGTATTCCATCTTGCTTTGTATGGCAGAAGATTTAACTTACTGWGCATATTAATAAAAAGGGAAGGAARYRAAATGCTCAGTCTCCTTCTTCACTGCAGCTAATTAATAAGCAGATTTGTTGTAGGACAGATACTTATCTTTGGATTGCACACTCTTGTGAAATCAGACTAATTTCCTTCAGAAATCTGTTTTATTGTTACAGTTTTGTTCATCATATTACGCCTTTGTCTTTAATATTGTGCTATGACAAATCAGACTAATATGACATTATCAGTCAGATGTATGGTCCATATGTCAGCCTGTGCTTGCATACATGTTCCASAGCGTGGAACAGAACTAGCAGGCTGCTTCATGCTCCCAATAAATCCATTTCCAGGGCAAGTAGTGCCTGTGCATTTTTCAAACCTTTTTAAGAGCTGCTCTTAAGAGCACTCCCATACGGTGTTTGGGCTTTTCCCTTTCAATCACTGATGAGCTGCCTCCTCAGCTTGTTTCAGGGCAGTGCTGGCAGGGGTTAGGGGATGAAGTGTAGTCTAATTTTTCCTTTTGATGTGCAGGAAGTCTTGACCATTTCAGTTTGTTAAATATTCAGTGGCACTTTTCCAGCCCTGGTGTTTTCTCCAAATGTCTTGTGAAACTTCCCCTGTGATTTCAAATTAATATAACATTTTTCTTTTCCTTACATAAGGAAATGCAATTTAATGCTGTCTTTTTCAGTTGTGCTCAGAGATGGCTGTATTTCAATATTAAGTGAACCGCACACTGTTGCTTATATAAATTATAAAACATGCTGAGATCTCTAGGGAGGGAGAATCATTAAAAAGAGGGACTATTGTTGCTATTACTGTTGTTACTAGAAGTAATTATTACCTATTTATTTTTGGAAATTCTATACAGCACTTTTTCTTTAGGAGCTCTCCATGTCTTAAGGCTTTTCTTGTGTCTTTAAGCTTTAATTTGCAGCCTTAGGAAACCTTTTACATACAGGCTGAGACAGATTTTGTTACCAAAGAAAGCCCTCCTGCTGATGGAGTGCTGTGTTTAATTCTTGGCAGAGCTGGGGAAGCACTTGGCTTGGTTTGCCTGCTGTTGATCTTTTTCATGTAGCCGTATGTGAGATCTTGATAATTCTGAATTGCAGCTCAAAGGAAAGAGGACCACAGTGTATTTCAAGAATACTGCAAAGAAATTATTCTATTTGATTTGAAAGCTTGGTTTGATAAGCTTTTTTAGACGTGTAAAKGATGCAGTTCCTTCTAACAGCAGGACTAAAATGGTGATAATGCAGTTGGGTGTTCAGTGAGGTCAGTGAGTGCACATCTACACTGTTAAAAATGCATTTTGAAGGAAACATTATACCAACTAGTGTAGCACTGACTTATCTCTGGGTTTGCTTTTTTTTTTTCTTTCTTGAATTTATGTGTTCAAGTTTTTAATTACTTTTTGAATATACTTTGTTATGATACTGCCTGTCTGTTTGTAACAGGAAGTGAATACRGCAGCAAACTAGGTTTGTTGTGGTTTTTTGACAGTTTGGAACTAGTGAGGCTCTGCTGATATAATCGTATTTATATTAACCTATGGATACAAGGGTTTGCTCACTACTTCTGTTTGTTTGAGTTTGGTGGCTCCTCCTCTGCCCTACGCATTATAATCTTGCAAAAATTATTGAAATCAAGCCAGTCTGTGTCAAACTGGACATCTAAATGTGGATATTTATCTTAGACTAATTTCCCCAAGTTCCCCAAGTGGTAGCAGTGGGTTCTTTCAGAAGGCAGCTAAGGACAATGTTGCTTGAGCTGTAGCTATAARTTGTGTTTTGAATGCTTGTATTCCTGTCCCTGGATGATATGAGGTGATTAGCCTTCTGATTTAGGCACCCAAAATCAGATGGTACAAAACTTGTTTGCTTTTGGCATTTCTCCCCATACGCTGCAGTATCTGGATACATATCAGATGTTAATGRTCCCATGTTCTGCAGCCCAGAGATGATTTGCCTTTAGGACAGAAATGTGCTGCTATCAACCAACAATGAGTCAAGAGTGTCTCCTTAAAATATCACAGTGTTGTGTGACAACATCAGTTGTAGTCTTGTGGCACAGTCACCAAGCAGGTTCTTGTGACATGATACAAACACACTATCAGATGCTCCTTTACAACAGTCTCATGGTAGGAGAATGGAGCTGTGCAGGCACTGGCCAATAACAATGCAGCTTGACACTAACTGAAGAGGCTTTTTATATTGTGGGGCTTGCTTGTAATGTTACTGCTTTGAATCCTTATTTATTCATTTTGTTTGCCTTATGCAGCAAGGCTATGATTCCCAAATTAAGTCTGTGTAACAAAGAGTAAGAATGAAATACAGTACCTACTGGTTTTACCTTCCTTTCATTTGAAGTAACTTAATTTCTGCAGAGAAACATTTAATAGACTGCTAAAATTGCTCTGAATTTGTGACATGACAACACAAGAATAAAATACAACTACAGCAAGCTCCCTGAAAATTAATTTGGTTTAATTTTAAAAGCACTGCTGATGCCCAGGAGGGTGGGGGAGGAAGATGGTATGTACAAACATGATAAGTTTGTGATAGGGGACAGCTTATAATGTCCAAAAGATGCATCCTGTGGTGGGAAGAGAAGCGCTTTCTGCTCTRTATGCATTATTAAGGATAATAACCATCTGGTGGTGGAAAACTGGAGGAAACTTTACTTAGCAACTCTTTGCCTTTAGTACCTTCTCTTTATAACAAATCTTAAAGTTGAAATATTTGAAGTTAAATGAGTAGCATAAAATAGTTGGAAATTGTTTCAACTTGATTGTAAGTGCCCAGTTAATTTCACAGTGGGAAATTAKGGATGGTTTTCCAGTGCTTTTTATCAGTAGCATACATACCTTTATTAAAAGTGAGGAAGAGAAGGCTTTACCTTGCTATTACCTTTGGTTCCTGACTGAAGGATCTCAGAGTATGAAGTCTGTCCAGAGGTCTAAGGGGGAATGCCCTGCTCAAAGGATCACAGACACCAGAGACTGCAACTAGCTTAGGGACAGGGRCACTTAAATCCAGACAGCCTGAAGGTTTGCCCATGTATTAGCTCATTAATTTTGCTGCAGAGACAGAAGCAGCTTTCATTTACTGGTATGGGCTGGRGGCTGATCTGMTGGAAAGAAGCTCTGCAGAGAAGGATCTGGGGCTCCTTAAGRACAAGTTGTCCATGAGTYGGCAGTGTGCCYTGGGGGCCAGGAAGGCCAGTGGTGTCCTGGGGTGCATTAGGAAGAGCATTGCCAGCAGGCCAAGGGAGGTGATCCTGTCCCTCTCAGCCCTGGTGAGGCCACAGCTGGAGTGCTGTGTCCAGTTCTGGGCTCCTTAGGACAAGAGAGACTTGAACTCCTGGAACAAGTCTAGTGGAGGGCAACAAAGAGGACTGAGGGTCTGGAGCATCTCTCTCATGAGGAAARGCTGAGGAAGCTGGGTCTGCTCAGCCCTGAGAACAGATGACTGAGAGGGGACCTTACAAATGTCTGTCAGTATCTGACAGGAGGGTGCCAAGAGGAAGGATCCAGGCTGGGCTCTCCCAGCAACAGGACAAGAGGCAGAGACCGATACACAGAAAGTTGCCCCTTAGCACAAGGAAGAACTTTACTGTGCACGTGACTGAGCATTGGAACAGATTTGGCTGTGGAGTCTCCCTCACTGGAGACATTCAAGAAYGGTCTGAATGCAATCCTGAGCAATGTGCTCTAGGATGACCCTGCTTGAGCAGGGAGGTTGCACCAGCTGACCCAACTGTGGTGTCTTCCAACCTTACTCGTTCTGTGACTCTGTGGTTCTGTGAACTCTACTCAGTTGGAAATTCTTGGAAGAAGAGGTTATACTTCCAAGATTATTTCTCCATGCTGTAGATTTTGGATTGTCTGCTCTCTAAACACAAAGTTTAAGTTTATTGGATTTAAGTTGTCAAACATAGAACCTTGTGAGAAATTCAGAAGCAGGCTGATATGGTACAAGTCTGAATAGAAATGCAAGGTCTGGATCTTGGTTAACACCTGGCATTTTTAATCTGGCCCCTTTTCTGTTTCAAAACCTATAAAGTTCCAGAGCAATGGACCATCACAGCTTTTTTGGGGTTTGTTCCATTGTTATGTTTCATTCCCATTGGAATTGGACCTTTCCAAACTTCCCAAGCATTTGCAGTTGAGAGGCAAAACTCTTCCTCACGTTTTTCTGGCACTGTAATTGGAAATACTTAAACATCCGTCACACCCCCAGTGGAACTGCAGGGTAAAGTTATTTGTTGATTCATCTGCCACCCTCCTTTCTGTGGGGGATGTTTTTATATAAGCTATAATGGAGCAAATATAATAACCAAGAAAAGTAAATTCACAGATTTTCCCCCCCTCTTTTGGGACCAGCAATCTCCCACAGGAGGAGATATATGTTTGACTTCAGTAAAGTCATTCTTTTGTCTGTCTCCCTCTAGTTTCTGAAGTACAATTTCATCGTATTTTGGTCTATTCTGTTCCRGTGGTGCATCTGCTTCCATTTTTCCTTCCAGTGCTTTTGTAATTCTTCCTGAGGTGTCTGTTGATGTGACATTTGCTCAGTTCCCTGTTTCACTGTTCTAGATGTAGGCATTTTAGCTGCTTCTAATTAAAGACACAGGCAAGCAACAAAAGATACGAACAATAACAGCACTGTTACCTTGTCATCTCTGTTCTGTTTCTATACCTCCCCCTTACTCAGACAGTTCTTACTGGCCTTTTTCTCAGCTTATCCATTGTTATCTGGTCAAGCACATAGACTGTGTGATGTTCCTGAGGAATTAATTGCCTTTTTCTGAAAATCCCCCATTTCCCTTACCTGCTGTAGTGTGAATTTTTGCCTGTCAGCCATCTCTCCTGTTGAATGAAAAGATGCCCTTCTGAGAGAGTCTGTGGATTTCAGTGACTGCAGAATCACAGTTTGGGGGAAGGGGGGGAGGGGCAGGGAAAAAAAAAATTATCTCTGAGGTACCTAGAACCAAAYTCACAGTGAATTAGCCTGAACTCTAAAATGATATAATTTATGGAACARAAAATGATAGGGACAAATCCTGACTATGCATATCAGTTCACTGACTAATTTTATAGAAATTAGCTAAGTTAGGTGGACCCTACTATTTGAAGTGCTTGATACTCTTTCAAAGCAAGGATGTTATTCAAAATCTGTGGCATATCATTGGTTTTCTATGTAATTTTCTTTGTATTAGCTTCAGTACTGAGCTGGAGGWGGTCATCCCTTTGTCCTCCAAATGYAAAGGAGATGCACACCCCCTGGAAACTTGTTAGTTTCCTAGAATCATAAAAAATTATTCAGGATAAGACCTTACAGTAACTCAGTATGTTCTTGTACTCCAAACAGAGTGATGAAGAGTGAATCAGTCCTTGCTCTTTGAAATGTGTGGTCAAGCTCTGCCCATAACATACCCAGAGAACCACATTTGTCTGGTTATTACCGTGGCAGTAGATCCTGGGATGCCTGGATCTCAACTTTGGCAYGACCCAGAGAGAAGAATGCTTTGATTGCTATTGGCAACTCTCTATGTGTAAACTGAATCATACTCTTTCGCAATAGCAAAATTTTTTTTTTTATGAAAGCATTGACCTCTTAAACTCTATCATGCCATCTTAGGACGTGGGCAGGGATTTGCTTTTGAGTTAGTGCCTGTTGCTGAGAATGGCAGCCCTCAGCTGCATTTCTCCCAGTTTCTGCTTTCACACACTGTCTACAGTCTGCTGCAAAATGCAAACATGTTCCTTTGTGCTGAGAGCTAATGGAAGCACACTCAGCAACATACAAAACACATTTAGACTCATAAAACATAAATAATACCATTTGGTGGTGACATACTGTATTAATGGRCAGATCAGCCATATTTCCATGCCATTATCTCAAGTCCCTGCCTAAAGCACATTGACTAAAGGCAACTGATAGAATACATTTTGTCTTAAAACCTCCTCAAAACCTCAAAAGACTTTCTTGTCATTTTTGAAATTTGTCTCTCACTGAAATGAGAGGACATCTTTGTCTACCCAGGAATATCCCTTCTGCTTCCTATTCAGAGCCAGACATGGACAACTGCTTGGACCATCTGTGTTAGGGTTGGTCATTGCAGAGAAGAGAACACAGCAGCACTTCCAGTTGGTCTTTGACTCCTCTAAAGAGGCACAGATGGTCCTTTCTGGACCCTACTGGATCAACCCTACCAAGGAAATATGGGGTAAATAAAAGCCTTTTACATGTTCCAAGTTAGAATGGACACTGCATTCCCAAGTTGATTAAAACCAGTGGCACAAGGTAAGGCATGAATTTCTTTAGTTGTCTAAAATAGGCCATAGTTTGCCCTTTAGTTAAGTGCATTTGATTGTAAAACTAGACCAACCCAAAGAAGGGRTACTTCCATAAATTTACATGTGCCCTTTGAGCACTCTGCACTTCTGAGTAATTTTAGTAATACATCCCAGTTAGTGACTTGTTTGCTGAATGTAAATTTCTCTTTCTCCTAGAAAATATTTCTGTTCATGTGGGCCATCAGATAATTCATATTACAATGCCAGTATCTATTTATGTGGCTTGATTTGTGCTCTGGTCACTGTCTTTGGTGCCTGTGGTATCTGTCTTACTGATACTCAGCCCAAGTCTCCTGGTCTTCTTTCTTTATTATGTAGAAGCTATATGGCAGTTATCCGTGTATCTGCATGTTACTTTGGARCTGGATCCTAAAAAACAACWATTGGAATTGGGAATTCAGGATGCYCTTACTCTCAGTCGCTGCAGTGCCTCTGTTCAGAGGCCCTTCATGACCGTCCTGCTGCCTATGAGACTTTCCCACCAGATGGCAGTAAAACAACACGTATAGAAATTGGGAGTGCAGAAAAGCTTGAGGACTTGTAACTCGGCGGTGAAAATGCATCATTTATGGTAACTGCTTACTTAAACTACCATGTGCCTTGTTTAAACTGACTACATCTGTGTAAGTTCTCCCTACAAGGCCCCAGCTGTGAGATTTTAGTAATGCGTACCTCCTGCTTAACTTGGTCTTCCAGAAACTAACATTTTAGCTGCTCATTTGTAGTAATATTATCTTTATACAACAAGCAAGAATTTTTAACAATTAAGGTGATGCCCCAATGTTCTCTAATGTGTGAAAACAGTGCATGTAAAACAGCACTCATAGTTCAGGAAAAGCTAAAACCTAATCTCCAAGAAGAAAGAGAAAATGTAATTAAGAGACTAGACCCATATCAGTGACCACAGTACCTCACTTCTGKCTCTGTCTGGCAAGCCTTCCTGGTACATACCCAGCTGCCAACTCAGTGCAGTAGGATCTGAGACACCTTGAAAGCATTCTTGTTCTGTTTCTAATGCTTTGATCTTTTGTGCTTAATTGATGCTGACATGAACTGGAGAATATCTGAGTGCACTGACCTCTTTTTCCCACCTAATTTTCTTGTTTTAGTCCAAAACTGGCCCTATATAGGATATAAATAGTGAGGCTATTTACATGCAATGTTCTGCTCCAGAGGATCACCAGGCAATTTTCAACTTCATACGCTTGGCATTACTAAAAAAAAAGCTACTTCTGGCATTGATGTTAGGGCTGCTTTGGCTGTGGTTATAAACAGAAATCTGGACTCTGCGAAAAAGTGCCATGGGGATTTTTTTATATTTCAAGAAAGAAGACTAAATTTTTCTTCTAAAGCTTTTTTTTCCATAAATGGTTCTTGCTGCAAAGCATGTTGTATAGTACTGCCTACAGCTGCCTTAGAAAGATGAAAGGTTGGGGCAGTCCTGGGAGCATTTGACACTGGGTCTGGGAGTCTAATTATGCCAAGCCTGATGATGAGACTCTTAAATCATCYCTTCTAGCCTTTTAATTAAAGCAATCAGGAATAAGACTGGCAGCAGAACCACTAACARAGWGCATTTCCATCTAAGGCTSAAAATTAAGGGGAAAAAGATGGTGYTGAGCATGGGTAAACCAACCTTAACTTGCTTGAGCTCCTGGGATTATAAGGAGGCGAGTTGAGTAAGAAGTGATATTAAAGTGAGGATTCCTAAGAAGAGGAAGTGTTAAAGAATAATCTGCAAGAATGAGATGTTGTCCTGCTTTTACTTCTTTCTTCTCATTTAATGAAATCATACTAACCATATTTTTGTGGGACTTACTCAGCAGATAAGTGCTCAAACCCAAAGTTCTGTCCTGAATTTTTTGTTAGTTATCCTACAGCCGTGGAAAGGTAGAGGTAAATGCATGAGTTGCACTCCTTAAAAACAAGAAGATCCAACTCTTTTTAGGGCGGAGTACTCTAGACGGGGTTTATACCCTGCCATGGTGTCTATATTTGTACCGGTCCTGGCTGGGATGAAGTTAGGTACTTGACTTCATAGCAGCTCACAGGGAGCTCGTGCTTTGTGGCTAAAACAGTGTTGGTAACGCTGGTGTTTTAACTACTGCAGCATGTTGCTTGCACAGTGTCATGGTTTCCCCCTGTGGATAGTCTAGCAGTGGGCAAGAGGCTGAGTGGGGACATTAATTAACCAAAGGGATATTCCAATACTGTATGATGTGCTCAACAGTAAAAGTTCAGGGAAAAGTGGCATTTTTCTTTCCAAGCAACTGTTACACATRGGGATGCACTGTTTCCCAGAAAGGGGCTCAACATCTGCCTGCTTGCAGACAGGAAGGTATGAATCCATCCTATTTGCTTACACAGCTTTTGGTTTTCTTATTAAATTGTCAATATCTCTATCTATAAGCTATTTTCCTTCCTTTAATGTTTTAAAATTACTGTCYCACAGGAGAGTTGAGTGAGCCAAGGAAGGATGGGTGTTTGGTTGCTGGCTAGGGTCAGCAMCCCATGCTATTGCATCCTTCTCAGGGTTTTTGTCCAGGATTTGTTGGGAATCGTAATCATGCTGCYTTTTTCCTTCATTTTGCCTAGTCTTTCCCACTGCCTTTCACTCTCACATAGGCCTGCCTGCAAAACAGAATCAGTTGAAGTTGGTGAAATAAAAAAAGTTCCATATGGAACAGGATGGTACAAAGGTGAATATTCAACTGTTCAAAGGGAGAGAAGGTGTGATGACACTCACKGATGCCTTCCAAAGATTCCTAAGTGTGAGGTATGTATTCTGAGACAGATAGGTTTAGAAAAACACCTGACTAAAAAGCATCAGGATTTAGAGCTTTTTTTATGGATATTTCTGTAGCAGGCTCCACTGAAAAACTGGGTCTGAGCAATAGGGGRAAAAATGGATCTGAATTCAGACTTTACAGCTGATATTGTTAAAAATTCCCACAACAGAATTTGTTGTGTCCATTAATCTGTCCATTAATACAGATTAAAAGATGCCAGTGAAATTAGAGTAGGTTACASAAGTTTGTTAATTGTCTCCATTACATAAAACTTGATTGAATTTGCTTTACATTTTTGGTCCAAGTCAAACCCAAAGCCATTACTASCTGCTTTGAGCATTTAAGAAGATGATTCAGATTCTCTTAAAGGAAATAAATACAGAGAGCAAAAAAGGTATGAAAGAGGTTTTGATTTCTCATCTTGTTTCCAGACATCTAATGTAACTACTGCAAAATCATCTCCTACTTTACTCAGATGAGAAACCTGTCTCTAGAAATACGACTTTTGAAATGTTCATCTTTCCACAGGAATCCATAATTGGTCAACCTTACTTAAAAAAAAAAAAAAATAGGTAAGACTGGAGAGCAAAAGGACAGACGTTGATATTACTGAAAATATTAGGCTCTAAGACCTGCTACTGAAATAGCWGAGCCTTGCTCAGCTGCATACTTGAACATTCCAAGGTCATTAGGGRCATTGGCACTGTGAAATTTCTTCTGGGGAATCATGTTTGAACTTCTAGTTTTAGTAATTTCACATGGTGTTTCATTAYAACAGATAGAAGAAAYTGTCAAACCAGAAAWAATGAATATATTTCTTTWTTATTATTATWWTTATTCTCACTGTAGTGAGGTTAATAGTACACTTGCATATTGTCCTTGCATGATTTTGGTTACTAAAAAGTGAAACAGCATGCCTTGCAATTTCCCTTCCTTTGCTCTTCCCYTTGTTCTCTAACAGGGACTATTTTGAATGTCTTCAGTTCGTTAATAGCTGAGTATCTTAGGATCACACTAGTGAGACTAGAGGTTTTTCTCTTCTTTATATTTACAGAATCACTTGCTTCCCTCCTTATTCCCATCACTGGTCTGGGAAGGACATGCAGAAAGTGCACTCAAGGCTCAAAAGAGCARGCACAAAGTTTTCATAGTAYGGATTGGRTTGGAAGTGACCTTAAAGATCATCTRGTTTGAAGCCCCTTCTACAGGCAGAGGACCTTCCTCTAGACCTGGTTACCCAGAGGCCCATCCAGCCTGGCCTYGAATACTTCCATATAGAAACCCTTTTGGTATCAACACAGGTAAGCCCTCTTTGTGGTATCTTGTTCCTTTCTGTCAGCATGCAGCCTTCTGCCTGCCCAAAATATTACTGACCACAAGGAGACCAAGAATAGGGGTTGTAGAAGAACTTTGTATTTCTCAGTCCTCATAACTGCGTCCTGTATATAGAAGAGATTATTTTTAATTATAAGTAATTATCCTTAATAACAGGATTTGTGAAGCTATGYTTCTCTTCAAAACTCAGGCAAATAGCTGGTTGATGTGAATTTTGTAGTTTCAGGATTAAGCAGTCTCAGATTGCCCAAGCAAAACACGTTCCAAATCAAAAGCAAATCAAGATTGCTTTGTTCTCTCAGCAAAGCAGAGTGAAGTCCTTGCCTTTGCATKACAAACAAACTGCAGTTCTTTGGAAACTGGTTCCAGGCCTGTGGCCCTCTTGATGAATGTGATCAGTCTTGAATTTGAATAAAAGAACTTGAGACAGCAGTAAATTCTACGTAACTTAGTGTTTTGGAATATATTACATGTGGCATCCGTGAAGCAAGACAGATAATTACTTCCAAGGAGCTATCTGAAGCAGATCTGCCAGTGCCTGTGAATTATAACAGGTATTGCCCAGTCAACTGTGAATAAAGCTTTAGGTAAAATCCATCTTGRCTGTTAGGCCTGAAAACTGATTAATCCACAAAGCTAATCAGGATTTGGTAATGTTGAAACTGGGGGATCTGGGAAAGTGTCAGCTCCTCTGGTGGAAGTTCATTGGCTGTAAAATGTCACAAAAATTGTTCACCTCAGGCAATACTGAATTCTTAAAATGTGTTATGATTAGTGTGGAATGCCAGAATAATGAGAAGTTTGTACAGGTGTATTCCCACTTGCCAGGTTAGTTTTAATTGCCATATGTAGAAGCCAACTTGTATTAAAAGGAAAAAGCAACAAGCCAAATTCAGAGGTGACATAAATAGCATGTAATTTACACACAGCTACAGCAGTGTACATGCACAGCAGTCTCACTTGGGCTGTGTCTGGGGGGCACAATGGCCAGTCTGTAGGCTGGGGATTGCTCTGATGGCTTCTGCAGCCCAGTCCTGCCTTGCTCAGAGTTTGAAATAATCCAGTCTGCAGCAATACACCTGAGTAGTGCATTTTCACTGGCWATTTGTCTTTAGCTCTGAATTCTCTCTTTCTACCTCCTCCTTTCAGCTAAATTTTTKCCACCTGTACAGTGAAGTCCCAAGAGCTGAAGGACAGTGCTGGAATCCCTTCATGAAGGCTATGGTCTAGCTGCACCTAGAGACCTGTTTCATGGAAGGGACCTCTTTTTTTATCTCTGCTGACTAGCCTTTGTGATGAAGTGGCCAGAGTATTCTTTCTCCCTTTAAAAAATGGGCCTCCAATTTTTAGCTTTCACTTCAAAGTTTAATTTTCCAGACTAATGAAAATAATGTAAACAAAAGGGAAATCTTCCCTTGTGGGATAATTGGCAAGCACATCAACATGAACAAGAGCTTATTTATGTTGAGGGTGGCAGAGCACTGGCACAGGCYGCTCAGGAAGGTTATGGAGTCTCCYTGTCTGGAGACATTCAAAATCCACCTGGAACAGTTCCTGTATAACCTGTTCTAGGTGACCCTACCTTGGCAGGTTGGACTAGGTGATCTCCAGAGCTCCTTTCCATGACTCTGATTTCTGCTGTGTTGTTTTACAGAGGGTCCTATATTCCCAGCTTGGTGGGAGTTGAAACCCTTCCTAGTGTCTTTTAGAAAGAGCTCTCACTTCTTTATGAGGTGATTAGCAAACAGTTTTGCTCCTGAATAATTTTAAGGAGGCCCAGAAAAACCTTTATGCTGGCAAGTGAATGCTGTCTGCCAAAACAGAAATAACTCCTTAAAAGCCACAAGGAAAAGGCCACACTTCTTTCATTGCCACTTTCCTGACAAGTTTAAATATAGGCAAACCTGCAGTTAGTGATGTAATGTCAATGCTCTACTCTRTGAGCAGTTATTACTTAATAACCACATAAAACTGTCCTGCATGRAAACATACAGCATGCCAAATAATGTTGCCAACCATCAAAGCTGTAATAGATAGCTTCCTGCCCTAAACTGTGTCTCCTGTTGAAACCACATCATTAAATTGCACATTTTTATTCAACAGACAGTGAGATAGTACAAAACTGGACAGTAGGGTATAAACAATCACTTCCAAATGTTGAAAATCATGGTAGCACATCATCAGAACAAAATATTTTGCTGATACTTTTCATAGTTTTTGATGTTTTTATTTTCCCCAGTTTGAATCTTGACATAAGTAGAGTTAGGTCTCAACAGCAGCTCCCTAACATCCTAGTACATCATCTTTCTTGTAGTGAAATAGTGAAATAATAGTTCAGTGATTCCCCTGCTATCCCTGTAGACTTAATACAACTACAGGACAGTCAGGTAGATGATTTTATATCATGTGTACAAAAGCTGATCTTAGCTGACCATTTTGCTGGAAACCTTTATTTCTAGTAGAGCAGAGATTAAAACCACTGCTTGAATGGTTACAATTGAGTAAGCAGAAGTTGAGTGACTTTTAATATTGACATRTTTGGTCTTGAAATATTTAGAAGTCAAAGTGTCTTGACAGTTGCTTTCCTGAGCTGGACCAGATTGAGTACTGGCCTTGAGTACATTCTAGATGCTGACAGCAGAGACCTGAGTGGGAAAGAATGGAGGGAGGATTCAMTGAGGATCCATTGCCTATATTAATAAATGATGCTCCATTTTTTCAACCATAAGGGGGAACTGAATGTGTGCAGGTACAGTGTGTCCTAAAATTTATGGCTGGGAATCTTTCTGTAGTTGACACTGGCATCTATTGGTAACCCCTTGGTTTTATATTTCCTCACCTAAAGCTATTTAAGCACAAAATAGCCTGTAAAGCAGYAGCTTGCTCCTTGCTCCAGGCACARGAGGGRAWGGAGAAGGAAACAGGCTGATACTGGGTCAAAACTGATAGCTGGCAAAGCCACTGTAGAAGTCACCTTTCCTATGTCCTCCCTCTTTGCCTTTTTTAAATCATTGGCTCTCGGGTTCTCTCTGGTTATAAGCAATGCCAAGGAAGAATTAGCAAATGTGTTGCTGAGGAAAAATGAGATGAAGAACTCACTGTGTATCAGCAGGAGAAGTGGTATCACAGCCAAGTTTTGTGAGATCTACTGAGATTTGAGGGTGGACAGGAGAAGGAGGATGAAATTTTAGGAATAGGAGAACACTTTCCACAAGCTTTGAGAAGGTGTTAGTGCCAGAGACACRAGCAGAATGCCAAGAATCTCAACAAATATGTGCTGGCAACTTGTGCCAGTGATTTATAAACCCATCATAAAGAAAATTATCCCATTTCTGAGCAACAAAAGGAGATTTTATCCTCCTCATCTGACTGCTTACAAATAGCAGGTATGGACACTGTTTCACAAAATAAATAACAGAGAAGCCATTTATGCTCACATAATTTGAAAAGCTGAATTATTTCTAGCAGGAGAACCTCATTTAGGTCATCCCCAGCACGTACTGTTACATGGGGTTGCTCCTTCCTGAGATGCAGGACATTGTACTTGCTCTTGTTGAGCTTCATGAGTTGTCAGCCCATCCTTGATTAACCCACCAGCCTGTCAACCTGCCTCCTCTCCCAGCAAGTGGTGTGACTGATCTCACACACCCAGCACTGTATCAGGGAAGCAGTGCCCACATCTTACTTTGCAAAATCTTATTGCTAAATTTTCCTTGTTTCCTCCAGCATGTATTAAAATAGTAGTAAATCCTACACACAGTGAGAAAATCTTGTGATCAGGATAATGGTTAAACAGTAGAGAATATAAAGTTTTGGGGTTTTTTTGGCTGTGGAGGAGAGTGGGATTGGGAATTCTGGGATATGAGTATTACCAGAGGTATTTTTTAACTGGTGGAGCAATAAACAAGCCCATATCCTCATTATGCAGAAAAGCACTTAGAAGTTTGTCTCTTGACTTAGCCTTTAGTTTCAAGGACTGGATGCCTGGATTCAAATGTGCACCTGAGCAGGCACCAGAGATACACCAGATACCTGCAGGTGTCCCTGGCACAGGAGTGCTGCCAGAGCTGCTGTCCCTGCTGCCAGCAACTCTTCACATCAGCACAGGCCACTGCAGCTTCTTGGCTGTCAGGGCTGCTGYGCCAGCTCACATTTCTTTGCATTTCAGCAAATTTTGATGAGCACTTCTTTCTAACTTCCATTTAGCCTGGCTATACTCTGCTCAGATGAGTGAGTCAATTTGCTCACATTTGCAGTGGGGAAGGAATGACATTTAAAATGGGAGCATTTTGAGTTTATGTGTATATGGTACAAGCAGTACTACACTTACCTTATAGGACAAGGAAGTGACACAGGGCTAAGGTGATCAAATTTTGTCAGAAAGAAGGTTGATGATGTAAATATGCCCTTTGTAACAATTCCAGAGTTCTTTCTGAAATCTGAGTAGGAGTAAATTTTATCTTTATTTTATCTTCTCTGTATACAGAATTTCTGAGCTTCTAACACAGTAATACCCAATTAGTACTGAATGATTTCTTTGGATTCAGRGATTCATTCTTGTTCTTCATGCTAGTGTGTGCATCACAGGCTTGGGAATGTCTTGGGAAATGAAAAAACAAAAAGCTTTAGAAAACCTCCAGTTTGATCCCATATTAAATGAAGATCCTCTGCATAATTTGCAATATTAAGACAAGAAACATTTTTTTCATGTGAAAGTCATCAGGAGAGGTAACTGTGAACCTATTTGTATTGATAAGTATGAAAAGAAAGTTACACATTTGAGTAGTATGGGCTTTTTTAAACTCACACTTTAAATAATTAGAGCTCTACAAAAGCAAGTAGAGAATATTTTATTTTAACCTTCAGACTAATAATTGCTCTTTCAAGAAATTTGGCATACTTTTCTGAATATAAATACTTTTCTCTTTCAATCACCTTCTAAAGTAATCAATTCTAAGGAGCAGATGCATTAACTTTTGTGTGGTTTTGCCTGAATTTTGCAATGCTTTCCTGCTTTCCAGACATGTCCTTCTCTGCATGTTGTCCCCTTCATTATTAGGTTTTTGAACACCTTGTAACCTTGAGGCAAAGCCATCYTATGCCTAACAAGTAGAGCTGTCTTGAATTGAAAAATATAAATACAGAGGAAACAATAAACACCAGGAAAGTGCCGGAGCCCCATTTTCTTCCCTTTTCCTCTCATAGGCCTGCAGATAGTTCTGGTTACAATTCACATAGTCATTTATCATAAAACAAGATGTAGGGATCTCTCCTATCTTTACTAGCAGTATGAAATAATTGCTGGTTAATGCATGGGCATATTATGTTTATCCACAGCAGGTTTTTTCCTCTGATAATTTCCTTTGTGTGTTTGCATTGTGTTCCGTCAAGTCTCTACATGTCAGTTAGTACAAGCTGAAAGGATGAAGGAAAATTAATGGGGTTATATTTTCCTCATTGTCAGTACTGATGTCCTGTGGAGACAAACACCAATCTTAGTTTGGTGTTTCTTACCTGTCAGGAGCACAACTAGACCTGATGTTGCCTTGAAGGATCTGATCTGTGGCCCTTCTCTAGTGGTGAGAGGAGATTGGTTGGTACATATGTCTGCCAATTAGGAGAAAAAGGTGCTCACAGGCATTGTTCTTTCCCACTATGCTTGAGAGGCTTCTGGCTTTACTTCTGCTGTTACAAAGGTATAAGGAAGAATTAAAAATCAAAGTTACTCCTCATAAACTGTAAGGTAGAATTGTCTTTCTCTTGACTTTCTGTGCTTGAGCTGCCATACTGTTGGTTTCTGTGTTAATAAACACTGGTGGTTGTTTGGGGCAAGACTGTGTGTGGTGGTAAAAGCATGGTGGTAACCAAGCAAGGAAACTCARTCTCCTAATATTGGCCATGTCTGTGTTTGGCCTGAACTGGCACAGGGATATTAACTAAACAGATGGAGGAACACAGGAACCACTCTGTAAGTGGTTTTAAGTGACAGGAATGAGTATGTACTGCCTAGTCCCTGAAATAAATGACAACAGCTGTGCTGCCTGCATCTTGGTTTGGTCAAGCATCTGACCCCAACCCTGTTGGGAAGAGAGACCATGCAAGTATTGGGCCTAGCAGGAAGAATGGTGATGCTGTAACAGGGATGCCTGAAGACTTTCTATGCTCCCTGACTTCTACTTCTTCCTGCTTGGCAGCTCTGCATTTTCTGTGTGCCACAAAGCAGGTGTTTTGAGGGTTAGCAGGAACACATTGGGGGCAGAAGCAGATGGCATCCTGCTAGGAGTGGGGAATTTGACATTCGTCTTTGGGAAAGAAGCAGTAATTTTGCTGCATAGCATCCTTATTGCTGTGCATATAGAATACAGTGAGGCATTGCATTGGAATGGAGTAGAGACCTTGAAGCAGAATATAGCTGACGTTATCCTATCCAGCATATTTCCATGGAGAATAAGAGAACCCTATTAAAAAAATGAAAGATATAAGCAACTCTTAGTTTCTCACATTCTGTGTCAGTTTTTAGACAGAATTGGAGCACAACCAAAACATCTGACAAATGCTTGCTGCCTGCATCAGTGGCCTCAGTAATGTTGCATGTGAGAGCAAGAATACCAAGTCCTTAGAAACAAACTGTTACTGGAATCCCTACTAGAGGTTAGGGGAGTCTACAATTCAAACACTTCAGAAGTCTAAAGCTGGTACATGGAATCTTCTGACATATATCAAGTCTTCTATCTCATAAACTAAAAAAGCTCAAAGGGATAGAGCAGTTTCCTTCACCTCTTGCTTTGAATAGCTCTGTGCTGTTGCTGCAGCAGCTTAGCAGGTAATGCATACTTAAAAAAGAGTAGCTTCACCGAAGTTCTCATTGAAGAAAATTTCCGTTGTGAAAGAAGATGGTAAGATTTATGAAACTATACCTGAAAAACTTCATCAGAATCCTGTTGGTCACTGCAAGTATAATAATTTTAGTCCTTTAGATCCAGGGCCAAAAATACCAATTTTGTAGGTTTTTTGTTGTTGCAATTGTTTTTTGTTTTGTTTTGTTTTTCAACTGAGTTCTATTTAGCATATGGCTGCATAAAAGCTTTATTACAGGAAGGATATCATAGCACAGCCTTTGAGCTTGTATGCCAAGAGGTCTCCTCTTTGTGTACACTCTGTTAAAGTCACATAAAGGAACTAGAGCTATATTTGGTCAGATCATATTTTTGATGGGATATTTTTAACAAGCCTGTTTCATCACCCACATCACAAAACAGCTGGGAGCTTGAGATGAGGTTCAATGTCTTTTCATTAATTCCTTCTTGCTCTGCAAGATCTTGGAACTAATAACTGTGACTAAAATGAATCTGCCCTCTGGCAAGGAATGCTGGACACAGAGCCATTCATTCTCACTTAATTCCTTGTGGGAAGGTTGAGACTTAACTAACTTGCTGCTAGAAAAGGACAAATTTGCTGAGATCGTGAAGCAGTAATTGGTTGACCCTGAGCTGTGCTGAGTGGCTGGGTCATGGGCTGGGTTCTAGATGCAGCTTACCACCATRCCACTGTGGTTGAATTAGCAGTAATAAAAGGGCCATAAAGAAACAAAATTCTGCTMTGGTTGTCATGGTGGAATGTAAAGTGAGGTAACACAGCACACTGTGACATCATATCTGAAATGCATTTACTAAGTGAATGAGCAGCATTTTCTATTCAAACATGTTTTGATGTTGGCTTATTCACTCTCTAACTCTGACATACCAGTCAGGGTTACAGCCCTGTTCTGTGCCTGGCGTTAGTGAAGTGGGGGAAAGGGATGCTTGTTCCAGCTGGCCAAGAGTCTGAGTTCTCACTGGGACACAGCTGAAGGATTACAGCTGGCAGAGATCTCAGCTGCAGCAATCTGGCCCACCCTGTGCCAGAGAAATGCTGGAGAAAGTTCAGGTGACACAAATACAATCAGAAAGTTGGACAATGAATGATGAAAAAAGTGGAGAGCTGTCATTCTGAAGATTCTTATAAAAGTGGATGGTGAGATCCACCTTTTTGCCCATTGAAATGAGAAATATCCTGGTTTCTGGAGGTTGTGACCTAGCTTGAATTTCACACTTTTGAAGTTTAGTGTGACTCAATTCTGAGAACCTGAGCAGCTGAAGAATACATTGAATCTTTATGATTGCACATGAAGAAGTAGCTGAGCAGAATATTTAGGGAATCAGGGCTGTCAGAAGTGCTCGCAAAGAATTAAAGTTCTTCTATACTGCTTGAATTGAAAGGCTGAGTGTCCAATGGTGTTTGTGATACGACAGAGTTCAGTCTAAGGCACATGGATGTGAAACAAGAAGAGGCAGTCAGCTGTCCTGCCAAAAGTGCCATTATAAACATGTAACTTCTCTGTTCTGGAGCTCAGTTTTCCACATTTGTGTATTTTACATCTATTTCATTACAATTGTAAGGGCCTGAACCTTTTTATTTCTTTGATATCCTGTGGGATGCGGGATATTAATGGCGCTTCCAGTTCTAAATATTTTCATTCACACTTTTAATAGACTGGTAACAACTGAGAGAATAATTTTGCTTTGTTTCAGCTGGAGATTTGGTCTCTACTCCTCTACTTTTCTAACATAATGTCTCAAAGTGTTCCACAGTTTAAAAAATACTACCCTATTTTTCAGGGGAGCAAAACAAGGCATTGGGAAAGCAGTAATTGGCAAGGCACATGCAACCATTTTATAGMAGGCCTTGGAGCAGTTCCCTTCTGYACAAGCACTTCTAATTAATGCTTTCTGAATTATGTATTGTAGTGATGGACAGGAGCAAATTTCTGACTCAAACACTGCTTACTTTGGGCAAAGTTTGGCTTTGGGTAAGAGTCCTGGTCTGACAGGTCTTACCAGATAGAATGTGTTTTTGAAACAACCAAAACATCTTCTGCTAAGCCTGTCACATCCAATTGTAATCTTGTCAGACCTTGTGTCATGACTGGTAGTAGAGCCAGAATCTCATCTTGTCATTGAGGACTCTCTTTAAGATATTGCTGCACAGATATTCCTTCCCAGATRTAATTTGCAATATAGTTGAGGATTTGAAGAGAAAAGAAGGATGCAACTTGCATCAGTCATGAGGTATATTCCAGGTCTCTGGTGGTACTGGGGAAAAGCTGATATACACAGCTGTTCCTGCAGATAAACAAATCTCTCACTTCAGTACACAGATCACAACCTTCCCATCTCTTTATTTTTTAAGTRGGATCTATATATATTAAAATATGGCATTAAGCAACTTTCATGAGGAGTTTTATGAGTTTTGAAATGGGATCTACCTTGACTCTACTGAAATTCAGTGGGAACTGACCTTGAATTAAGCTCTTTATTCAGTTGACTACTGTAGCAGTAGTCTTTGAGGTGAACAATAATGATTCACATTTAGCAGAGAAAACCTTGGAAGCCACAGATATAATGTCATTTATGGTATACTTGTACATATTTTTAAAGCTTTTCATAACTCAGTGTACTGGATGGTTGGGCTATCCAAGAAAATAGAGAAAAGCCACTGATATGCTTAGTACAGTGTTCCTTGCCTGCACAACAGGGAGACATTTTGCTTACATGGGTATGGGAAGGGAAGGAATAAAAACCCCAAAACTGGTAGGAAGAGGGAGAAAAAAGAAAATACAATCTACAGCTCACAAAAATGTGATTCTGTCAAGGTATATTGAAGTCTGCAGAGCAGTTATGTTTCTGTGTGACTCCTGACAACCAGCAATGTATCCTCTAATAGCCTTGGGTGAGATTGAAGTTTTGGTGATTGTGTTCATGTTGTTGGCTCYCATCTTCTTTTCCCCAAACCTTTCAGCACTTTCCCAGATCAGAGCACTGCTGTCACTAGATGGGGGAATGAGTAGCCTCACAGCTTTGAAGRAAATGCTTAATAAAAATTGATGGATACAGCCCAAGATGCTCCCTTTTCATTATTCTTGCTGGGACTAAAGTTTTAAACATTGAAGTCATGCTSTCAGCAGAAGTATTTTGTGCCTGAGATGCTCATGTTTGCCAGGTTTGCCAGGAGATGGAGTGGAGGGATGGTTGTTTGTGTAGGGAGTTCAGAAATTAAATAAATGGAAAATGCTAGCAAAGAGAAGTGCCAGCAAACTTTAAGACTGGGTCTTTCCTTTACATATAAATACAGCAGATAAATGCTTGTCCTATCACTTAAGTATCCACCCTTGAGGCAGATATCTTTCATGCTGTGTTTTTTGCATAGGAAAGCAGAAAATATTTCTCTGAGTGAGAAGGAAATTGTGCAGGCAAGAGATTATTTTTCCTCTTTTATTCTGGTATTCTCTCATGTACAGATAACCCCTGTCTGAGTGGTGGAGAGTTGCAAGGTGCAGTTAGAGGCACCAGGAGTCCTTGGCATGGGGACATGTGTATCTTAGAGAAACATGTCTGGGGACAGATTCTGAGATGGACAGTAAACATGGCTCAGGTACATGAGGTTGCAGTCTGGCTCTGCAACAGATCTCCTCTCCTTGGACCATGTCAGCCTCCCACCTCGTCATTCACATCTATCCTCACAGTTTTCCTGCCACAATTGATGCAGGATTTAATACAATTTTCAGCAAGCAACCTACTCAGAAACACTTMTGCTGTTCCCAGAATGGCAATGGAGGCTGGTGTGTGTTAGCAAGACTTCACAGTACCTCAGTACATATCAAAGTGGAGGGTCACAGTGGGAATGTTACTGTGTGAAAAAGCTTCATCCTCAGGTTTGAACATTGCTTGGCCAGGCATAAAAGTACAGATTTACTTCACAGAAAGTGAATAATTTCTAATAATTGTTAATARTGCTGAGGTGGTCAGTAATTTTAGGAAAAAGAAAAAGATCTCTCCAAAGGACATTTTTCAGCTGCATGGGTAAATATGAGTTCAGACTTGCTTGTCAGCTGGGTAAAACAACACTTATATATGGGTGGGTAGAAACAAATGTTTCTCTTACTTTTTGCACTGTAACTTTTGTATTTAAAATAGTGTGAAATAGTGTATTTGTATTTTGCAAGTAGATTAATTTTATTTTTAGCTTGGCTTGGGTTAAGTTTGGTTTCAGAGCAGTCTTCCTGTTATTGTGATTAAGTTAGCTGGAACAAGAGTTTGCTCATGTCAGACTCTTGTAATGTAGACTCTTGAATACAAAGTAACACCCAAGGATTACCTGCAGTTTTTCCTTTATCTAGGCAGGTTTAGGGGTTGGTAACATGAATGTTAGTGAAGAAGCAATGTCTTCTGATGAGTGCATGCAACTCAGTGGTTTCAGAATGTGGTATTATGCCCTGTAAACACCCAGTTCCTTCGACATCGTGTTAGGTTCTTTGCATCTTCAGCCTCCAATGAAAATAAATTYTGTCATATGTCTACATGTTGCATGAAGAATGATTTCCTGTTGCTGGTTTTCAATTTTCACTTTCTACAGTTTCACTGCACATCTTCTTGTAATGGTATTATGCAACAGAAAACAGCAACTCCCCATCTCTCTTTACTGCTATGGTTCCTTATTTGATGTACTTTTATCTTGTCTCATCCTTTCTAAAGCAAACAGTTGAAGCCATTTCAGTGTCTCTCTGTGTGGTCTTTACAAATCTCTTGAAAATTTTGATTACCCTTTCCTGAATCTTTACTTCTGTGATCTCGTTCTTTCAGGTGGGAATAACAAAGAAAAACCCTTCCTCCTGTTATAAATCACAGAATATTCTGAGTTGGAAGGGACCCACAAGGATCATCAAGTCCAASTCTTAAGTGAATGGYCTGTACAGAGATGAAACCTGTGACCTTGGCATTATTAGCASTATGCTCTAACCAGTTGGGTTAATCTCAGAATTAATAGTTAGAGGACCTACACAGGAACTGCATCATATTTGARATCATAGTGATCATCATATTCAAAATAATATTTGCGATAATTTTTATTTGCCTGCTTGTTTTTAATATTTTCCAGAATAATGTTTGGACCTTTAATGTTCACATTGCATCAATAACTCATAATTATGCTGAGATTAAATAGACATAGATAATTCTTCCTCCTTATTGGGCCTGAATTACTAATGTTACTAAAAAAATTCARTCCTGAGGCTGATCTTTGAGTAAATTTGATTTTCACTTCCATGGGACTTCCACTACCCTTTCAGGAAGATGTATTTCCCATTAGACATCTGCCTGCATTGCTGAAGCTAATTTTTGCTTTCTTCAGCTCATCTTCTATTTTCCCTTGTCTCTGCATGTGGTTCAGAAATCATAATGAGTATTGCATTTGGGGAATTTGAACATCAGCAAACAYGAAGACTCTCCAAATATCCCTACAAACTTTCTGCCTGCTTCTTTTTTTAATGCAACATAATTTATAAAGTACACCAGAAGTCTCTTGCTGAAGTGACAGAAGTTGCCATTCTGTTAACAAAGAGACTGAATGTTAGAAAGCTCTGGTGATACCAGTATGTTTAAGGAAACCTTAGAACATGATAACCACTTACTGTATCTTTTAGATTAATAAAGCCATACACAAGTTCTGGGCAGGRACGAACTATCAATAAAATACTAACTGCTGACTGAATCTCATGGATRTTGCAGTGGAAATAGCTTGAGGAAATTTCTCTTTGGCTCAAATAACCTATGAATTTTGAATAAGGTAGGATTAGGTTTCTGTCCYTTCTGTCATCAGATACATTGGATTTGCTATAATATCTTGCACACTGGCAACTGGGAAACTGGCTTTTATCTCTTTTTTTTCTAAGTGTCTTAGAAAGGCAAGCAACAAACATATCTTTTCTCACTTCCCCTTCCCTTCCCCCCTTTCTTTCTTTTTACTTAAGTTGGAGGAAACTCTTTTGAACTTGCTCTTATTCTTCATGCACAGAGGATGATATATCAGGATTCCAATATATGTTAAACATCCTGCAGTGAGTTCTGCTTGTAACAAATAAAAGTGAATAGTTTTGTGGGTTTTTTTCCTTGCAGTTTTCATGAGCTGGTAAAGAGAAATTTGTTTGTAAAATACTCCCCATCCCTTACGGAAACAAATCCTGAAAGTTTCTGGAACTGTTTTTAAACATCAGGTTGTGAAAAAACCCATAAGCAAACCACTTATATTTACCTCTTTAGTATAAAAATTTTCTGGCTTGATTTACTGTATTTGTTTCCTGTGAAAAATTCCCTAGGCATATATATGCTCCCATGGCCTGATTTGGGAATTTTTTAAACACAGTTTTGATGTRTACAGAGGGAGCAGATATCAAAGGAAGGCTTTGGTTGTTATGCTGAGCAAGAATAAGTGATCATAATCAGCTCTCAGTGAGACCTTTACTCGATGATAGGACTGTATTTGTTTAAACAAATTAAGATGAAATGAGTCTGTCTGATATTGCAGTAAATGTCAATTGTTAATTGGAGCTATGTCACAGGCCTCTTTGCTGAAGATTTGGGCTAGGGCTTGTTTTGTCTGTATGTCATGTTAAATGCCTCTGGTGTTGATGGATCTGATACTTTCTGCATTGCAGCAGAGYTGCAGGTTTGATTGGAGTACAGTTGATTAATCTGAAGTTGAAGTGTGTCTGTGGCTGAATTTGGATATTCCCAGCGAGAGCTGCATATGTGATTACTGGCTGGTATGTGACTGAGCTTAAAAACTGTCTTTCAGCATTCCCCATGTTTCTGATTCCAGTGATAAGATTCCAGCCTGCAGGGTTACTAATCCAACAGAAAGCAGATTATTCTGTGCCTTTACTTCCRGTCCTGTAAAACACCCATGCTCCAAAACACAGACTAGTAGGAACTAGGAGCCATAATACTAGACAGGAACTCATTGCTCTAGAATTATTCTCAGCGATTTCTTTTGCAGTTTTGTTTCACAATGGTAGTCTCTGGTTTCAGCTCTATTTTAAGCTGGCTTATTAAGGAGCTTGAAATTGCTCTGGTAACATGGATCTTTTATCTGCAGAAATTTTGRGCATGGACATGAATCATGGGAGAAGGGTCTGGCACAAGCTGAGCTGTGTTCAATAGATATTCAGTACTGGTCTAGTGAAAGGTATCCCTGCCCAGGGCAGGGGGGCTGGAAATAGATGATGTTTAAGGTCCCTTCCAACCCAGGCCATTCTATGATTCTATGATTCTATGATTCTATGATTCTATGATTCTGTGATGATTCTATGGTTCTAGGATTCTATGATGATTCTATGATGATTCTATGACTCTATGGTTCTAGGATTCTATGACAATTCTATGCTGATTCTATGACGATTCTATGATGATTCTATGATTTATGACTCTATGGTTCTAGGATTCTATGACGATTCTATGATGATTCTGTGACGATTCTATGATGATTCTATGATTCTATGACTCTATGGTTCTAGGATTCTATGACAATTCTATGATGATTCTATGACAATTCTATGATGATTCTATGATTCTATGATACTTCAACAACAATCGGGATGCAGATGTAAGATGTGACTAATGTGAGGGGCTGAGGAAGGACTGGAACAGGTTGGGCACTGCAGGTCACAGGCAGGCATTCTGAAAAACAGCACATGAAAAGCTTGTGTAGTGCTCACCTGGATTTATCTTGTACCCACAAACAGCCCCTCACTTTCTGAAGAASTGCACTATTGAATGCATTTCAAACAGGAAAGAGGTTGTTGCTTGTGGTACAGTACCTTCTTTAGTGGAAATGTGTTCCTTCACTGAAACATTTTAAAAATTCCTTTGGCTATTACATTAAAAATGGACTTTGTCACATTATAGCAAGCAGATGGAAGGAATATTCTGGAATTTTGTTTATTTTCTTGCTGTTGGTGGTGTTTGTCTTCTCCATTAGGCATTGCTTGTAGGTACTTCCCTGCTCTCCCCTGCTACCAGCACACTGCCTGATATTCAAAACATGACACAGAGTATGTGGAGAAAAAAAAAGCCTTAAATTGAAACTGCTCATTCTTAATACAAAGAAACAGGCAAAATACTGAAATTCTTTAAAGAAAAGAGTGGAAAATACCATAAAGGAAGGAAAACAGAAGCATTCTCTGTTCAAACCAGAAATAACTGGTGTGCATTAGCCTATGTGCCAGAAAGCTTACTTTTTAGTCCTTACTAAAGTCCACAACTCAGTTAAATTTATATATATCTGTAGCTTGAGAACTGTTGTTCCGGATGATTCAGACAWGAACCCTCTTCTTTGATGCAGTATCAATACTCTGTGGTAGTAAATTTTCCCATTAGTTTGGTAGGTAAAGCATCTAGGACTAAATTTAGCTTTAGTGTATATACAGCATAACCAGAGAAATTTGCTGGATTCAGTCTGGTTCTGTGCAGAGTGGGCTCCGTCCCATTCAGAACTTCCTGCTTGTGCACATTCTGCCCAACACTCCTGCTTACAGGATTTTCCTCTAGCGGGTGGGGCAGCACATAACCAGTGTAACTTCCTGTGCAGGTTTGACTGGTGCATGACAGGGAGAAAGAGGCATTACTGGTGTAGTTCTGTAGTGACATACCTCAAGAAAATGAGTTTGGTTTGCAGTCACTGTTGCTGCTATGGCTAAAACTCATGATCTGTAGCTGAAATCAGATGTTACGTGGTAACTTCATTTAGCAGTATTTCTGACTTCAGTGTCTTCTTCACATTTCCATATGTAACTCTGCAAGGATGTACTGAGGAGGATGTGATTATTGATTTATGTAGGATGATTGAAAAAGAAAGGAGGGAGTTATAAAGCTTGGGAAAAATATGGACAGAAACTTGCAATAAAAACACAAGGATTTTTACCAAGTCCAAGAGCTGGCTGGGATTTATCCMTRTCCATRCAATACTTGCAAGYATGTGACATCATTTTTCATGGGGAKTTCTGGAGTATAATCCATCATCATTCAAACAAACGAAATGTTCTCTGAAAGCTATTTAGGTCATGAGATGTCATCACACCTGACCATAAAATCCATCATGTTGGGGAAACCAATGGCCAGTGCCTGGCACTGTGAAACACTGTGAAGCAGAAGCTGTATTTTATCTTTGTTAGAATTGGCAGATCACTCCTGTAACTTCAGATTAGCCCACACTGACATACCAGTTTCATATATTACCATCTGTCAGGGTGATGTCCTTTGGAACAAGTCAGCWACTACTCTAGCTTGAGGATTTCTGGGTGTGTTGATGTATTTGGAACACTGTGAACATACATAAGAAGAAAGACACCTTTTGAAATGCTAAACAGCTCTATATTCATAGAAATTTTCTTTGGTGTTGGACTATTCGCTCTTCCCATCCTTAATTTTATTTCTATTCTTCAGCCTTTTGAGGGTATTTTGCACGGAACATTTTCATCCAGACAGCCTTATGTGCTTCTGCAGCACAATATACAGCAGTGCACTTTATACCACATCTTCAAGATACCCAAAAGACCTAAARCCAAGTTCAGTCTCTGTACCTCACTTACTCATCAGAGAGTCTTTTGGGCTCACCAAACTTCAAATTAAAGCCATTGCTTGTATGCAGAGGATACTTGTCCATCGGCACCATGGTAACTTTGCATCTATTGAAGTGCATGTCAGACCAGAGCTGATTTAATGTAGCMGGCTGATAAGGACATCTTTCTTTGCTACAGAAAGGAAATAAATAAAGGTTTCTTTTGTATGCTGAGAATTGGGTCTCACTTATGGGTGTTTCTGAGTGTCTGACATTTTATCAGGCAAAAGATGGAATTTTCTTTCTCTTTGTCTGGCTTTGTGCTTCTCATACTATTACACAATTACAAAAGAATGTCCAACAGTGGCCGACAGTGAATGCTGAAGCACTGTTTGAGCAGGTCAGACTTATAATGATACTTCCTCAGAGTATACTCCCAAGTATTCCTGGGCTTGAAGTCTTTATATTTYATAGCCTCTGACAAAATTTTCTCCCATTAATCCTTCCAATTGTTTTTAAATCTAAGCAAACTTTTATAAGTTATAGAACCCATGGAATGTTTCATTAGTAAACTAAACTTCTGCATATTTCAGTGGAATACCACTGCTAGAATGACATCTGAGGAGATTTAAGGGGAGCTAAATTACTTAACTGCTAATACACTTATAGATTATTGTAAAAATATATATAAATTTTATAAAAGATAGTAAGAATGCCTAGGCCTGGATGGTATTCAGCCAGAACTTCTGAAGGTGTTCAGGGATGAAGAGGTGAATATAAACAGTGCATGTAATCTCTCCCTGTTGGGTAGTTCATGTGACCAAGCCCACACAGACGTCTCTACTGTTTTCTCTTGTCCCCTGAGGTCCATCTTTGGGTCCACCTTTTTGTGAAGTYCAAAAGCCAAACAGAGGCCACACAGAGGAAGACATCTGGTGCTTTATGTCCTCTCCCATGGTATTGCTGGGAGTTTGAGGATAGCTTGCTGATGGAGAGAATCAGAAGACTAAAACTGAGAAAACTTGKGGCTTGWGWTAAAAGTCAGGGGTSTCCRGGAAGAGGTGTGCATGTGTCCATGGCCTGTTACTCTGTTCCCAAACTCTCCCACATACTGTGCGACTCACAGCTGTTGGGAAAAACATGGACACACTGACCTGTGGGCCACCCACACCCCTGGGACATGGTGGATACTGAACRATCTACTGCTGGTGCACAGTGTACAAGAGATACACACTTTGATCATGCAAGCTTGCTATGCTTTATTGTTGCAGCCAGACCMGTGTGGTGGCTGATCTTCTCAGGCTCTAAAAGTTGTCTACAGGCTCATTGATCTCGCCCAGGTCATCCAGCTCGTCCTCCGGCTCTTCCTCTTCTTCGCGAGGTCTGCGTCTCCTGAGGGACCGGCGCTTGACGACTGGGGGCACTTGTGCAAGCTGGCCTCTTGGCCGGGCGCTGCGGCGGCGAGAGCGGCTGTGGCCACTGCGCTGCGTCTTCCGCAGGTGCCGCCGGCTCCGGCTGCGGCTCTGGCTGCTGCGCCCTCTGCCCCGCCGCCTGTAGCCAGCCATGGTGGTGCTTGCTGAGTGCTGGGAACGGCTGCCCTCCTTTTATAGGGGGGGCAGGCTGGAGCCCTTTGTGATGCAAGCGCTTTCAGAGCCAGCGTCACCAGTGGTGTCACAATGGCTGCGTGGTGATGGTGTTGCCAGCTTTGCTTGCATGTGTGGCTTAGGATTTCTCTAGTAAATTGGCTTTTATCTTGAGCCACAAGTTTTCCCATCTTTACTTCTCCAATTCGCTCCCTCAGCAAGCTGGTGGGGAGAGTGAGCTGTTGCGTGGCTCTTTGTTTCTGGCTGGAGTTAAACCATGATCCAATTCCACCACTGATGTCCAAGGCCTGGAGGGGCACATCTGCTCGCCAATGGCACAAAATGGGCTGCAGAGTAAGAGCCTGAAAATCATGGTCTTCTCCAGTGTCTGCAGAGGAACTCCTGCTGCATTGTCTGGAGCATCTCCTCTTTTCCTTCTCTCCTGCTGGGGCTTCTGCAGGACTGTTTCTTGCATGTATTCCCAAAGATACTATCCCTGAGGCACTATGATCTTTGAGAATGGGCTCAGCCTTGGCCAGTGGTGAGTCCTTCTTGGACCTGGCTGGCACTACTCTGGCTGACATGAGGCAACTGGTGGCACTTTCTCCCTGATGCTCTCCACACCATCTCCTAGCTCTGAGGTCCTCACCACCCCAAGCCCAGTACAGGCACAGAGAACCAGGGGGAGGTGGGGGGAAGCACAGCAGCACTTAAAGGTGTGTTGCAGGGTCAGGGGTGATCTGTACAAGGAGATCTATGAAGGGCCATGCCAGGAGTAGGGGACTGSCCAGGGTGAGAGTAAGGAGTTAGATGGGCAAAGCAACTTGCATTGCTTTGTCTGGCCTCTACCCTGGAAGCCCCAACAGTGCCACAGGAGAGGGCATGAGGCAATGAGGGTTCTTCTCTCTGTGAGTTCTGCTCAGCCTCTGCTCAGACCCTGCAATAAGAGGGAAGCAAAAAGGGAGCTCAGGGGACCCGTGGCAGGAGCAGAGGTTATCAGTGTGTCCTTGGTCACGTGCACTCCCCACAGGCCCTCTGCTGCAGACACAGTCACACTTCATCCCATACAAAGACAACCCTGGACATGCACGTGCCACGCATCCTTGGACAGACAGATCACACACAGAAACATCATGCCTCAAACCCACATCCGGCTGTTGGGCATGGACGTGGACACACTGACYTGTGGGCCACCCACACACCAGCGATCCACTGCTGGTGCACAGTGCACCAGAGATACACACCCTTGTCATGCGAGCTTGCTATGCTTTATTGTTGCAGCCAGGCCCATGTGGTGACTGGTTTTCTGAGGGGCTCTGGCTCTAAAGGTCAAAGTCATCTACTGGYTCATCGAACTCTCCCAAGTCATCCAGCTCATCGTCCGGCTCCTCCTCTTCATGAAGTCTGCGTCTCCTGAGGGGCCGGCGCTTGGTGACCGCGGCGCCGTGTCGTACAAATCGGCGTCTTGGCCGCGTGCTGCGGCGGCGGCGAGAGCGGCTATGGCCACTGCGCCGYGTCCTCCGCAGGCGCCGCCGGCTGCGGCTCCGGCTGCGGCTCCTGCGCCCTCGGGCCCGCCGCCTGTAGCCGGCCATGGTGGTGCTCGCTGAGTGCTGGGAGTGGCTGCCCTGCTTTTATAGGGGGGGCCAGGCTGGAGCCCTTTGTGATGCAAGTGCTTACAGAGCCAATGTCACAATGGCTGCGTGGTGATGGTGTTGCACTGGCCTTTAACATTACAGCCATGTACTGGCAATTTTATCTTCTGCCCAATTTTATAATTCTGTATCATTTTATTCAAACAAGAAGCTGGCACTGTGACACCCCAAGCTGTTCGCTCACTGCGGGAGAAGTTTCACTGTCACCCCAGACCCCAGTCCTGGGAAACCTGTCACCATCTACTCGTGCACCCAGGAGTTCTGAGCTTGCCTCCTGCCCTACTGGAGTGGGCCCAGCCCTGTCCTGCCACCGCCATTTCTCTGGCCCTGCTTTGAGGCTTTTGCCTACGCTGACCTCGCACCCTTTCTCTGCTGGGACATCTCTGCTGCTCCAGCCACCACTGTGYAACTCCCCATCTACCTCATCACCAGCCCRGSATCTTCCACCCTGACTTGTGCTTCAGACCCTTCACAAGCTTTGTTGCTCTGTTTTGGACACACTCAAGAACCTCCATGTCCTTGCTGTGAGTGGTCCCAGTCTCACCAGTGCCCAGTACAGGGGGATTCTAGTACTTTCTACAGGTTTGAGTTAAGATTAAACTGTAGCCTATAAAGGGAAAAAAAAAAATCAACAAGACAACTTGATCAGTGAAAATAATGATGGAAAAGAGGCTTAAAACTTTTCCCTAAATTTTTTTATTCTACTGTGTGCTTAGTCCCTGCCCTCATCATTCTGTTTGGTCTGCWGTTAATATCCTGAAGGAGGTAAGAAATTCTATATCTAAACTTTGGTAYAGTAATCTTAAAGAAAGGGCTTCACAATGCTACTTCTAGTATTAATTTAATCTATTATACTTGTAACTAATATCCAATATGACTCAAATGGGTGATGTTATAGGCTTATGAAATATTACTTGGTTTATAAAGTATGTCAGATATCAACAAAATTGTTTTGCAGGAAGCTTAGTCTTAGCTTCTATAAAGAAAACATAAAAGAGTGAACAGAGTGGAGGTATTGTACAGACAGTGCATAAGAACAGCTCTGCTAGCTCAGATCAAAGGATTATTTGTGTCAGCAGTCTGATTTAGCACAATTCATCAGCATTGATTTAGAAAGAAAGCATAAAGACAAACAAAATAAACTTCCCYAAAATACTGTCTCAGGTACTGAACCTTCCAGTGGATTTATCTTCTATAAATCTGTCATATATTTTTCTGAAGCTACAGACATTTATTTTTATATTTTGGTTTGGTTTTTTGTGGGCTTATGAAGGAGCATTGAAGACTTAGCATTTAGGTGTCAGGCAAACAAAATGGTGGATGGAGAATAGAGTGAAAATGGAGACTTCAGTCAAATGAGAAACGGAATTCTTTACACTGATTTTGGAGTTTGATGTAGGAGACAATATGGAAGAGAGCGCAGCCTGCATTAAGAGGCAGAGCCCCAGTGGGACTTCTGAGGGGCTGAGGTGGGCTATCCAGTAGGAAGTGAGCRGGGTGGTTTCAAAGCTTGAAATTACAGGAAAAACCTGCGTCTCTGTTTTGGATCCTCAGCTGTGCTGTATCCTGCTAACAGTCTGACAGATGACAATTTAAAGCAAAAAAACCTCCAAATTTTTTTTCAAGCATCTTCTTTATGATCATTYTTAAATGCCTCAAAAATCTGTTTGTAAAATGTAGTACTTCTGTCCCAGCTGAGYCAGTGCTTTAAAGTTGGCCAGGTCTGGAACATGATTTTCTAAACTCATGACTAATTGCTGTTGGCAATCAGTAAATTCTGGCTGGCATCTCTTTCAGTTGGAGACTTTTCTTTCTGGATCATGGTGATTTTTGTTTTTATGGTCATCCCTTTATCAGCATGCAACAAACCCCACCAGAAAACTCAGTCTCAAAAATGGGTCATACTGACTTTGGTGGAGAAGAGCACAGTTTGGAAGTAAGATTCTGTTTTTATATAAATAACCGTGATTTTAAAAAGGGAAGGAAAAAAYCCAGACAGAAAACGAAATGCCTGAATGATTGGTAATGTAAAACATTTTTTTTCCTAAGGAAAATGAATTTTATGAGACCCTGAAGCACTTCCAGCTCATCAAATTGTAGTTAACCAGAAAGGTCCATTTATTTTCATATTCAGAGGAAAAGACCTGTGCATTGCATTTTTGTTTTTAAACAAAGCAACCTAGAGAGGTGAAAATTTGCTGCCTTTCTTTTACATACCAGYGGTTGTTTTCTGTTTAGGCCACACTAGAGGTTGAGAGTAAAAAGAAAAGGCATTTTTAATAGTGATGAATTTTCTCTTTTAATTAATTCTCCTGTATCTTGCTTTCCTGACATGTTTACTTTACAAATGCTTTAGCTCATGGCCATAACTTATTTTGAATGGCAAAGTATATAATTAACATCAAGGTGAAAGACGATTGTGTTTGTGAATACTGCTCTATGCCCTCCAGAAAGCACTTATGTAGCCAATTTAGGTCACACATGGTTCAGTGTCTCAGAAATCTTACTTAATAAAGCCCCAAGGTACTCTCTTTTAGTGAGCAATTAACAGAAAGTGAGTTCTTTGTGTTAATGTGGGGAAAAGATRTTTTTTGGAAAAGGAGGAAGAGTCATGTGAGACACACAAAAGTTTCTACACACAGTTCTGTGAAAAGCTRAAAAATGCAGTTTAAATGGGCTCTTAAGGTGGAGAATAATATAGGCCAAAATGCTACAATGAAAATGCTTATATATAAAGCGTAGGGGTTTATGTTTGGGATGTTCCATCACCTTCTATCTGTTTTGCCCTGACTTTTTGAGTAGATGTTTCCCAAGAACCTTCCCTATATAGACATGCTGAAGAGGAATGATTCTCAGTGTTTGGCATATCTATTGCACCATGAAACCYCTYGGAAGTCTTTGCTTATGCAGGCACATAACAACAATTTGAGAGTAAGTGGTAAGCATTAGACTCTGATTTGCAGTCATTATTTTGAAAAATCCAGCCCAAGAAAAACAGGGTGTTATTCAYGTAAGTTATATGGTAGTCACTTATTACAATTAGATTCTTGGCAATGGAGACAGAAACAAGCTATGTATGAAAACATTGTACAATAACAATATATAATGACCATGTGTTACTGTGTGGTACTGGAAGAGTTGCTATCCACTTGATATAGTTGAAYTTCAGCTTGGATTTCTGAAGGTGGCTAGACTAGGGGCTTTTATGTGAAACATCTTTATGGTGCTTCTGCCAATACATGACTTTGTGTCATTAGACACTGATTTCTCTGGACCAAGAGAATTCCCTCTAGTATCCCTGTTAGTCAGAAAATCAATCATATTAGTCCCATAATCAGACATAATTGAGATATTAATCCATTTTTTAAACTCTCACAATGCAGAGAAGTGTTATAACCAAATCAAGATACAGAGATGGTTGAAATTTAATAGTTACTCTTGTAGTCAACACTTAGGAAAAGAGAAACAAAGAGCTACTATGGTTGCATGATCAATTGTATTTCCGCTGTTTATTTTGACATCTGTTCTTGTGATTGCTTGATTTGCATATATATATATATATATACATATATATACATAAACTTTGTAGACATCCACACAAGATTACCACATTTTGCAGGTTCAAAGGTCTGTTATTAATGTGCTATACTGAGTTTAATTCAGTGAACCTGATGGATGGCATATCTCCAGGCTGGGTATAAGGCAAAGCCATTTCAAGGCTGCTTTGTATCAGAAGAGACTGCACTTCACTGTGCAGTAGGGATGTGGCTGTAAGCTATTTTTTTTAAATTAAAAATACATTAATCCACTGCCCTTGTAAAACAAAGGACAGAGATAAATGCCCTTCTACTAGAAGGCATAGGACCAGGGTTGGTTAGCATGAGTGGTTCCCATTTGGTTTGTCATTGATAGGTTCTCTATCCTCAGCTCTCTGAACACAGAGCAGSAACAGAGGTCAGCTGGGGTTCAGCAGGAGCTGAGCATGAAACTCAGAAGTCCTCTCACTGTCCAGCTGACTCTCTATTGTTGACTGTTCTCTTCTGAAAAGAGAAGGGGGACAGCACTGGTCCTCCTTCCAGCATGGTGTGGGGTACTCTGCRGGATTACTGTGACTACTAGTGCAGGCAGGTAGGTGTTACAGCTTTAGGCYGCCTTTTTTTTCATGCAGAAGCTGCTGTGAAATTCAGATGATCAGACTGTCTCACAGCCTGTAGCATTCGAAAGGCAGGAAAAATAAGGACCTATTCATTGGATGCCAAGTGGGTAGTTTTCAGTGCTGCTTTCAATGACAAAATACTGCCTTTGAGGCTTTCTTCTGCCAATGGCACAGAGGAGTTCTCTAGATGTGATAATACTGGGTTAGAGGGTATGCATTAGTATAGTCTCCTTACACTGTTGAGAACTGGCTTGTTAGGGACCTTTTTTACACTCAGAKGACACAAGGAACATGAAATTTGTCTTTCCTGGTACATAATGTCCCCTTTAACTTAAACTACTTAAATAGCTACCCGCAGTCTTAACACCTTCCAAGCCTCATTTCCCCAGGTAYAGTTTATTTTTCTGCTGTTTGATCCTGTATCTCAGTACTCAGGCCCACTGCTCTGCTTCCCCTGCACTCATCTCTCTACTGCCTACATGCTCTCGCTTTTCCATATAGAAACCTCCCCTTTCCATTGCAAGCTCTCTCCATATGGAAGATCCTTCTCCTAACTATGTTTGTGGTGCTGACAAGAAATGAATGACAAGTAATGATGCAGTTAGATGGAACTGACAGTTCAAGTATTTAATTTTAAGAATGAATATATTATAGAATTCAAATTGGACGGACCAAATCCTTACCTGATATTGCACTTTTATATTAAGAGAGTAGCTCTCAATTGTGCCAGAGAAATCTCTCTTAATGTGTACATGTTTTTTTTTTTATGGTAGTTGATTTTTCTGGGGATTCTTGCTTTGAAGGGTGAAATATATACGGATACTGTTTCACCACATGAGTGAATGTAAAGAAATCTTTTTGACATTGAATMCAACTATTGCTAGAGAGGTGGTTGTATTGTTGAAGTGCCCTGAGACCCAAAAACACCTGGCAGCTGTCTCAGTTGGTGCCTACAGGATGTTAGGTACCGATATGGTGCAATATGGTGCTCCTGGGGCACTTTGCAGCACAGCAAGCAGATTATACACTTCTCTCTGGAGAGTACACCAGTAATTCATCCTTCAAAAGTTTTAAGAACAATACTGTAATTACTGGAGAGGTATAATTGTCACTGCTCTAAATAACACGCTCACCTCTTATTTAGCCAGGCCAGAACAAGTTGTCTGTAAGAGCACATATTTTATTAAGTATTCTTTCTTGTTGCAGCAGCATGGCAAGTAACTCTAAAGTAAAACTGCAAAAACATATTTGGCATCTTCTTGTGCTGGAATTCTATGCTTTCTGGGTAAGGCTTAAGTTATTCCTGATCTGACCTCGGAATAACTTTCAAAAGTGGAACTATTTTTTAGTTCTTCCTTTGACTTTCTTTGTGTTTTTGTCTTCAATCACTTCCTGTGGACTACAGGATGGTGAATGAAGCAATGGGAAAATATTTATGAGAACAGTGAGGCTGGCCAGCATCCTTCTGAATTGATATCCTCTCACATATCTGATTTGAAYGCAGCTGAGGAGCCAAAGCAATTTCTCATATACGCTACTTGACAAGAGGACTTCTAAGTGGTTATTATATGTYTATATTAGGCCCATGCTTTTGTTTTGKTTTGGTTTGGGCTTTTTGCAATGGTCAGATTATTTGTTAATGAGAGGACACTTCTATAGATGGTTAAGGAAATCCCATACTTCTACCTGTGCTTTGAATCTGTGTCTACAAAAGTTTTCATTCATGTGGTTTTGTTGTCAACATRTGAGGAAAAATCAGGACAACATACGTCTCAGGTAAACTTTCAAGTTTATGTGCAGGATAGATTGGTTTTTAGCTGTAAGTAGGACAAGGAACTGCTCACAGCTGTGGAGATTCATTGTACAACATAGAATTCTAGTTCAAATGTGGTCCAGGTCACTAGTGCTCATTGTTCAATTTTTGAGCTCCTAGAAGGCAGGAGAAGATATCACTGCTGGTGCCCTGGCTGTCACCTGAGAGATAAGACAGAATAAACTAAATATTATGAACTCCTTTGTCATCTACAGAATTGGTCTCATCTCACTGGAGAGACAGAATCCTTTTGTCTCTCTCACTGGAGAGATAGCATTGCAACTGGCTATATTTTACTTAACCAGTGAATGGAAGTGTTTAGTCTCCAGCTGGAGCTGTCAACCAAGGTTGAAAGTAACCTCTAAAAATTTAAGCCAATTTGTAGCTATCTGAGYTTTTAATTTTATTTGAAGACAGTTATAAGTAGAAAGGTCGTCTGCCTGGTTAGCTGTCACCAGTACCAGGCTGCAGATACAGTACAGCTAAATATCAGTATTTCTAGGAAATTRGATGTTTTCTGTGTCAAGGGTTTATTATCGRAGCATAAAACCGTTCTTGGAGCCAGTTCAGGGCACTAGGCAGAACAGATGCTGATCAAAGGACAYGAGTCTGTTTTGCCTATGTTGGATATGGCATCAACTGTAATAGCCTGAGCAATTAAGATTCTTACACTTACTGAGCTTCAACTTCTGCCACTTCCCATGGCTATGGYGTGCCCTGGAGAGAGATGTTGCGAGAGGTAAGGAGAGCCAAAATTTGTAGTAGAATGGGTTGTTGCTAGGCTGCACTTAACAGCTTGAATCTCTGGTATTTTAGTAAGGACTTATGCTTTGTCAGGAAGAGCAGAGAACCAAGATTACATCTGTGCTGGCTGGACACTCTATAGCCGGAGACACAACCTTAGCCTCACTCTAAATGTTGCCAAGTGAAGCCATGGGAGAAGGAGGAGAACACTGCAGTTAGGCTGAATGYTACTGCTGTAGGTCAGTGCAGTAAAATCTCCATGTGTTCTCGTAGGAGAAGGGAATACATGTGACCTTGCCTCTGATAAGTAACAGCTGTGCTAATTACCCAATACTCRCCCCTGGTGAGTCACAGCTATAGTCAATAAAGATAAGTGTGAGAAAAGGGAGTGGGTTAGCTAGTGAGGGCGAAGAAGCAGGGGGAACCTAGAGGAAAAGGGGAATTGTGAAGTAGGATCTTGGGGAGACAGAATCACTGCTGTGAGGTCAGTCTGGGTCTGTAGTTGGAGCCTGTTGTTGGAACCTGCAGTCACAGTCTAGCTGGGTAAAAGCCTGCTTTCAAAGTCTGCAAACTAATCTCTGCAGTCATAGTTTGCAGTCAGAGGTTGAAAGGGAAACCTACAGTAGTAGCTTGCTGCAGCCAGAGCCAGTGAATAGTTGGAGTCAGGATGGCTGAGCTGTAAAGAGGAATAAACCAGGACCCTTTTTGTGCTATGATAAACAAGGGATCTGTGTCTTGGCTCATTTCTTAATGAGAGGGCTGCTGCAACGCATTCTCATCTGAGTAGCCTGCTAGTCACTTCTCTTTAAGGTGTTGCACCCAGTTGCTATTTGCTGTTATACAGTGCTGTAGCAGCTGGCTGAAGATAGCCTTATGTTTGGTTCATTGAACAGTTTGAATAGTGTTTTTGAGATCATTAGCATATGTAAGTGAAACAAATAACGTAAAGGTCRTTGAAGCTGATCTCTAAATAAGGATTTACAGGCTGCCAGTTTGACTAGTTTTCTGTTCTACTCACACTTTAAGTACAACTGCAGGTAATCAGTATTGAAAGAGATTATAAAAGTGCTAACATGGGCGCAAAAGGCAGAAAAGTAGTTTATCTGTGAAAATTACCTAGATGTAAAACTTAGAAAGTTGACCTAACAGTAKGGTAGGTCAACTTAATGTCTCACACCCATCAGTCTGCAGGGAAAGTGTTATGTCCCACGGATCTGCATGGAAAACTTCGATAGAATCAAGGGCTGCTGCCATCATTCTGCTGAGGCCATCTGTGTGATGAGCCTCTCAGAATATGTCAGCATATGTGACCTTCTTGTGTGATGTAGGACCACCTCAAAGAACTGGAGTTTCACACTGTTCTTGTTGACATGGTGGTGTTCAAGCAAATAAAAATATCCAAGAGAGATCTTCTTCGAGCAAATAAGAGATGCTGTGATTACTCAGGGTCCTGAAGTCAGACATCCTTTATTAACTTGCTATACCTCTTTAAAGTACAAATTTATGAGTACTTGAAATTTGCAAACATTTTCATGTRTGCAATATAGAAGCCAGGTATTAAAGAGCATGTAGAAGAAAATAGCCCTTGTTGTTCCCTGGAACAAAAAGGTTGTTAGACAATCCTACTCTAAGGAAATACCTTGACTGTGGAAATACCAAATTATTTTAAGCAAGTTCAAATCAGGATAAAAAAACCAAAGTCCAATTTGTTTTGATTTTTTTTTGTTCAGCTGATTTTTCTGTGAAGTTTTTTGCATTATGAGAGCTTTCTTTTCTTGCAATTTCAATTGAAGTCTGTGAAATGGGATGAAGGTGAAATGTTCTAGGGAAAAAAACACCACATGAAAAGCTAAGAGGACTGGAATAGTTCAGCCTGTAAAAGAAGGTTTCTGGTGATCTAATTGAGACCTTCCAGTACCTGAAGATTGCCTACAAGAAAGATGGAAAGGTACTGTTTACAAGAGCATGTAGTAATAGAACAAGGTGGAATGGTTTCAAACTGAGAGTAAATTTAGATTAGATATTAGGAATAAATTCTTTACTGTGAGGATAGCGAGGGGCTGGAACAGGYTTCCCAAAGAAGAGATGGATGTCCCATCCCTGGAATTGTTCAAGGCCAGATTGGATGGGGCTCTGAGCAACCYGGTCTAGTGAAATATGTTCCTGCCTACAGTGGGGAGCTGCAACTAGGTGATGTGTTAGGTCCCTTGCAACTGAGGCAATTCTATAGTTCTGTGATTCTATGATAAAAAATGCAGTGTCTTAATACAATAGAAAATACTCCAAAATTATCCTGTTGTATATTCTCCATACTTTTGTGGAGTTTTTTTTTTCAGTTTAAAAGAAGGTTGGCTAAGCCACTGAGGACTGTTTTGCTCTTTGTATAAACACTGTTAATAGCATAACCACCATTTCCACAGAATTACAGATTATCCTGAGTTGGAAGGGACCCACAAGGATCATTGGGTCCAAGTGCTAGGCAAATGACCCATATGGGGATTGAACCCATGACCTAGGAATTATTAGCACCATGCTCTAATATGAGCATGCATGCAGTGTTGTACAGAAAATTCTCAGGGAGTGTATAGTCCAGAGAAAGAAGAGCAGTTACCTCGGAGACCAAGATCTTATAGGATATGGAGACATCTAAAAGTTATTGTCAGAGCAGGTGGTATATCAGAAGTATGTAGGCTGTGGCTTTTACATCTTTGTCTTTTTTACTTCATTATTTATTTTCTACCAATGAGAACCTGATTTTTTTCTCCTTTTGCTTCATTTTTTCAGTATCTTTCATATGGTCTTATGATTTTATTTTTCATATTATCATATGAAATGTGATAATATGAACTTATGAAGGGAACATGTGCTAATGCTATTTCTGAGAGTCACAAGTCAGAACTATTCTGATATGTTGCAAGAAACATGCCACTTTTCATGATGTCTTTAGACTAATTTAGTAGAYAAAAGCAACAAAATAAAATGGAGGAAGAGACCGAAGTTCAATTTCCATTGTATTTACCGTCACCCACCCTTGAATGCAGAATATGATTTCATTTATTATACTAATTTGATCATTTTTGTGACTGAAGTAGCAGCACTGTGGGATGTTGGCATGACATGCAGTAAGTAATCTAACTGTATCTCCAGGCTATGGTTTGAAACAATAGCAGAGAATCACTTAAGAATGCACCTTATTGTTAAAGATTTGTTACTCTTATGAACTTTGCGTCCAGTCCCATGAAAAATAAAAGGCTTTTAGGAAATTTGTTATATGTAAGCTTTAACAGACCTTTCACTGCCAGGCATGTGGAATGGCCCTCTGGCCTGATGATAGGTAGCACTTTCCTCTACCTTTTGCAGAACCTGTCTGACTTTGCCTCCACAAAGCATTGATTTATTTCTGGTGTGCAATCTGACTCATGGCAGGAAGCAGAAAACTGTAATTTATTTTAAAGATGTAAATATTTCATGTTTAGTTGTTGCATGAAGGCTGCTYGAGGGTTCCACTGATCAAAATAAGCCTCTGAGAGTAATTTTTTGCCATCACAMTAACAGTTCTTCCTTAAATCTAGGCTGTGAGAAGCTGGCAGAGCTGGGGATGAATCTAGGTCAAGAATGGTCTTGAAAGGAATTTCTTCTCAGCCCAGTACTCCTGCAGCTGCAGGAACGATACTTGATCCCTCTTCCTTGATCTACTCATTTATGAGTATGCCAGGAGCACAGAACAGGTCAGAACTGAAGTGGAAAAAAAGCAACCAAGTTGACTTTCAGGTCACCAGTTTTACTGTGTCAGAATAAAAATAGATCAGAAAACATTGTTTTCAGTTTTAACATGGAAAATTCAAAACGTGCCTGACTGAGTCTTTACTATGGGGCTTTTCTGTGAATATTGTTTGTCATAAAATATTTACTGCTAAGAATGACTCAAATTCATTTCTTCAACCTGAAAAAGTATTCCACCAGTGTGACAGACTGCTGGCTTCCTGCTGGGCATGAAAAGTTAACACTGTATCACATAAACAGTTAAGGGGGAAATTGGACAAAGTAATTTTTCATTTAATCTCCACTACTAGTTTTTCTTCCTTGTCTATTTGAAATATGCATAGAAAATTCAGAAAAGCAAAGAATGAGAACTCTCAGTRGGCACAAGCAGGTGCGTGGAGTGTCAGCCCTATTGCTCAGCTCGGAACTGCTAATCCATAGGTAGAGCTCCCTTGATATTTGTTAAGCCTAATGGTTTGCTTCCAGTGTTCAGCTTTAGATATCAGCATGACAATAAATGGCATTTCCTGGAGTTTTTTTGCTTTGGAATATATGGTTATAAATAAATGTGTACCATGTGTGAGGAAAAAAATAGAAGATACAGTTGTGCTTGCTTTTTTGCCAAAATGTTCCAAAAAGGTTTTACCCTCTGCTGGTTTTGGCTGKGATAGAATTAATTGTCTTCACAGTGGCTTCACAGTATGGATCTATGTTTTGTATTATTCCAAACATGGAATGATAGATGTTTTTGCTGGGCCGGAATTATGCAAAGCCAAGGCCTTTTTTGCTTTCTGTACTGCTAAGATGTGAGGGAGCTGGGGGTGCAGGGGWGGTTGGGAGGAGGCACAGCYAGGACAGGTGACCCCAAGTTAGCCAAGGTATATTCCAGACCATGYGGCATCATGCTSAGTATAGAAAGTGRGGRGAAGCAGGAGGAGGGGAGGGATGTTTGGAGTGATGGTGTTWGTGATCCCAAGTCATTGTTRYATGTGATGRGGCCCTGCTCTCCTGGAGGCAGCTGAACACCTGMTTGCCATGGGAAGCAGTGAATCKGTTCCTTCTTTTGTTTTGCTTGTGGGCCTGGCACTGGCTTTTCACGTGAAACTGTTTTTATCTCTACCCACGAGTTCTCTAGCTTTTATCCTTCTGATTCTGTCCCCATTCATCCTGGTGAGGGAGGGAGTGAGGGAATAGCTGCTTGGGACTTGGCTACTGGCTGTGAGTAAACCATGAGAACCTCCCTTCACAATTATCTAGTAGTTCTAGTAACTCATAAAGTTTAATGTATGTGGTAAACCAGCTTAACTTGCCATAGACTCTACCAAGACTAAAAACGTATTCGTCCAACCAAGGGTTCATAAAGGTAAACATGAGAGAATGTCATCTTGCACGCAGAAGTGTTTCTTCAGCAGCAGATTATGTTCTGTGAGGTTGAGAACTCCTAGGTAAATAAATGTGAACAAGAGAGTGTACAGCATCCTGTATATGGGAGTAACTGCATAGAATAAAGCCTTCTCAGGCTATGGCTCAGTGGTRTCCCTACAAAGACTGCAAGTGTTAAAACAGCTAACAATAGCAGCATCTCCTTCTTTTCATAAACAAACCAAGGAATAAAAATTCAGAGGAAAAATAAAAGTAATTGCAAATACATTGTCTTTATATGTATTTATATAAATACATATAAAGACAATGTTTATAATTACTGGAAGTACTTTTAACCTGACCAAAATATCTTTCATATCAAGTGACAAAGTTGGTCCAGTAACTGTTACACGTGTTTTTTAGATGCTAGGTGGTGTCCCTAGATACAACAGGCTGTAAATTTACAGCTATGGAAAGGCAGATCAGTGAAACTGAATGCAGTTCATAAGTCTCATTTATTTTTCCTTCTTTATGCTGGATTTTTGTGTGTGTGACTCCAATTGCCTCTGTGGCAGTAAAATGAAAATTGTCAAATTAATGGCTGACACTTGTTTTTGCTTAAGATTTCTCTCATAACTACTCTTTCTTGTACATGAGTTATACTGAGTTTCTAATGCTGTAGAGAAAAATTTTCATGCAGATAAATTGATRCCCTTTAGGGAAAGTTTTAGTGGTCTTTAGCAGTGAGCTATTACTCATGCTTGGTAATCACAGGTGCACTTTGAGGTTTATAGAACCGCATTTTGATTTTGTAAAGCTTAGGCTTTTTTCTAGCACACCTTTTTCATTTTTGATTTAAAGAAAATAAGTGCTTACTACCACACTCTTGTGCTATAGAAAGCTTAGCACTATAAATGCCCTCTGCTTCTCCATCTGACTGGATAAATCTGMTGTGCCTCAAGTGCTTTGGAAACCCTCCCTATGGGTTTAGGGAAAAGAGGAATTTGGTGTCTTTGTTATGCAAATAAAGGGAAGAAACAATTGTTTTGTGTTGCCAAAAGTCAAGGCACTACAGGGATTTGCATTTTTTTGAGTTTTGATGACTCTGGTCCCTAAATTTCTCTCTTTAAAAATGTAAAGTCAACATAAATGTTACTGAGATGAAGAAAAACCCTTAATGCTGGAGGCTCACAAGGCCAGACTCYTCTGCATGGTTATCAGTGTTATCATTCAATAGCTGTACAGACTTGCTTTGACTGGGGTTTAGTTCATGCCAGTCTTTTCTTTACAAAAGCCCTTTGTATAACCAAAGTCCAGAGACTTGTAACTGCCTCAAAAAAAACTCCACCAGTGGCCTGGCTGCACACTCTTATGTTGGGCTACAGGTCCTTGGTGTCTTGCTCCAAGCCCTTCGTAGACATCGTTTTCTGGATCCAGCTATGGAAGAAAGTACTGACTCATGTGTGCTCCATTGCTCCAGTTTCTCTGCTGATGTTTCTAAGGTCACATAGCATTGTAAAGAATGCACTCAAGGGCCTTCTTAACCTTACTGGAAAAAGAGCCCRGTGAAGGATGTGGACAGGATGCAGCATGGGTGCTCACAACTGATTCCCCACAGCCACAGCAGGTGTAAATCAAAAGTCCTTCTCTTCAAATGCTCTTAGCCCAAGGAGACATGATCCATTTTGGAGCTTAACCTCAGTCTATCAAGTACTTTATCAACTTTCTTTAGAGYAGGTGCTGAAAATGCTCTCTAATGCAGGATGTGCAGGTCAACGCAAACCAGCCCCAAAATGATGTGACTTTGACCAAATTAAGAAATGTTGGAGGGCTCAGGTGGCATCTCTGTAGATGTTATTGACTCTGAGTAAAAGTTGGAACAGAGCATGGTAGCCACTCTCTTCTACAGTGATGTAACTGGATCTAGCAGAAAGTGGATGTGACCTTCAGTTCCTCCTTTTCTAGGGAAGAAGTTTATTTTCTTTCTAATTCTTAGAAATTAGAAGAATTTCTAATGTGGCTTAGAAGCAAGCAACATTGTTTTGGATACAGTCAAATGTTTTATTTACAGCAGTCGGACAATTACTTTAAGTTTCTGAACAATGTTGGGAAAAGACCCTCATTGMTTTCTTCCTTTCAGCTGGAGTGGACCAAACACTGGGAGTATTTATGAGGGCATTTTTGATTCAGATCTCTTCTCAGTAATCCTGAGGCTTAACAGAGATCCTGCTTATTAATTCTGCCATTAAGCAAAAACAGGTAAGCACCGATGTCAGATCTCATTTTACCCTCCATAGTTTGTCACTGAACAACTCAGCATCCCTGAATTATTCACAACACAGATTACCAGCAAGTGTGAAGATCAGTAACCATCAGCCAAGCAAGAAATCTTGGCTGGTAGTGGTGGTTTTGCACTCTCAGGAGAGCCTGAATTTGAGAAATTAAATGTTCTTTCTATTTCATGCTCAGAACAATTCGATAAAAACACCAACACTTGATTGCCCATTTATGTGTTTTTAAATTCACCCATTTATCCCATTTTTAAAATCAAAAGGTTTTTTTTTTTCTTTGCTAAGATTGTTTCTATTTCAATTTTACCCCTGTAAATGCAAAATAATTTCACTGATAGTATTAGAATCTTTTCAGCCTTTATGTAGATTCAACAAGAGTTCTGGTCCCAGTATTCTCATGTACTACAGRTAATTATTGCAAAAACTAAAGTCAGTGCTAAGGACCACAGCTTTCAGTGATCTTCAAGATTTGGTGCACTGCTGCAATAGCAGGCACCTATAATGCAGTCTAARTTAATTCAGCTGTAGATTTTATTTCTATGGTAGAGTCTCTTGAGGCTTGTCAGGAAACTATAAAATGATGGATAATTTGGATGAGTGACATTCTTGGAAGAGCATTTGCCCTTTGATTGAATAAAAATGACTTGTTAAAAATAGTTTGAAATCAGGATATGTTAATCAAACTAGGAAAGTAGAAAAGATAAATCCTACCAGAATGAATTCTGATTATGCACAGTAACCAGCTTTTCTTTGTCTGTGGACGTTTCCACTAAGCAGAGAGAGTGAATCAATATTTGTAAATGTTACATTCCTTAGATGAGCCATGAGAAGGTTGAACAGCTTCTTCCATGGGACCAGGAGTTCTCAATTAGAGTATGTAACAGCTGTATTTGGGTGGTGAGATTGGAACTACAGGGTTATCTCATTTGTTTGTTGTGATCCAGAGGTTTATGTTTATTTAATTCCCAAATGATACCTTTTTCCTTAGGCTGATGGTGTGATTCCTGCTGTACAAATAAATTTTGTCTGATGTGGCTGTGGGGATTCGTTTATGTGCACTGTCTCTGCAAAGAGYGTGTGAGCTTTGTCTGTGTCCTTTTTCAAGCAGAGTAAGGAAACCACCAAGGGTGTTTTTTACTATGGTGGTTGACCTTAGAAAAGACTAAGCCTGTCAGTGCCTCTTTCTTCTTGGTTTTAGTTCTGATCTCTTTGGAATACAGAAAGGAAGATATGGGAGGGAAGAATGAGATGTTTTCTTTCAAAAATAACAAAGCCCAAACTACCCAGAGAAACCCTTCATAAGTCATATTTCTCCTACAAGGACTGGAAAAAGAGAGAAATCAATAGCTGTAATTTCTAAAAAAATGGAGTGATTCTTATACTTTGGCAGGGTGATAAAAGTAAATAAACAACAAAGGAGTAAAATGGGGAGTTTTCATATCCCTTCAACATGCTGGTGAGGGGAACTGAGTATTAAGCTTGAGAGCTCTTTCCTATTGCTTGTTAGCCAAGTCTTATTTTACCGCACACCTTATTGTTGCTATCTCCATTCTCTTTAATGTTTATGAAGAAATTTAGATAGATACAATATTAAGAAAAAATTCTTTATCAATTAATCAAGCTTTGCTGTTTGTAACTTGTGGCATTATATTCCTTCTGACATTTTTTCAGTCATTCATGTACATTTTGGAAGAACAGTACAACCAGTAGAATAAATCCAGTTGAATTGTTCTTCCCTCAACACCAAGGCAGTGCTCCTATTTTTCCCTCCCCTGCCCGGCACTCCTTTAAAGTTTTTCAAGGCTTTGTCTGTCTAGAGGATTGAAACACTAGAATTCCATATTTCCCATTTCAGGTCATGTTTGGTGAGAAAAGACTTTAAAAAATGAAAAGTATTTTGATGATACTGGTATACATATACTGTTTTCAGCCTCTGTCATCACAGCATACCTGCACAGTGAATATGATCTCTGGAAAAGTAGGAGGTAGTTTAGAAAACAATGCTGTCTGAATTGATGAGAAAGCAACAAAGAAGATAAGAACTGAGGTGAAAAAAATGTCAGACCTAGGTAATGAGGAAGCTGCTCTAACTGCAGAGAGAATTCAGGTTACACAGCTTAGAAGTGATGAGAAGCTCTATGGTTTATGATTTACTCTGCCTGAGCTCAAAGGAGTTGTTCTATTTCTTGAGTTAATGAGTAAGGAAGTCTGTAACTTACTGGACAGCTGAAAATATRGTAGCTCTTGCTGCTGATAAGGAAATAAACTTTTATTAGGACTGTAAATTTCAGTTTTCTCTTTTATTGAAGCTTTTTCWTATTACATGAACAAAAGCTGAAGAGCCTATGGAAATGGCCTGAAGTTGCCTGGGTGTTAAAGTAGTTTGGATGCTGTTACAAGGGTAGAAGGGAAGCATGTAGTGCAATGAGCACTAAGTTAGTAAAAAAAAATTGCTGTACTGCATGGACTTCAACAGGTTAGAGTCACAACTCTGACAGTCTCTGTARGAGTCTGTGTGTGAGAGGTGTGATCCAAACCCTTTACCAACCCATAGCCACATAATGCAGTGGGACAGGGAACAAGATACTCTGAAGGTTCTGGGCATGTACAACTGCCTAAGGACAGCTGCAGTCAGGATGCAGGTCTTTCAACTGGATTGTTCTAGCCTGTACTGAGAAACAGACATTTTTTCTTTCTTTCCCTTATTGATCCTATGCATCTCAGAGGTTTGAAATAATTAAAAAATTGCCAAATCAATTTTTTTCCTCTCTGATGACCTTGGCAAGATACAGATTGAATTTTGTCATCCATAACAGGATAGCAATCACTTTTAAAATAGTTTCTCTGAGTTTGATTGGAAGTAATCACTAAGTAAAATGCTTCACAATGCAAGTAAAGGGTACAGGAATCAAATCTTCAGGATGTTGTCAGAAAATAGAACAAGATTAGAAAATGAAACAACCGGTGTACATGTATTTTAAAGCATAATGTTCTGCAGGGGAGAAAAGGGATTTTTATGCCTCTTATCTGCCAATTCTTCTTGCCAGTAATTGCAGTAAAATAAGTTTGTTTTAATTTTTTTTKGTTCTTTTTTTACATTTTTCTTTCRGGGCTTACCTTTTYCCAAACTGTTTCCAGTTTTRGAATAGCTACACAGCAACATAAAAAACCATAAATTTTTGTTTGATCATCTGCTTTAGCGTGTAGMTTGGCATAAAATAAGCACAACTCTCCAAAAGTTTGATTTTTCATTTCTTGTAAGAAGTATTTATGTATTTTCTTGAAATTTTTCTGTGTGGAATAAAAGGGCATATTTCATGCAAGAAAACCCAAGTGCTTCAATTAAAGACTTTACAGATTCCCTAAGTCAGCTCAAGGAACAAGAATGGGAAAAGTAATGGGTAGTAAGGAGGGGAGGCAAAATGTGCTTATCCCCCAGTAAATTAATGACTCTTCTGCCACACAGTTTACAATAGWGAAAGTGTCCAATGTATCAWCCTTGCTGAAAGCAGAAGTGAGGACTAAACTCAATGCAAGTGCCTACAAGAAAGCATGAGGTGCTGAATGCTTTGTAAGTGGCTCTTAAGTTTAGYGCTGGAATATGGCTCTTTTCAGAGTAATGAGAAGTTAAGTGCTTTTTGTCTTACAGTTGTTAATGAAAGATGTCATCCTCTACCTATAATGGATATAATACTTCACACAAAGTATTAAAGTAATGAGGCATGATGCTAAGAMGTTTTCTGCTTTTAGAAATTGCCACTAGAGTTCAGGTGCTTGTGTCTCCYGCAGTTCTGCTGATATTTAATGTCAGTACTTGTCAGCTGTGTGCTTTATGGGTTCAATATATAGTGCAGTATGAGTGAATTCTGATGTAGATGAAGTATCATACCTGCTAACATAGCAGCATTTTGGAKAAGATAGAAGAGGTTTGGACTGAGTTCAAATCAAGATTAAAATGAAATAAAATGTATTGGTTTCAATTTAGGAACATATAATRGACTTAGCTAAGACTGAAAATGAAAAAAAAAGTAGAATGTGAGGCTTATTGCATTAATTCTTTGGAACTTGCAGTTTCTCACTGCCTGTACTGTACTCTGTAGAGAGATCAGGGTCCACATGTATTTGTTCAGAAAAAAAGGAGATGGTACTGCAAATCTTATACAGAGCTGGGAGATGAAAAGCATTCAAGACAGCAGTATGTCTGACATACTGTATTRTGGGTGAACTAATTTTTTATGCTGCTCAGAAACTCTTTGTTCCAGAATCAAAATAACAGATCAAAGAAATTTGTTGTTTACTAAYGGCCTTAGAAGGTCTTTATTGTTCAATAGAATGGAACTGGTGGTTGTGGGTGAGCTGGGGAATATATTCACATGTATTCCTGAGGTGCTACATTTTTTCTTTAATGAGTGATCATAAACACCTCTTTCATATGTCATGTCTCAAAATCTGCTSTTACCACTAAAAATCTAGTGTGTGTCTTAGCAAATTCAACTCTATTCTGTTGGTTTTAAAAACAGTATCTCCTCTATCTCTGGGGGAAAATTATGGTGCTAGTGGTAGTGATGCCTGTCAGAAGTAGTGGTCTGCACTAAGTTATCCTTTCCATGGACTGTAATGCTGCCCAGAGTCCCTCTGATAATTCAGGCTGTAGCCCTCTGAGGTATGGCTCTGATTTGACTTGGTGTGAGGTGTGGCAGCTGTACCATGCCATGGAGGAGGGGCCTACTGCAGTAGTGTTCCTTATCTGACACATTTGAGCATCTCTCTGTATAATTCAGYTTGCTCCTCTGCTCCATGAATCAGAGCACCCAAAGGCTTTCAGCAGGATAATACTGTTAAATACTGCAAGTACCCTTGATACAGTGTTAGCTGATAAGACAGAGCTACCTGTCTCCACATAACAAAGCAGTTGCATATAAATAAAGTAATAAATTCTGGAATAATATGAAGCATGAATGTTTAACCAGTAATGAAGAAAATGTTTTTAGTTCATTGCTGTTCCTGTAGATTTTTGATTTTGTAAGCAGGAGGTCAGAGGAGCAACTTTGAGGAGGAGTGCTTATTGAGTAAGTTTTTCTAAGAGTCCCCATGACCTTAGAGTGTGGCAAAGAGCTAAATAAGTTTAATTCTATCTTGTGTGGAAAGGGGATACAATGAGGTGGATTATCACAGGCTCTCCTACACTTACACATTCATAGAAAGTTGTCTTTTGAACCTGTGAATCTATCTCAAGAATTGTGCAAAGATGGTGTCCAAAACTCAAGAGAGTTTAGTCTTTCTGGACTTACCAGCACAAATAAAGATGAATTAATTATATTAATTATGTCTAGCTTTATAACAATAAATCAGTGAGTTGGAATAGAAAAATTATGTGTATGGGAATGTTTTTATTTATGATGCCTGATAYATGAAGTTGTTTTTCTCAGATGCAGGTTTCCACTCTGCCCAATTACAACTTTCCCATGTCCCATTTTTTAGAGGCATTTCTGAAGTAAGATTAAATTTTCCCTTTTCTTATACTCATGGTAGTTTTCTTATTCTGTGTTATATGTAACAGTGCAAGAGGGGAGAGTGAAAAAAACAGAAAGACCCAGTCTTTCCAACAGGATCTTGCTTTGTGATGGATTGCATTGCTTTTCAGTGCTTCAGTTTCTCCAGCTGCAAAATTGCTCTTTCTTTGTTTAGCAAGCTGACATAATGGCATAAGCTTGGCTCATAAAGGTTTAATGTAGCTTGTAAGTAGAACTTGTGCTGTTCTGTAGCAGGGAAATCATGATGGGCATGTTCGAAAGGGATGGYCATATTAATGGGTCACCATCCTTATATTGCTTGACAGTGGTTTGTTTCCTGTATTATATGTCCCTCTGTTTGGAAGTCAAATTTACTTGGTGGAAGGGTAAAAACAGAAGGACCTGACCCAGTGGCTGAGTTTGGCAGGCAGTGCCTGGGTGTGCAGCTGTACCTCACAGGGGGTGGGGGCTGTGAGCTGCTGCAGAGCAGAGTTGGGGAGAAACACGGGTTGGGGCAGCTCCAGTGTTTGCCCCTGTGGAGACCTGGGGTTTGTTTCTGTCCATGTTTCCTGCTGCAGTTAAATAGAAGCACCTCTCAGGGGCTCGGGTTATTGTCCAGGTGCCATCTCAAAGGGTGGTGACACTAAGAATTATTGAAAAGAAGCATAATCTGACTGATAGGTCTCCCATGGAAATGTGTATCTTTTTTCTTTTTTGTTTTTTTGGTTAAGAGCTGAACACATGGAGCCTATTGCAAGTGAAATTTTGCAGGAATGAGGGTGCCAAGTAGATGGAGCACACAGGAATATTTGTTTTAAACACTATTGTCCTGGCAAAAAATGTTTATGCTGTAGGAGACTGGACTGACTGAAATGAATATTTGTGGCACTACTTGTAATTGACTTTATAAGAAATATTTTTAACCTGCTGGCAAGCATTTGAAAAACTCGCAGTCTAGGGGGAAAARAGATTTCTGTGGGTGGCTATTTTCTTTATATTGTGTAGTGTACAAACCATTTGTTACCTGAATAAAAGTCTGTTATTAAAACAGATTAGAAAATGTCTGGGAGCTTTTTATGAGGAAAGAAGTGTGTATGGATGGGTTGGTTTTTCAAATGTGAGTTTTTTTGTAGTTTCTTTATAATAGCTGAATTTCCCTTTAGGGTTTACAATGCAGTGTATACAATTATTTATGAGATGCTGAAGTATGATAAATAGAGCGTTCTGACATTAAAAAACACCTCTAAACCCACCCAAAGAAACCTCAGGATATATTACATGCCTGCTTTGTGTTAACCCTGACCTTTATTATGAAACTCAGAATAACTAGAAATACAAAAGAAGTTATGCTTGTGTTATGTAGGTAAAATAGCAGAAGCATGTTTAATGTGATGGCCAGACCTGATAAATCTTGTTCTGCCGTTTATGCAATTATCCTCTATGCAATCATTGTAAATGCTGAATGTGATCTTCATCAGTTCTGCAGGAAGAAACGGATTCATGGAATAGGAATGTRTCACCAGGGTCAGTGAATTCATCCAGTTCTCACACAAATCTGTAAGAGATATTTAGTCTATGAAAGTCTAGGGAGCAAACCTCCCTCAAGCCTACACACTTCACAGCAGTCAACATAAACTCTACATCCAGAGGAGACCAAAAGCTGTAACCCTGATGTGCTTGACATACCTGAGCATTCTGCAGTGTTGGAGAAACTTGAACAATACCACCCATGGTTACAGTTCCTTCCTCATAATTTAAAAGAAAGCTGACCACTTGATTTTTATTCCCTTTTTACGAGAACTATTCAAAATGTTCTAATTTCTTCCTAAATGCCCTTTAAAATGTTTTAAAATGCTTTTAATGAGTTCTTTTTGTTCCCACAACAATGCTTTTGGGATGAGTTATCTGCAATACATTTCCTTACACCTTTCCTKTGTCTTTAGGGGTTAGAATACCTTTCAGCTGCCCTTTCCCCTCACTTCTTAGGTCTAGCTTAGTTGGTTTCATACACTCGGAGTGAGCTTTAACATTTGCTGCATAGTTTTCATGTCCTCTCTTCTTCCTCATCTTTGACACTGTATAACAAATGGTTGGTTCTGTGCTCTGTTGCCTGGCTACCTCAGCAACCTGTACAGGGTCATGGGAAAGGAGGAGAACTGTGGTGCTGCTATGGGTGAATATTTTCTGCTTGGTGTCCCTTGGGGAAGTGCACTCTCTCCTGTGTAGTGCTGTGGGCTCCCCACTACACCACAGACAGATTTATTTCAAAAGCAGCACCCAGGGTGAAGGGACAATGCAGGAGAAAAGTAGATGTAAACATCTACAGAGCCATACTAACCAGCATATTTGGGGTGTTTTTTTTTCATGACTGCAGCTGCTGAGGGAGGTGTCTCATGTACCTGTGAAGCTGTGCAGTCTGGAAAGTTGTGTCATGGGACTGCATTTTGTGAACAGCTGTTGCTCTGATATCTGCTTTTAATTTTATTGGCATCTTGGGTTGGTTCTTATTTCTTGAGGGACAGCCTGGTGTTTGGACACAAAGGTAAATTTTTTTTTTAAGCTGACTGTTTTTCAGTGAGTTTGTACATGTGTGTGAATATGCTGCATATATGTGTTCATCCCGTAATTTACCAGATGATATGACTTTGGAAAGGGCCAGAAACATTTTTCTTCTTTTGGAAGACAAAATGTGATRGAAAGTTCAGCCCTGGAAGGATATATTTCCTTCATTAGACTTATTTCATGGTGTCTGAATGGTCTCTAGAAGTGACTTCTAGAGCCTGTATTAATTGGTGGATATTGCTCTGTGCATTTTAATATAGGGGTAATAGTTTTGCTCAGTGAGAATGCAGAAATAAAAAACCTAATAATATTAAATAAAAAGCCCCAACTGCCAGTTACTAACATRCCAAGCCAACTGAATGAACAAATGTACCTAGAATAAACATACAGAGCTAATGCCAAGAAATGTGCTGGCATTCAGACCTAAGCAAAGTACAGTTCAAACACAGAATATTGCTAAAGCTGTTGGAACTTCAGAAATCCAAAGCAAAAAAAACCATATTTCTAAAAGGTAAAAAACAGGTTCAACCCACCAGATATTTCTGAAGAAGGCCACTCCACTTTGACCCTATCATTAAACAGTCATGTAGCACACTTTGTATTGCAGGGCAATTACAGAGTATTTACATGTTGAACAGTGAGAAGGGATTCTCCTCTCTCCTTTGCTGCAATTAGCTTTCATATTCACATGCTCATGCACTGACACCATTGTTTTTGGCTTTTTATGTACCAAGAATGGMCAGTAGTTAGAGAAAAATACTCCTTCAAGTAGTCTTAATGTGTTTTCTTTTTTGCTCATTATTTTGTTATATTTGTTGTCTCRTTTCAGGACAGAATGTTTTAGCATCTCCTGTTACTTGAATACACAGCATCATCTTCCGTTGGGATTCCTAATCGTAGTATCTCTAACCAGATAGTCAGATTCTGTATTTTGGTCCCACTGTCACAACCTAATAAACATGGAAGCCAAACTGTTCCTGAGAGGGAGGTATTTCTGAAATTCTAAAGAACTAGTGTTATTATAGTGGGGTTTACTTACTGCTSTCTCTGCAGCTTCTCATGTGGTCTTGGATGATTTCTTCAGACTTTTTGCCCTTCACATTCTTTTTACAATTAGCATGCCCAATTTGTCTGMTGGGAGGTGGATGAGCTAATACCAGGGCTACTGCTGAGATTACTGATATCCAAAATTTGACAAAACCACTTTTTTCTTGCGTTTTCCAACCTTGTGTCCTTATCTTGTAAAATATTCAGGATTCTTTCCATACAAATAATTGAGTGGATTTCCAGCTTGATTAAGATCCCTAGAGATTATTATAATAAAGGAAAAAATACACACTAATATCTTTCAGAGAAAACAGAGGAAGATTCACAAGTCTTTCCTACCATGTTTGTTTTTGATGTGATCCATCCATTAAAATTTGCCATGCCCTGAAATGAGACATTCACACACTTAAGATCCTGCTCTCTCTGTCACTTTCCCAGTGCAGTCAGTTGGAATTTTGTCTCTGACTCCTGGTGCAGCAGGAACAAGTTCTGTCAGCATGGAGAGAGGAGCCCTTGGAGAYAGCTCTTTTGTCTGGTGATCCTCTCTCATCTCTCTGTATCTTTCATCTCATCTCATCCCCAGGGAAAAGGTTCTTTCACAAGCCCTTTGGTCAAAGAAGGCACCTTAGCTGTCAACCCTTAACATGTACATGAAGAAGACATTTGTTGGTGTGAAATACATGCAAAATGCAGCAGGCATTATAAAATATTGAGCAAATCTACATGATACAGACAGGCATACAGAAGTTCCCTCTAGTTCTAAATTCCTTAGTTCTTGCTCTGTGTTTTTGGCTTGTCTTTTTTCAGGGYAACACAATGGTATTTATTTATTTTAATATATTATTTATATTTCAGATCTTGATTTAGAGGAATTGGTATTGATGCTTTCATTTAATTAGAATAGGACTTGGTAACTGATTAACAAAAATTAAATTACAAGYCATTCATTATTTCTTGGGAAGTACTAGGATTTATTAGCAATGCCTCCAGAATCAAGTATTTTRAAACTGGTACTTTTTAGAGTTAAACTGGGGAACATTGGTTTGTTTAATTTAGGGTGTAATTGTGCTGAGTAGTTTTTTTACTTGAATTAACTGTCTTATTTTGGACCCTTATTTCCACTGCATAACATTGCACATTTCTTGATAAGTGTACTGTAAAAGAAATCTTCAATTCTTTCTTGGAATCTGATGAATCCCATCAGACCTGGATTTTGTTTCCAGAATTGTTGCAAAAAAGGAGGCAAATGGAAGCTGAAGCTGATTTTTATTATCAAATTTCAGTAAAAGTATGGAATAATGAAATKTCATTTTTTGACATAAAGTATTTAATTCTACTGTAATGATGGGAGTTGCAMTAATCTTGTTTCATTAGGAGCATCTGAAAAGATGAATTTGTTCTCATATAAATATTGCAAAATTGAAAAGCTGAGAGTCCTTAGCTAGATTGTCTGCTGYTTGAGTCCTACCTACTGATGTGCTTTTACAGCCCTTGGTTTTGACTYTTTCTAGAGCAACTACTGTCTTTGCAACATCAAAAGTTGGTGCCAGTTTTTAAAGTGTGTTTGTAAAACTTTCCTTGACCTTAAAAGTTCCATTTAGTTTTTAAAACTAAAGATGTTGAATTAGTAGCATAACATTTCTTTTATCTTTCTCCCTATTGTCCTTGATTTTTGTTAGTGGAAGCAAACCACTGGCGGATTTGTATTTTGTTTATACTTTTTTTTCCTCTCAATGGCATTTCAGGTCTTCTACCTCCAAAAAGCTGTACTGTCAGATAGGAGTAGAGAAAAGTGATAAGAAAGCAATGAAAGGAAGTCTGAATRTTATTTAGTATGTTGCATTCAACTGCAGGAAAAATGTGAGAAGGGGAGGGACAATAAAAGTAATGAAAATCTTTTGAAGCACATTTTGTTAGGTTTTGGGGACAACCTTGACAGGAAACTTTATCTTTTAGAGATAAGACAATTATTGAGGAGTTTTTAAAAGAAATACTTGTGTCTTCCTCCTTCCTCTCCACATTACATTTTAGCACTTTCAGAGACTCAGGAAAAGAGAGCACAGARCCCCAAAGACCTTATTTCTCATCTTGCTTAATATTGAGGAATTGCTTGACAGTTTGAAAAAGCTACCTCTTCTGTTAGATCAGTGAATATGCTTGGCAGGGGAGATGATATATGAAATTTTAGCCATTGGGGACCAACAGTTTGCTATAGAGAAACTTATGAGTTTACTTTGAACTCCTGTTTTTATGTAGTTTATCACAGAGTGCAGTTCTGCTGTTTCATGGGGTAATGGGCTCTGACAGCAAATTGMCATTAGAAGCAACAATTTACCAATATTCACTACCACAGACAGCAAAAATATGWATAGCAATGCCAGCAGGTTTCTGTGCACTCTGTCTCTCTGACATTGTTCATTAAATACAGCATATTTTCTCACAATTGGTCAATTACTGTTGCTAACAAATGGCTTATTACCACATTAACCTGCATTAATAGAGTCTTGTGTGAGAACTGGCAGAGATAACCAATTTCTCAATCTTTATAGGTTTCAGTAACCCCTTTGTGTCATGACATTTACAATTTTCTGGATTGAAAAAATGGGGAGGATTTTCACAAACCTGACTGTAAGAAATGTCTTGCAGTACTTCAGTAGGCCCATACGTATGGCATTATTCTTTACTCACAATTGTCTGTTGCTCACAAGGCTTTCTTGTAAAAGGAGTGTTTTAACTACCTGAATATGTTAAAAATGGAGAAAAATCTGTTGTGGTCAGGCTGATGGAAGAGGTTGMTCCAACAGGTCTAGGTGTCTGATTCCTAAAGTTTACAAATGCTCAGGTCTTCTTAAGAACTATAATGAGATGTATTATCTGAGCATAGATGGAACAGGCTGTTTAATAATAATTAGTATTTGAAGATGACTAAGATTCCTGAGCAACTGCCAAAGTAGGAAGATGAGGGTGTTCAGTGTAGAGACTCAAAGGTACTAAAGGAGACAGATAAAGAGCAATTTAGCCAAAAAGGTACTTGGTATTTTAGAATCTATTGTTGACATGTCTAAACCAACTCTCTCCATCATTTCCCCTGTTAATTATCCTCTTAATTCCAAAGTGGATGCCAAGGAACACAGAATCTGGTGTATTCTTCATGGCATAGAAACATAGGTACTGAGCAAAGAGAAGTCACAACTCTGCTGAATGCTGAGGACAAGGTGTGGCAAGAAGAATCCTTGGCCCAAACTCATAGGTTACTTTAAATGCTGGTGTGCACTTTCATACTTGGGGGGAGCCTCATTCCAGAGACAGCTGCTCTGCAGTAATCCATATGCATATGGACTCACACCCRTACAGAAGAATAGAAATCCTTATAGGAGAAGGGGGGTGAAGAATGAGGTTTGTGCTTTTTTTGCCTAATCCCACTGCCCAGCTACAGAAATGATTAGTGGTAAAAGTTGAGCATGATACTTCATCATGCAGTAAGAACAGGGACTCTGAGCATGACATGATGTGTCAAAATTTAAGACTCAAAGCTGGCTAAAATCAYACAGTTGCTTTGGCAGAAGCGGTGGGAAGGGTGTATGTAACCTCCTCCTCAGCACTCCACAAAGGGACTTCAAATCCATCCCCACCTAGTTTGGAAAGGGAGCAAAAGTAATGGAGATGACCTGTAGGATTCACTTTAATAGTATTTCCCTTGTCTCCTGAGTWTTCTTTTTTTACTCTGTTGAAGAGGCAAGACATTATGCAGATAGTTTRAAAAATAGCATTCTCATGAATATAAAATAACTGCAGAGATGAGGATACTGAACCGTCACTATGAGGCCAAGGGCAGAAGTGTGTGATGCCCTCCATCAGACTGTACTGTGCAACATGAACTTTTTGAAGGCTGTGGGAAAGTTTTGAACTGGTTGCATTGGATGAAAAGAATTACTCCCCACATTATTACTTCCACATAGTACATTTACGTACTCCTGATTTAAAACAGATTTTAGGCTGGGAGTTTTAAGAGTGTCCAATACTCAGGCCAGTGTTGTTTAATTTATTCATCAATGACTTGGATGAAGGGGCAGATGCCTCCTCAGTAACTTTGCTGATGTCAMAAAGCTGGGAGGAGGGGCCCATACCCCAAAGTTCTGTGCAGCCCTTCAGAAGGACCTTGGCAGGTTGAAAAGATGGGCARAGAATCACAGAATCATTAGGATTGGAAGGAACCTCTGGAGATMACCTAACCCAACCCACCTACCAGGCACTGTCATTTGGAGCAGGTTATGCAGGAACTCATCCAGGTAGATTTTGAATGTCTGYAGACAGGGAGACTCCACAACTTCCCTGGGCACTCTAAACTAAAATTCAACAAAGCCAAATGCAGGGTCCTGCACCTGGAGAAGAATTACCTCATGCACCAGCACAGGCTGGGGGCTGACCTGCCTGAAGAGCAGGTCTGCAGAGAAGGATCTGGGGCTCCTTCTGGACAACAAGTTGTCCATGAGTTGGCAGTGTGCCCTGGGGGCCAGGAAGGCCAGTGGTGTCCTGGGGTGCATTAGGAAGAGCATTGCCAGCAGGCCAAGGGAGGTGATCCTGTCCCTCTCAGCCCTGCTGAGGCCACAGCTGGAGTGCTGTGTGCAGTTCTGGGCTCCTCAGGACAAGAGAGACTTGGAGCTCCTGGAGCAGGTCCAGTGGAGAGCAACAGGATTAAGGATCTGGAGCATCTCTCTCACAAGGAAAGTCTGAGCAACCTGGACCTGTTAAACCTTGAAAAGAGGTGACTGAGAGGGGAGGATATCAAGAGGAAGGATCCTTTTCCAGTAGTGCCAACCAACAGGACAAGAGGCAACAGGTAGAAACTGGTGCACTGGAAGTTCCACCTGAACATAAGGAATAATTTTTTTACTGCGCAGGTGACTGAGCACTGGAATAGATTGCCAAGAAAAGTTGTGGAGTCTCCCCTCCCTGGAGAATATCTTCAAGAACAGGATGTAATCCTGTGCCATGTGCTTTAGGGTGACCCAGTTTGAGCAAGGAGGTTAGACCAGTGACCACACACAGTRGTCCTTTTCAACCTTCCCCATTCTGGGATTCTATAAAGTGACTTCAGATTACAAGATACAGGATTTGGCCTCTTCAATCATTCATATACCCTTAAAATACCCAGAGGTATCCCATAACATAGGTTTCCACATGTAACAGTTATTTCCTCTATATTTTCTAAGTGGCATATTTTGTATCTGCCTCTTYATGTTGCTCTGGATGGTATTTAGCAATTGTTCCTTCCTAGCCTGGACTAATTGCCTTGTTAAATTTAGACTCAATGAAATAAAATACTACCTCATTAATACTAAGCCTAAACTTCCTGCTAATTACCATCCTTAGCAAAGGGTTAAGCATTATGCTATTTTAATTTTATAGCTGGCTATACTTTTCTGGTTGGTCTCATTAGTACTGACTGCCTTTGAAAATGCTTTTCAATTAATATAATTTTCACGTATTTCTTCACCTTCCAATTATGTTGGAATACATGTTGATTGGGAAGAAATGGTGTATTATGGGAATTATGGAATTGGGAACCACCAAATAAGTTACCAGAGCTTATTTTCCAGTAAAGGGTATTTTTATTAACCTTTTGTCTAATTAAAATAATTGTTCAACTAAGCAGGAATTTTACAGAGTTTAATGACATTATTAATCAGTGTTTTTACTGTATGTAGTAGGCATATAATATGAAAACATGGATGTTTGTTCACATCTTAAGTCATGGGTCCATATAGTGCTATATGAAGTCACTCTAGAGCGTGAGAGGACAATGAAAAAATTTCAACTTTTCAAAGAATTTTTAGAGACTTCAGGACCTCGATTTTGCAAATTTCAGGGCAGAGAATATATTGTCAACTACACACAGTTCTAAGCACCTTCAATTGTTGTGAGTGTTATTCTGACAGAAAGAATCTAATCTAGCTATTGYAGCTTCTTGCCTTGTGGTCTTGTTATTAGCTGAATGTCATATTATCTGACTAGCTAATTAGCCAGCTAGCTTCCCTGAGATCATGACTGAGAAATGGAGAATTCTCCTGTCTTGACTCCTTTACTCTGATCAAATCCCTCTAAGAGTCCTTAGACCTGTCAGCTGTTATTCTACATGCAGCTACTGAATGGTAGAGCTGTTGAATTTGCATCCACTCCTAATATACAGGATCTCTTACAACTGTCAGCTATGCTACTGTTTTTGTGCATCAGTGCAGATGYCATATTGTAAAGAGCTCAGAGATGACCCAACAGGGATATGATTTATATTTGAACTAGGTAGCTCTTAATTGGATGATTCCCAAGTAGGTTGACAAATAACATCCTTTAGTAGCCCTTGAACCCTATGTCATATGGACTTATCAGATGGGTTTCATAAAGAACCATAAATTGAAGGCAGTAGAAGGAAACATGAATATTTGTGCGCCATGGTGGCCTGAAACCCTCTCTGAATATGGCTCTTCCTCCTTGTATCAACAAAACTTTTCCTGAGAGATGACAACAGACAAAGGATGGATAYTCCTTTTAACAGCATTGTCAATTAGTCAGTGGATCTTACAGCCTTTCTGTGCAACATCCTGACTGTGATAGGATGCAGGAAATAGGGAAACAGAGCTATGTCTGTGCATGAAAAGAGATAACACTTCTAAGAAATGATAAGGAAAGAGGTGCCTAGATMCTGAAATTTTGGACTGATTTGTTGACCCCAAAATCTGAGTCTTGATTTATCATAACAAATGAATATTCTTACCAGCAGGAGTACTCATTAAAAATCATTATGTAAAAAAATGCACTCTTTTTTTATCCTCTAGAGAGCCTTAGGGAATTTGAGGTCACTAGAAATTGAAACTATAAGAAAAGTCTCAGATATCAATATATGCATAATACAACAATAAGATAATAAAAGTRTAAGCTACAGGGCAACTTCTCTTGCAACTGCATTACCAGCCAGTCTTATCAAAGCAGTGGCGATTTTAAAGACATTTGATTCTTTTGAGGGGAATGTCTCCTATTTTTGGCTCTTTTTGTCATGATTGTCCYTGTCAGGATTTAGATCTCTAGTAAGAAAATGACATTTTTGAATTAATTACAGGGTTTTTCTTACTTCATTGAAAAAAAGAAAGTGAAGAAAAGGTGTGTGTGTATATTTATGGTCATTGTAAAAAAGTAAAAGTTCTACTTTGTGGAACTTTTGACTTTAAAACAATAGGGAATCCTTTCCTGTGCAACATCCTCATCAGGTAAAATGTTGACACATAGAGCTCTGATCACTTCTGCATGAGACTCAGTATAACTAAGTATGTGTATCCTCTGAATTTGATCTGTTATTGTAAAAAAGATAACCACACTGCATASGGAGGAAATAAAGAGGTGAAGCTTCCAGTTTTTCTGGTCAGGATGTCAGTGATCAAAGCCTGAAACCCAGCTTCAAGAAAATTTATGTTGACATCATGTCACCTCTCTGAGTCAGAACACAGTGCAGTGGAAGAGCAGCACACACACAGGACTGTCATAATTTGATCTATAGAAATCAGCTACTGTGAGAAACTAAGCCTGCCTTAGGAAACTCTTGGAGGCCCTTGTGATACTGACTGCACTTTTATGCTTTCTGCATCCAATCAATTTGGTTTTTTCTTGAGATTTGCAGTCTCYATTTATTCCCAGCAGATAACAATACATCATCTCCTGAACACACTTGCTCCCTGTAGGCCTCACTGCTAATGTGAATATGCTTAATACCACTTACTGAGAAGAGAGCTTCCCAACTGCTGTCTGAGGTTACTTATCCTGTGCTCACACAGCAAGAAGTGTGTGTRGGACAGAGCTCTCTGCAGGTCACATTCTCCCAGTGCTAAGGAGCCTTATTTCCATGGAGATTTTTATAGAGCTGTTTGGAGAACTACAGCATATCCACTGCTACAGACAGTGACTCACTCAGAACTGCTTCAATGGAGACAGATTTGCAATAATTCAGGCATAGTGGTTTTCTTTCACAAGGAATAATGATTGAGAATTCAATGCAACTGTTTATAATAGCCATAAGAAGAATTTCTCTGACTGCTATGGCAGTTTGGGGTGTAAGTCAGCCCAGTTAATGTACCAGGAAACAGATAATAAAAATTTCAAGCATGCTGTCATGGAGTCACTGGAGTTAGCAGACAATCATCAGTCTCAATTTCACTGTGCCCTGAGCAGTGCATAGTGTTAAATCTTGTAGTGGGAGGGACCAGACTGCTCAGCTGCATGCCCTTGACCCTCAGCTGCAGAAACAGACTTTCAGTTAGAGGTCAGGGCCTGTTCTTTAGATTGGATGGATTTGTATTCCTCCAAATATTAAAATGYSATGTTTCTGTGGTTTTTTATGGAGRCATYTGTCTCACGTTGGGTTCTGGTGGYTCTRAGGAAGAGCACAGCACTGATTCCAGTGTAGTCCTTTCCCTACTTATGCTCAAGAAWATCTGTTAGTAAAAAATACTAAATCATTATATGCAAGCATATTTTTTTATTTATAGACTGATTTCTGTACAGCAACTAGTTATTAACTCTTTATTTATATATATAAAAGAAATACATAAATAATAAAATACTTAAAGGAGCACTGACAAAAGATGGTTTACAGAAGACCATGATGACAGAACTGAGGTGAGCAGCCACTGCATTGGGCCCAGGCTCAATGTGAGAGGGCATCTACCTAGCTGCTGTCTGTTGGCAGACTGTAGAGGGGGTACACTGGGGCAGCAGTATGGCACACCCAAGCAAGGACAAATATCAGGCACTTGATCTTTGAAGTCCTTAAAACAATATTTTTAATATATTAACACTGTCATAAACCTAGGCAATTTTTATGGTACTCTCTGCTTTAGAGATTAGAATACCTGTATTTGTTCCTGGGTTTYAARTATATTTGTTAGTTTTCCYTTTTATTGAGCTAAAATAATTAGTTTTTCTCCTTTATTTCTGAAAGCAGTCATACTCTCCATCTATGTACACTTTGTTTGGACAAACTGTTTTCATCTCCTAAAAAAACTGTTCCTTTCTCTTCAGCACCACTCTTTGATTAAATTTAAGCAACTTTTTTCTTGAATGAGACTGGGTAGAATGAAGTTCTTGTATAGCCTTTTATGATGTAAATGTGCAATACCAGTCTGTTTCACTGGAAATACTTTACCATGTACATACCATTAATTGATTTTATCATGCTCAGAGTCACCTTTCTTGATATTTACAGTGATAACACTCTGCAACTGTTGTGCCTTCTTTTTGTCTGTTTAAAAATATGATTCTTCACTTAAGAGCAGAAATTGTAATTCCAGTACAGGGCCTAGAAGCACAGTGCCATGAAACACTGTTTATTCAACACTTCTGGAACTTATCAGCAGCRTGATGTTCCTATAACAAACCCCCAAACTTTAATTTATGTTGATATTTCTTCAATTTTTGGCACTATAAAATAAATTTCTTCTCTTTATGTCCTGTTAATTCAAATATTACATTAAACTCCTGTAGAACTGTAATCCCCAGCTATCTTTYCCTCATGGTAGATAGCTATTAACCCATTTTACATTTCTGTATTTTCTGCACCTTAATTAACAATTTTTCATCTGAGACCATGTTGATCTATTTCCTTAAGTCTGAYGGATTARATTTTACCAAATTTCCCTAGAAAATCACCTACCTAGCTGTTGAGGTCATCAGGTCTGAGATTAACTCCAGTAGTGWAAAAGTCTTTCTTCTCACYRCCMRTGCTTGGAAGAAGGAATYGGAGAACGTCTGGGYTGCGGTCTGAAGATGTTTATTAAAAGCKTATCTCAAAAGTTCTCTCTGTCCAGCATGAAGTTCACAGGCAGCTGGAAAAATGGAATCTCCCCACCCACAACAGCATCTGGCCTTTTATAATCTAAACTACGTTAACATTGTTTTTCTCTAAACACCAATAACTAAAACCCATGTCATGCAGTGAAATTGCACCTTCACCCAATCCTAAAAARCCATCACTGTAGTAATGCAGTTTTAGACCAGGCAGATATTTTCCTTGTAGGGAAGATATGTTTAGTTTTACCACAAGACCAAAAAGGAAAGTGCCCTAGAAAGTTCTCTGCACTCCAAGCTGCCATTGGCTCAGTGCCAGGACAGAGGCATGGATAGGTTTCTGTACCTATGTCTTTCACCTATGTAGCTGTTCTTTATTGGGCAGTTTGCCAAGGCACTGCCTCTACCATTAGATACTTAAAAGACTGCACAAAGCCTCTCTGGGCGTTTTTGGGGTGCTTACATGGTGCTATGCGCTCTGCACTTGTGTACGGCTTTTTTTTTTTTGCATTGTACTGTTTATTATTTTCTCCTTTTATTAAAACCTTTTCTGTTACAAGGCTCACCCAGAGAAGTCGTCTTGCTCTTATTAAGCTGCTCTGGGAGTGCAGGCACCCTCAGAGAAACCTGATGTATAAACATGTGACTTAATCCACACTGGCCACGTGTAATAATACATCACATCACCCTTTGTGAAGACGATGGGAGAAGAAGTAACAGGAAAATATGCTTATATCACACTGACCTGCCTCCTTCTTGGCCCCATTTTACCTATATAGCAAAATCTAAACCCCCTACTTCACCCTGTGACATAACAAAAATCACACCAATCAAATTCTTGTGACCCTCAAATCCTCAGACAGCCCTGGCAGTCTTTCCCATGGGCTCAGATCAAAGYCACCACTGTCTCTGACACAGGTTGAGGGGGGCCCACCCCCCCGTCCAGGCTCTTGCCCATCCAGGGGACCCAGAGGCATACCTGGTCTCCTACACCTAGCAAATAAGATCACGTTATCTGTAATGGTGTTTTACATATGATATTTAGTAATTCATGGTTTTCCTTATTGAGATCACACCTTGTAGTTGCCAATATCACTTTCCCACCTCTAGTAAATAAAGCCACCACATTTCTGATTCTTGAATTGCATGTTTCTGCCTCTGATTTGCAATGAACTGGAATTTTTTCCAAATCACTTTCTGTTTTAATGTCATYTCCATAGTTTCTGACCAGCTCATCCTGTTCAGTGCAATGTCCAGTCATGCTTACSTTGCTTTTATGTTTTCCTTAGTGTCTACCATCATCCAGTTTCATGTCCTCCATCAGGACTTGTRGGTCTTCCTCCCAGTTTCTGTTGCCTTTGTTCTATGTGATAAATACAACAGCTGTTTGTGTCTGCCTTGGTGTTGAGTTTTGTATTGTCAGATTAATTGCATCACCCACCTGGCTACTGCTCCCATCTGACACCCTTCTGGCCCTTGCTCATCTCTCYGCAAAAATCCATTGAGCTAATTAAGGAATTCTCTGCGATTCCTTAATTGCAGAGCTGATCCTCTGCAAAGCCTTTCTGCTTGGCATGGTCTGTTAAAATGAATACAGTTTTCAGAGAATCTCTCACCAATAATGTTGAAAAGTTTTGGAAGGAGGTGTATTTTTCTGATTCCTTCATGGTTTATTTCTGTGGGTAATTCTTGTTCTGAATCCTGTCCACAATCGCAGGAATAAATGTAAAAATCCAAATAGTATATCTGGATTATTTTAATTTTGTATTTTCTTCTCCTGCTTCTAACTAATGAAAATATGAAATCACTGCTGAAAACCAAGTAAAAGCTGCTCTTGGCCTTAAAAACTTCTGGCAAGTAACATGTAGGGAAAACAAAACAAAACAAAATACTGCTGTCTTTGAAGTAATATATGACATTTTTTGTCCAAACAAATCTATGTAAATGCTACCAATCCCTGTCTACTCTAGAAATGCAGGATTGCTTTTAAAGCACACTGTCTTTGGCTCAGAAAACACAGGATGCTGCTCAGGAAGACAAGGTTGATAATAATGGAAAGTGTTGTTTTAGCAAGTAAAGGAAGTATGTGCACACAGGAAGACTGTTGCAAATACATAGAAGAGAGAAGCCAGACTGGGTCTTTCATTTTTTGCTKAACACAACCCTGAATTTCTTTGCCRAAAGCCCTTGAACTTTGCAAGCAATGAAGCAGATTCTGCCCTTAATCRTTTCTCTTCATGCATTGCAATGAGGAGGCAGTGATGGAATTAATTCTTAATTTATAGTTAATAATTAAAACCACTTCATCTAGATCTGGAATTATAAGAACCAGAATTGCATTGATTTGAACCACATGACTTTTTAAAAAATAATAAGGCTGGAAATTTTTTAAAGAAAAATTTAGAGAATGGACCCTTCTCTCTCAATGACTTRGTAACCTTGCTTGCCTTCATGGGAACTGCAAATCAGCCCCATRTTCCAGGAATGCTGCTGTGTGTTTCTCTGCTGCTGTGGGCTACCTCCTGCTATTAGTCAGAAGAGAAAAGAATAAAGCTGATGGAGAAGTTTCCCTCACTCCTAGCAGYCCTTATTCATTAAACAATTTATGCTTGAGTGTTGGTAACCCTGTAAAACTGAATTTGTATGCCCAAATTTCTTCAAACTTTCTCTCAATCTCAACATGCCTTRGTCTCCAAATCACTATCTGTTATACTTTTCAGTATCCCACAGTTCTTTTGATCTGGAGCTTTTGGGTCAGAAGAAGGAAAGATTTTTGAGCCCTCTGTGGGACTCAGGACTCCWTGATATTACCTGGGATTCTGGTTAACAGGTTGCCTTCATGTTGTAGCTCATTCCTCTTCTGAGACAGGAAAAATGTGTTCTGGAACTATATTCCTAGACTTTCATTCACAAATCTTTACTGTCTTGGACAGAGATTTAAAGGACTAAAGTGGCAACATACCAAAGCTACAGCAAAATGTGCAATTCCCTAGTTCCCAGAAAGCAGCTGTGCTTAAAAGCTGTCAGCCAGAAAAGCATTTTTCTCTTTGCAAAACTGTGTATTTCCAACAATTCACTCTGCCCTGGACAACTCAAATTAAGGACTCACTGTCATTCTGTTGCCATCTCAATTATGCACTCTCAGATGAAAGCCAGCATTGATGTGGGTTTGTCCAGATAAAAACAGATTGCACCTTCATTTATAATATGAAATATTTATCTTCACTTTTATGAAAATGCTTTGCATTTGAGATATGATACCAAGCACCCTGAAGAAGTTAATGGGCTCCAATTAATTATCTTGTGTTTCTTCTGGTTCTGTTCCAACCTTTTAATTCTCTAAAGCTATCAGTTTCACTGCTTTMTCACTTCTAGCACAACAAGGCGTTCCAGGTCATAACTTGGACCTGTGAGCATAAGAGGGTTGCCCAGCAATTCATTTCCAAATTCATAAACCCTGAAGGGTTCAAATGTGTATCCAAGTGCATCCAAAAATCTTTGGAGGAGAAATCTCATTAGAACATATTTCCTTTGATTTTCTTCCATTCCTGGYTGGCTTTGAAACAGCATCATTCATGGCTTTGTTATCAAGTATGCTTTCCCAGCGTTTCCATTTGTAGTTCTGAGTGAAACTCAGTAGCAGGATAATACAAATATTAATGAGAAAAAGGACCTAATTTTTTGGAGACAATCAAATAGTAGAGCTAGTCCARGCACTGGTCAAAATATAATGCTGATGCTTGATCATTAGCTGACTTRACCTGTCCTGTCTCTTGTCCTGTTTGTCATGTGCATGTAAATCATGATCAGACAGTGGAGAACTTGTTTCAATGAAAAATATAGCAATGTCCAGTTTCTAAATTAGTTCAGCAAATTCACCAAATGCATTTCTAATCAAGAAGATTTAATATAGTTCTGTATTTGTTATTTAGCTATTTAAGTTTCTTTGATTATTTATAAACTAAACCAGATCATGCTTTACAAATCCTTCAGCACTTTGAATGATCTGAATKTTCATATGAGTGCATGAATATTTGTGGAAGTAAAACACAAAATTCAATGAGAAGATCAATAGCAATACAGTATGAATTCTTCRTTTATCACAAACTAAGTTGTTCTTGATTACACATTAGTCCTATTTYATTTTACATTAATGTTAAATACTTCAAGGGAAAATGTTGCTAAAAGGCAAATGAAAGATCATGGCTATTCCTTTTTATGATATTTTCAACTTGCTCTGTTGAGGYCTTTATTTATTCATTAGAATAGTTGGATTTATCCACAATTCTCCTGAACTTTTATTGGAAACCTGCTGTCTAAAGCTTTTCACAAAAACATCAAAAKCTTATTTAAGCTTCTGTTAAATTATTACTAATTTATTTTCTTTTTCTAGAAAAAAAAAGCACATTTATCATTGTATTTGTATATGAATGTCACTTGCTTGTTAAAGTTGTATAACAAACTTTGGGTATCTCTGGATATGTGAAGCAATTCTTGAATCAGTTAACAATCTTAAAAGAGAGATCAACATTTTTAGATGCAGTTCGTAAGTCATGGTACTTAGATAATTTCCTTTAACTTCATGATATTCCATGAAGGTTTAGGAAAAARTAGACAGACATGGACTTTAGCTCAGTGTTTTGCAAGTCTCTGGAAATGTTTTGAGGTGAGAGTTTGGTCATTTGTGGCTCCAAGCCAGAGATTACCTTCTTGAAATTTTATGTCCAACAGCACCCATTCTGTACAGAAAAGAGTGCTCCAAAGTGGAGGCCCAAAATGCTTTTACATAAATGATTCCCAATGAAAGCTCCAGCAAAATGTACCTATTTCTGCCATCAGCCTTCTCATTTAGGAGCTGACATAATTCATCCTCCTTCTCATCTGCTGCCCCTCATTATCCAGGTGGCCTGATGTGCCACATTACACTCTAGCAGAAGTATCCCTTTCAAAAGCACACTCTCCAGATCAGAGCTGTTTCTTTTGATTTTCTTTCTGACTCACTGACATTTGCAGAGATGTGCTAGCRCATCTGAGCCCAAAAACAAGAAGGTAGAAAACATACAAAGTTCCTTTTGCCTTTCATCTCTTCAGTCTTTGTAGTCAGAAAAGATTTCTATTACACTGGCCTTTCTTTTCTTCTTCATTTTCTTTTAATTTTTTTTCATTTATCCTGATCTTATTAAAGTTGCTCATCTGTTTCTTGAGTCCTTCCAGCAGAGTTCTTAGTCAGTCTCCTTAGGATGGGACTGCTATGTAAAATATCCTTTAGCASTTAGTCACTTGAGCTGCTCTGAACTGTATTCCTGTTGCATCAAGATTCACTCAATTGAGTTGGAGATGCACTTTTAAAACACTGCTGAAAAGAACTATTTTACTTAAACTTGGGTGTGCCTTGGGAGGGTGTTGTAATCTTCTTACTCCATCTCAGAGTTTATCCTTTGACAGTTTAAGATACAGAGATTGATTTCTGTCCTGTGCTGTAGTAATGAATTAGCAGTTGGATTATGATTTCCTGCCTTTTTCTGCACTAGGAGTTGCTAAGTAAGTCTGAGGTTATCCTGTACTTCTGGCTAGAGCCTAAAATAAAGCTTTATACTATTGCATCAAACTGACAGAGATTATCAGCAGACAATTACCAGTCATCTATCTATGCATTAAATATCTGTGCTTAYAGAGGGTACTGACTTCTGATGATTCATCTGTCTAGTTTAATCTATGATTAGTATCTGTGTAGGAGTAACTACACCTACAAGCAGATCATGCTTGCAGAATTTGTTTCTGGGAGGATGAGAGATTCTAAACTGAATAATTCCATTTGAGGCAGTGGTGATAGCAGTCTTGATAGACAAGTTAATGCTTCACACAGTGAGGCCACACAGGGCAGGCAGCTTACATGCAGACAGCACGACCTCTCAGAGTTTTCTAGGCAGAACAAGCAGCTACCTGAAACCCAGGGAGCAGATCTGCATCTCATCCCAGCCCTTCAGACACTGTTCCTCCCAGCACATCGCACTCTGCGTCAAATGCTTAGGGCAGTTGCAGCATCCTAAAATCTCATTTTGCCCATTATAATCAAAGTCAGGAAACTGCTGCTATGTGAATTTTAATCTGGCTTTCCCTTCCCTTACCTGAAATTACTGAATCAAAAAAATACRACAGGAATTTAAAGCTATAAGTGAAACTCCTGAGAGCCTGAGCCCAGACAACTGGACCCTTTTGAGTTTCCTTGGGACTCTGCCCTGATGGTGATTGGATGAGAAAGAGGCAGTCTTGATCCAACTGCACAGAAACTGAACTTTAATAATGCAAAAATAGCAATCAGCAAAACATAGGCTCTATGTGGAGTGAACTAGAAAAAGGCAGTAAAAAGGGGCAAAAAGCCTCAGGGCCAAGAAGCACCAGGCCAGGGTCAGACTGGAATATTTATACATTCCAGTGTGGGAGGGGAGTTAAGGTGGGGTCTGAGGGAAAGGTTCATTAGGGGAGAAAAATTAGGAATATTAAAATTTCTGCACCAAAAATCAACCTATGGTAACACAAAGAACTAATTCTAGCAATTATTTCTAGCAACAATTTGAATACTTGGACTGAGGGAGCATGTGAATAAGCCCCTTKCTTATTGCACTTAGAACAGGGTTTCCCAGGGCATTAATCTAGKGTTTTCTTCTTCTCTGTGGAAACCACCCTCTACTTATAAGTAAATTTTATTTGTTAGTAGGTTGTCAATTGCATTTGTTTGGGGCTGTGGAATGAGAAACCTATAATACTTAGAGAGGTGTCCCAAGCAYTAGTTATGGTTAACTGAATTTCATATCCCACAGCAATTAATTTTTCAACATTCAGGTCTGTATCATKACTCTAAAACCTCCATTGGGAGCTGGGGGAAGTTTTCAGTTATGACTGAGTAAAAATGAAGTCACAAGAACTAGTGTTTGCTGTGGAGTTCTGAAAGTTGTTGGATTTATTTAAAGGTTGTTATTAATCTGTTAGATTTCAGCTGGACARCTGAACTCTTCTGTCATTGTCTGGGCTTCGGCTTGGGCAGCAAAGAGTCCAACAATCCTAACCACTTGAGAACTGGTCTGTAAAACTCCTTTGTGATCTGCTACCTCTAAATAGGTGTAAGAACAAACCCCTCAGCTGCTTTGGGCTGCTCATTGTTTCCATGTGACCCCTGCACAGTCTTCTCTGAGTCCCAGTTCTGACCCTTTCTCTTTTGTTTGAGCACTCCCTTGGGTTTTGCTTTCTCTGCTCCCTTCTCTTCTGGAGCCAGACTCCTGACAGCARTTCTGTACTTCCTGCAAGGCAGTCTTTGTGGTTGTATTTGACTAATTTTTCTGACATTTAACAGTGCTATTGCTTTGCCTTTCAACTTTGCTTCCATTTCAACTTCTCAGATACTGAACTTTCTTTCACACWGTGTTAATACTGGAGTGTGTGCCAGCTTGATGGCTGTAAGCAGATTGCAAGTGCTGGGATGCACTCCCTGCTGGATCCCTTCAGGAGTTTCCATAATTTAAACATGTTCCTGCACATTTACAGTTTTGAGCTGCAGATTGCAAACAGAAAAAAAACCTCAAAAAACAAAAAAACCACCCCAAAACAAAAAAGCCACCAGCCATCCAAAGTATTTAATGTTGTCTAGTGATTTTTAGTACAGCTCTTGTAAATACAGTYCTCTGAGTCTGCCTTTCCCAGAACAGTCAAACTAAAAGTCCTATTTTCCAAATGACTCAAGAGGCTCTCCTGAGGGCTGAGATTTTCAAATATGTTTAAGAAAGGATCCTTCTTGCTTTTATGTCTTGACTAAAATAATTAAATGACAGAGTCATCTAGAAAAAGGGTGCTCACAAGTGCTGATAACAGAAGCTATTGAGTTCACCAGAATGGAAGCATAGAGTGGGAAGAGGAGGAATCAAAAATTCKGAATACAAGCAAATCTGATAGGTAGGTGAGAAAGGGGATGAATTTGAAGTATTAGTTTTCAATACAGCTTTCACAATAAAGGGAAGTAATTTTAGATGTMTGGCTTTTTGAGAGGTCATGCTGATGATAAATTATGGCAGATGCAATGTTCTTATAATTTTTTTCTTGAAGTCAATATGTGTCAGTTTTTGCCAAGCCATCAATAAAATCCTCTTAAGAACTTTCACACAAATAGTTCTCCTAAAATTACTAGTAAATAGTAGGTAGCTGAGCCATTTTGCCACTTTATTCTTTATCTTCAGCAGTAATTATTGCAGGCATAGATTTACTGGGTGTGTCTAGAGAATGCTTCTCCTGATTTTGCATCTAATTATGTATCACTTGTATTGCTGAGTGTAACATAAGGCTTGTGAAGAGTAGAATATTTTACTTTTTGGACAACCACAACCAGACTTTGAAGCTGTGGTTGTCCAAAAAGTAAAATAATGTTGTGAAGACATTCTTAGTGCTCAGTCATCAGAAGAGAAGACACAGCAGTAATGTTACACACTCATTGATGTGTGATGACACACTCAGTGATTCCAGAAAAATACTGCTTGACATTTTGTGATTATGAGAACCTATTCCAGTATTTGAAACTGAGAGAAGGAATAGTTGTATGCATTTCATAGAGATACCTACCTGGTATATCTTGGGCATGAAGATGGCTTTTATAGCCATAAAAGCATTTTCCTGGTAGCTGTTCTGTGAAATAAAGAAGTGTTCATTATTAAAAGAACATATAATTAACTTCAATTGAATCCTAAAATTGTGCTCAAGTGTAATGTACAACTAAAGRGAGTTAGTCAGCTGTGATTATTTCACATTTATGTAACTGTAGGTGCTTCCACACTAAAAYAAACAGTATATTAGTGAAGTTGTATCTTTCTTCTATTCTTTTCTTGAAAGTGCAGTAGAGMTCTAAATGACACAAGATTACATATCTTGTGATAATAGGTGAATTATAAACATGATACATTCTGTACCAAAGATGAAGATATTYATGTAGACCAACTGTAATATTAGGGCAATATCAAAATTTTTCTCTCCATCTTAAAGTGTGTGCTTGTAGCCTAGTGCAGAAAGAAAGTGCCTCCTAACCCTCTTGTCCCTAACCAAAGTCCTGGGTAAGCTGCTGCTGCTAACCAAGCTGAAGTGGATTSAATATTACAGGAACTKSTTTTAATGAGAAATAAYCTCKTAATAACACTCCTGGAATGAAAGAGTAGTGTTAGAAAAAACATTCAGACTAGAAGATGTTATTTTCGTATCCTTTCTCTGTGTTTCCTCTTCTGAAACTTCATAAATGGATCTAGCATCTTAGTAAATTATTTGAAAAAACTTTTTAAGGGCTATATGTTGACAGGTGTTTACATGGTGATAATTCTGAAGCTTTTAGCATAATCAAGTGTAGTGCTGGATTTCCAAATTTAGGAAAACCATTTTAGCATGTGGGCTTCCAGTTGAAGATTTTTCAGGGACACCTTAGAAAGTAAAAGTCCAGTTTTGATTGGTGTAGTATTCACTGTCATGCTGAGATTTCTAAAGAGGCCTCAAGTCTCATATAGATGACGAATGAAGAATCAAAACTCAGATGAAACCATCCTTCCACTTACATTAAACCCTTAGCAACAAGAAGAATGCAAATGGGTAACTGCAGTGTTTGGGTAGAGACAATCAAGTTCTTTGGCTGAAATAACTGCAGGCTGCCTTTATTCAAGGTAGATTTCAATGYTGTGGTCTAGTGTKCAATATTTATGAAGCATTTTAAAGATAAATAGAATAATACACAGCAWTGTATTGCTACAGTGATCGGGACTACTGCTGCAAAATAGATTAGTATTTATTTAGTAAGGGTTCTAAGTAGGAAATGATCCATCAGGGATGAACCAAGACTGAAAATGAGCAATGTGAATGGTGCTCTTTAAAAAAAGAAAAAAAATCCTTCAAGACAAATAAACATCTGCTGCCAAACCCTTATTTTATTAAATTAGCTCCCTTTGCTCTGCGTTTGGTGTTTATCTTTTAAAATGTCAATTGTGTGTATTATATCTTTAAAAGTTCCCATTTGTGCCTTCCCTAAAGCTCAGTTGACTTTCAGTTACCCTCTGACATAATGAAACTGTGGTAAGCATTGTTTGAAGTGCACMGTTCCCATTTTCTCCATCTGCTGCTGCCAGTACTGCTTATAAAAACATATATGCAGCTAAAATTTACATTTCAGGTTTTGTGCCTGTAGTTCTTGTCATGGTGAAAGCTAGTTTATACTGTTTGCTGGTGAGGCTGTAGCCCCTCATAAAGAAGGAAAAATAGTCGTATATTCTGCTGTACATGATTATCACGGGAAAAAATGTGTTATATTGTGGTAAGTATGAAGATCAATGATATAATGCTTAAAAAATTACACCCTGGAGAAAGAACATGGAGGCAGATTTCCTGCTTGTCATCCTTCACTCAAATGTAAGCTGAAAGCTGTTGTTTGGTCTGATTTTGGCCTGGGTTTCAATATAGTCTCAGAGGTGAAATAATACACAGGTTCTGGAGACAAGGGCACTTCATGTAACTCCTGAAAGCTTATGAAAACCTTGGCCTGATCTTCTGTCAGCAGCAACAGCTTTCTGTATGGTTTTCTGGTGCTATACACCCTGGAGAGTAATCTTTCCCCTCTTCAGGCTTTGACATAAGGGAAACCACAACCTGACTGAAAATACAAAAAATTTGGTTCTGACATGGCTCTTACCACATGAAGATTTTTATTTGTATTCTGGCCTCTTTCTGAGATCACAAATGCACATTCAGTCCTGMCACATTCTGCCAAACAGATCACACTGATGTGTATGCCAGGTCATCAGCAATTATTCTGTAAAGTGTAAGTTATCTACTTCTGAGCAATAGAAAGTTTTCCAATATTTTAGATTCTTGAATCGTTTTGGTTGAGTTCCTTTGACTTCTCATATGATTCAGAGAAACTTTCACAGGCAAAGCTGTTGCTTACAAAARCACCTTCTTGTTTTTGTTGGCAAAGCTTTTCTTGCTCCAATGTAAGCTGCAAAGTTAGAGTAGAACCATTTAAGAGAATTACAGCAAAATACCTCTATAAAAATGATTTAAATAATAAGAGGAGATGGTGGGAAAAATGCAACCAAAGGACATCATTCAAGCCAGGTCAGCTTTTGTGATCCATAACACCATCTGATCATGCTTTTGACAGAAAAACTAGCAGAGTGAGTTTTAATGTATTTCTTTGACCCATTTTGAAAAAGCCTACCCTAAAGATACCTAAGGGCAGCTGAGTCTAAGAGATTTGAACTGACAAAAGTTCAATTTAGTCTTAACTGGAAAGTTTTGCATGTGATAAAGTTGTGCGGCCTTTTCTTAAAATATACATGTAAAAATCCATAAACAAATGACTGGATCTCTTCAGCTGATTCTGAGTGCCCTTCTTTTGACACATTAARCTATATGAGTCAGTCATTAATTTTTGAGTATTTATCAAAGTTATCATATGAAATGATGCAGTAATTTTCTAGTATGAACCAAAGTTTACTGGCAAAATTCTGAGACTTCACAGGAAACTGTTGTCATGTGAGAAGCTGATGCCTTAGGGTTTATAAGCAGGAGTAAGTCATTAACAAAGTTTTTATAAAGCAGTATCCTTTGCTAATTAGAACTCTCCTACTTATGTTTGCCTGACAAGAGAAGGAAGGAAGAGTAGAATAAAATAAACACCAGTGAAATGAGAAAATTAGAATACCAATTGTTAAAAGTTGTTAATCAAACCATTTAGCAGTTCTTTTCAAGCAGCACTGGTATTAGGCTGCCCTGTGCTACCYGTGTGTATCAAAGCAGCATTAAATGTCCCGGATCCAGCCATGAATGTTGGGTCAGGGGGAGCATTCATGGATGTGTGGAAGCAAGGCTTCACTTCAGCCTGACTCAATGTTTCAGTTAGTTTCCTTTCTCCATTTATCTGCATTATATATTAAGGTTAAATGCTGTCTGTGCATCTGTCTGTCACTGTGGGCAGTGCAAGAAGTGCCACACAGAGCTAGGCCTCTCCCAGAATTAGCCTATTTAGGGTRTGGCTACATGTGGCTACAGTCTTCTTTTGTTCCTGGAAGCCCTTCTCAGTGAGTACATTGCAGCACAGGGCAATGGGCAAAGCCTTTGGGTCTGTCAAGTCCTGTCACAGCTTGGCTGAAAAATGACAGTTCCCTTTACTGGCTGTAAGTGAGCACTTCCTCATTGCAGGCATTTGATGAAGTGCRCTGGCAAAGCAAAGATGAGAGGTGATACCACCTCTAACTGAGCTCTGAAACCTGCCATTTATCTGTGCCCTTGCTGCAAACCTTTCCTTGGGCAGTTGATGGGTTGCTGATGTTGCACAGGGGCATCGAGCTGGAGTAGGAACAGAAATCAGTTTAAAACAGAATATGTCTCTTTTTTCTTATGACAAGTACTCATTRAGAGCTAACTGTTACTACTAGTTCGAAAATAGATTAATGACTTTCCTTTTTAAGGAGCTCTTCTGGAGTCCAGYTATAAAATCCAGTCATTCAGCTAAAATGAACTTTTTTTCTTCTGAATGAAGTGTAAAGAGAAAATGTGTTCAGAAATATACAGACATAGTTCATATTTTCTGTGGAGACTCCCTTGATACTGTTCACAGATACTATGTTTCTCTGTCTCTTCCCTATATTTTTGCCATAAATTCAGTATCTGTGAGAAAAGCATGATAATCTGCCTGTGCAGTTCTAGGCTCTCCGTACAGTTCTGTGCCTTATTAATGAAGGCAGGATCAAACCTCATGGTTGCACTGGTAGTCCCTTCCCCAACACAGAAGATTTCTGCTAGATTAAGCAAAAAATAGTTTTAAGTTGCTCTTTGACATGGATATTGGTGCTTCCATTCCTCACAGCCAACTCTGCTGATCTGCTAAGCTGTTTGTCTGTATGAGTCAGTGACTGCAACAGACCTTAAACTGATACGTGCTGCCCCAAAGGGTTATAGCAAAAGGCTTTTCTATCAGAGAAGGTGAAACAGGGCTGCACATTTTAAAATGAAAAGTGGAGGCCTCTTAGAGAAATAGGTGGAATTTTGTTCTTCAAGCACTCTGTGATACAGTTACCCATCTAAAACAGTAAAACCTGTCACATGATTTCTTAAAAGATAAATTAATTTATCATAATGGCCTTGTGTTCTCCAGCCACAGATTTTACTTTCTGTCACACATCGATACATTTCAGTCCTAGATTTTCTTAATGTAGTTGTATTTCTGTTGCTTATTAATTGCATATTTGCAAGTGAGCAAAGTGGAAATCAATTTAATCTGGTCTAATTCTGCAGAAAGCCTGAAAGTAAGTTGGAGAACTGAAAACTGACCCACTACTCTCAGTGGGAAAGACTGTGAACTTTGTAATTACTTGTCTTGGRTTCAGTGCTATGATACAGACCAACAGGTTATACACCAATAAATATGATGATCTGTAAGTAACAATGGATGTCTTTGCAGATGGGATGGAGGTGGTCGTGAGACAGAGAATGAAATTCATTTGGCAGTGGAATTTAAAGGTTGAAGTAAACACATTTGTCCCCCACAGCCTTAGTGAGTATAAATTCCACCATTACTTTTTTTTTTTTTTAAGTAATCATAGTTTTTACATGGTGTCTATCCTGTTAGTGCTTGAATAAGAATGTAGAATGCCTGTACTAGCGACGTCTGGGTGCCTGGGATGACTATAGGAACTGGGTTAACCCAGATGCAGTAAAATCTCCCCAGTGCASTCTTTCAGCATCCAAGASTATTTGGCTCAAGAACTTCATAATYTGGAAGTAGTATCTTTGTATKTATTAAATCATGATARGTATTTATTCTGGGATTTAGTCCAATTAATTGCCTCCTGAGTCTTTGTAAATACATAGTAGGTGCCAAGTACTGTGACGGTGACTTCAGTAGCTTAACTATGTGAGAAGAAAACTGCTGTWTCTTCTGCATCTGCAGCCCACTATTTTCCCTTGATTTCTCTGGTTCTTTTAGAAAAGAGAGAAAAATTCTTCCATGTGCATCATCTTCTGACCTATGAGCCTAATGCTGTCATTAAATAGTCTTCCTGACCTGTAAAGTCGCCAGTTACATGAGCTTGGGATGATAAGTCTGTACAGACTGTGCCAGCTTCTCCTCTTCAGTGGGTACTGTTTCACTGTGCCTATGAGTGACAGAAGAATCCGTGCTATCAGAGAATCTTCCATATAACAATGCTTATTCCTAGCTTTAAATATATCCCCTGCATATGAGGACCAAACTCCTCTCAAGTGCAGAGTTGTGTAATGATATTTTGTTAATCTGTGCTTGGAAGTGATATGTGAGACCGTTTTCCTTGTGACTTACAAATAAATCACTTAGATGGCAAGTTTAATTTTGTGATATTTTTATTGCATGATGTTGTTTAAATAATGAAAGTGGCTKAATGGGTGATGTGCTTAAGAAACTGGATTTCAAAGGAGGTTTGAAATCCTGTCGATTGGGTTTTATTTCAGTTAACAACACTGGTTCAGTTTCTGCGCTGCATTGTAATATGGAGATGAGAATTCTGTTTGATATTGCAGTGGTTATTGAAAGATGATTGATGGCACTAATTTTTCTGCTACTTCACTGCTTGCATGCCAASTCTATTAATTRCTAATTGTTTTAAGATATACCTCTRTGTATTTGAAATTGGGRTTYGGGGGCATGGTTGTCCTAAAGTGAGWGCTCTGAAAGCAAGTATGACACTTTAATTTACGAGGTCAGATAAGGGCTGAGATGTTGCTTTCTAAACTGCAGCATTTTACATTTGGTGTCCAGCTATTCCATTGTCTGACTCAGAAAGCTTGTTAATCCTGATGACTTCCAATTTACTGCGTAATAAGTAGCAGGCTTGAGAAGCAAAGTCTGATGGAACAGGACTTGTTTATTCAACCCTCAGCTTCCACTAGCAACTCATTGCCTTTAGACTGGCTCTGCTCTCCGTAGCTCAGGGCTGGCAGGGGCTTACATTGCTTTTCTTCCCATTTCAGGCTCTGGCTCCTTCATGGTCCGTGGCTGACTCACAAAATAGATGTTCCACCCATGCATTTTATGGCTGACAGCCAAAGACAGATTGCCCTATAGATGACARGGCTTTGGTTGGATGCTGCCTTTCTTTGAGTTTGCTTCACTTCAGACAAACTGGTCAGAAAATGCTAACAAATTAGAAAGTAGGAGCACAATTCTTTGTATGCTGTTGCTAGCAATAATATGCAAAACATTGTACATCAGTACCCATCTGGTATAGTTTTCATTTTCTGGGCTTTTTGCACTGGAGCAAATGACAAGGGTAGAATATGTTGCAGAATTGGGTCATAGATAATTCTGATTTAGTTAACTTTGTGTTCATGTCTAAAGTCTGGTTCGTTAGCAGTGGCTTCCTGTCAGTTTTTCCCATTACTCAGGTGGTTGATTCTGTTCTTATCCCATGATAGAAGATGGGAAATCAAGAGATAAACTCCATGCAGATTAAGAAAGCATGTAAATAAGAAGAAATTTTTAAATGAAGCAATCTTTCAGATGTTCATGTCAGTATTTATCTTAAAATATCMAATTGATTTGTCCTTGCAAAAAGATTTTTCCTACTTAGAAAAATAGATCCTTCGAAGTACAAAAAGAAAAAAATTGCATTTTGCAAGTTCTTCTAATTTGAATCATAAGGGGAAAAATTAGAACAAAAAATATTGTTTGCTAATCTTGTCTCCCACAGTGCCAAAGTCTTGTGTTYCTGTTAAAATAAATATCCTTAGTTTTATCTTTTGTGACTGGAAAATAAGAAAAATTACTTTGAATTCAACCCTCTGTCCCCCTCAGTATAGACCTTGAATTTCTGGGTGTCTTTTTGAAAACCCCAGGGAACAGCTCGTTCAGTGTTGAGGTGGTTGTGAGTGTGTCTTCTTCCAGAAGTGCAAGGGAGAGCATACGAACCCAAACATACAATCTGTGTAAAAGTTGGAGATACGTTTTTCAGATTCCATTTCATTAGTATTGTCCATATTTCCATTGGGAAAAACAGCATATATGTAGAACCGCTCATCTGTGTTCTCGGTCCATGTGCTCCAGACATCCCAGACTAACCATCCCTAGGCCATGTATTGTCTAGATAGATTGGCTCTTGATTACAAGAGCAGTGACTCCAGCCTCTGATTYGGGCACTGTGGCCATTTGTCAGGAAAGCCAGCAGATAGCTTCAATAGGTAAAGAGCATACCTCCACTAAAGCAGGAGTCTGGTGTTCAAACCAGTAACACTGGCAGAAGTACTGCTCAGGTCAGTGAAYTAAAAGAGAATTAAATACTKCMTTTWTCTGCTTTTCTGTCCCTATCATGTCCTTTTCTTCACCAAAACTAAATGAAAATTTTGTCCATTACCCAAGAAATTAAACTCTGTATGAACAAARAAGTAAATGTATAATGTCAGAACTGTCTTTTGCTGTCTTTGTTTCATGAAGAGGTAGATAATGAAGTTCCTGTATCTTCTTGTAATGCAAAGGGTTGTTTTTGTACTTTTGCATCCAAAATAGAGACACTGAAGCCAGCACACAGGACTGCGGTGCCTTCACTGTCTACACAGCATCTTGCCTTTACCTTTCTTGAGTGGCTTCAGGCAGATTCCCTTGCATCCTTCCCTRTGCCATCTTTCCTGAGGAAGAGTGCCAGGGATTGGGATGAGAATATCTGTCTAAGAATACATGGGCAGTTAGAGGTGTACAGGACGAGATACTCAAAAAGGTATCACAATTGCCCTCTGCCTTCTCCTGTGCTAAGTGCTTGGCTGTTTTTTCACTGTTTAGAATTTGTGGGGTAGGGAGGATCATGAGGGATGTGTGCCAGAGGCAAGAGCAAATGTGCAGAGGTAGCACCGAGAAGTCAGTTTCAGCACATAAGACAGGAAATTTAACTGCAGTTTTAGTTTCTCTAAATGTAACTTTTCTAATGAGCAACCATGTGATTTTTGTAATTACTGTGTTTTTTCCAGATTCTTTCCTACTCAGCAGTATTTATAATAGTCTTTGCATTCAAAGAAGAGATTTTATTCTGAAAAAGTAGGCTGTAAATATCTTTTTAGTGTCCTCCTCTTTGAAGAATAGTTACATGTCAGCTGAAGAGAAGGCATTTCAGTACMTAAAGRGGGCTTACAAGGTACCTGAAGAGGGGATCTTTACAAGGACATGTAGTGTAAGACAAGGGTGAATAGCTTGAAGCTGAAACAGAGTAGGTTTACACTAGATATTAGGGAGAATTTCTTCGCTGTGAGTGTGGTGAGGCAYTGGCACAGGTTGTGCAGAGAAGTTGTGGATGCCTCATCCCCAGAAGTGTTTAAGGCCAGATTGGTTGGGTCTTTAAGCAAGCTGCCTAGTGAAAGGTGGCTTTGCCCATGGCAGGAGGCTTGGAACCAGAAGATCTTTTAGGCCCTTTTTGTTCCAAACCATTTTATGATTCTATGGTATGTGTATTGTGTGTTAGATGATGAGGTAACTGCAAGGAAATAGGATGTTGCTTCTGCTTGTTGAACACCCAGATTGCTCTTTCCTTCCTTCGACACCAGGTCCTCAAACACACTATACTCTTCAGTTACTGTCTTCCAAATCTTTGCACTTTGGCAGAAATAATATGTGACACAGGATGTGTTGGTATAATTTACTCTGTAAGCAGGAAGCCTAGTGTTACTTAGCCTGTCCTGTGTTTCTTATGTCAGAACATAAAAGAATTTGGTGTGACCTCCCATCAGTCCTATTGCCCGCAAGACAGTGTGTGGTTCCTTCAAATGGTTAAAAAATATGTTGCCCAAAAAGGATCTGAATCACAGAATCCTCACCTCATAGTCAATGGAGAAGTGAGGGAGCAGGCCCATACAAATGTTGTTAACATCCTGGCTGGACTGTACAGAGCCCTTCCCTTGGTACACAATGTACAGCTGTGCAGCATGGCTGCTGGTCAATAGTGCRTGTCCGCTGCCCTACGCAGAGGTGGAGAAAAGCAGCTGACTTGATCACTTCCCATTTACTGGGTCCATAAATCTATGGCTTGGAAGTATGAGTTATCTCTTCCACTGTCAAGAACCGATACAAGGTAAAGTGCTGGTCTTGGCTGAAGTAGAGCAAATTTTCTTCACAGTGGCTGGTATGGGACAGTGTTTTGGACTTATGCTGAACACAATGTTCATAACAGAAAGATGTTTTTGTTATGGCCGAGGAGGGCTTACACACAGCCRAGGCCTTTTCTGCTTTTTGTAAACATGCTATTGCTCTCCAGTGACCAGTTACAGCTGTCAGTGATGTGAGGTGGCTTCCCCAGAGTGTGAGGTTTTAAACATATCATCACTTCTTAATGACTGCAGGTCACTATTACATGGGCCAGGATGTGAAACACTGACCTAAAGATGACAAGCTTGATGTATCATTACTGTGGCCATGAGCCATCCAGGGCTTCTTTTCAAACWGTGTAAGGAAATTATCTGCAGCGTTATTATATGTATATATTAGTGGAGATAATGAGATGCAATGAGTCTTGGTTTTTGCTCCCTGTTTTCAATAGTGCAGTTCAGTTTGCCTTGATATACTGTTATGGGAGACCAATGATTAATGGGCAGAAAGAAAGGGTATGGCTGAAGCTTGCCCCCCTGAGAAGGCCAGAAGGTCTATCCAGCCAGCCATTAAAAGCTCATTACTGCAGCAATAAAAGGATTGATCCCTTTGTATAGCTCCCTCAGAACTTTAACAATTAGCCCGTGTGCAATTATATACTGGCAGTATAAAGAGGCTGCTGATAAATCTTATTTTTTRTTTCTAAAGGCAAGAGAGATGAGAGATATTAATACACAGCAGCATATGAAATTAATATAAATTGGGAACTAATAAAACAAGCTGCTTGCAGTGGTGCTGCCATTGCAAAATTTTGAATAACTTGACAGTAACAGACAATTTATTGCATCTGGGCAGGGATGAGATTCTTTCCATATCGGGTGATTTGGCTCAGAGCAAACATGCATATTAAATGGACTACAGACTTCAACAGAACTGGCTGGCAAAAATGAAGTTAGAGCAGCTTGAAGCAATGGCCTGAGGAAGAAATAGACTGCTTTAAAGTGTAGAGTAATAATTACTCCAATGTATGAAGTGTAAACACAGAACCAAAATATATTTCCTATTCCCCAATGTTAAGAATTTAGTTTTTGAGATAACAATGTATGACACTGTATATAATGGATCTGGTAAAAGACAGGTTGTGAGGAAGAAACAAACAAAACAATGAGATTTTCATTCTCTGGCTTCTCTTTCTGTGTTTCCATGTAGTGGGGGCACATCTGCACCGAGACAAGGACATCAGTGCTTTCCAGCTGAGTCCCATTAATAGCCTGATTCTGCTGCTCTGGACTTAGTCTTAAGAAACCTAGTTAAAATCCAGACCTGCAGCCAGAGTTGCTTGCTCCTCCCTAGGGTAGTCTTTCAAGATAAGCAGTGCTTATGCAATGGAAATAAACTGCGATATTAAATCAATACACATACACCTCCAAGAAAGGACTTCAGTGGCCCCAGTTCACCTTGCTCAATTCTTGCATATCCCTCCTTTGCTTTCTCTTTCAGGTGGAGTGATTGCCTTTTCTGGGGCTCTCCTCAGCACATTTCTCAGGTCCCCACAGGACATACCATGTAAGGCTCTTTAGAAATCTGCTCAAGAAAATTCTGTCAGTACAGTTCTTCAGCTTCAAGTAATTTCAAACATTTTACCTTGAATGGAACATCAGGAGGACATTACACTGATTTTGCTTTCTCTTTGATTTGCAGGCCTTCCTGTAGGGTGTCTGGTGGATTGCAGGAGTGTGGCAGGATGTGGGACATTCTCCCTTTGAGACAGTGTCTTGGCTCAGTGCTACAGGGGTTGTGGATTTCTGTGTGCCCTCTCAAGTGATTTTAGAAGCACTATCAGCTTTAGAATGATGAATCAGTAATAATATCCCATGCTGGTAACATTATTTACTGCTATAAAARCAGAGTTAGAGTAGACAAGATTTCTGCAAAGCACTTGTTCCAGTGTCCATAAATATCACTTACTGAAGTGCTAATTCTTTGATAACCCAGCTGCGACTAGATATGCCATGTCTCACTCCAGATATTACAGTCTATTTATGATAAATGAAATATAAATTTGAGGGATGCAACATAGAAAATTATCAGCTAMTCATTCTCAGGATTGTTTTGCAGAACTGGTTTTTAGCAATTGTAAAGAGCTGATTGAATAAACTCTGTGATTTCTTCTGCTTCTTCCCGATTAACCTGTATCTGTTTGCCATTCTGAATCTTGCACAACACTGCTAAAATAGAAGTGCATTGTTCTACATTCTTATGTTAACAGTTATTTAACATAACTGTGTATTCCTTGGCTTTCTCTATAATTAGCTTAAAGGAAACTCTTACTGTACCTGAATTCTTGTAATTTATGAATCTTAAAAGAACTGACAGCAAAAAAGTGTCAAGTAATCATTTTGTTTTGCCATTTCCCATATATATATGTATATTCACTAAATTTTTTAGGATGACTATTTGATTTGCATCATAAATGCAAAACTATTGTGATACAGTTTTCTGAAATAATTTCTTTCTTATTTTTTTAACCAACTTCAGTGGCAGTTGGCATCCTAAGAAGTCAGCACAGTTTTGGTCTACACTTAACTACACTTAAGACATGAATGCATTTTATTCAAAATAATGATCTATAGGTGAATATACCAMATTTGAGAAAACTATTTGCTGCCTCACTTTAGTGATTGATCTAGAAAAGAAAAAGTTCATGAGTTTAGGTGAGTTCATAAGTCTAAAGGAAATAATCAAGACCTGCTTTTGGCCTACCTAACCMTGAGGGTCTCTACAAGGTTAGCATCAGAGCATGTCCTCTCCTCCTGCCTCAAAACAGAAACTCTCCCATGTGTAGACTCTAGAGTTCARCTGCTGTTGCTGTGGCAATTTGTTCATGCACTCTTCACTTTCTTTTCATTTTCCTTTCATGACCCRAGTTCCTCTTGAGGGATGGATTGTGTATTTTAAAGACACAGCTTCAAAGGTACAAATACCTGAATCGGGAGGGAGTATTTAGAAAAGCATTGTTATGTGCTTGCCTGGTTTTATACTTTTTCCTTTGCATTTACAGGATTCCCAGGGACATAATACTGAGTTAGGCTAACCTTTGTCTGACCAGGATGACTGTTTTGTTTCTGTGCMTCATCTTCAGAACATACATCCAATTACAGAAGTTAGCAACACACCAGAGATTTTCACAAAGAAGTGCTTTTCCTCAAGTGGGCTTTTCCTAAAAATTCAGTGCTATGTGAAGGGTCTCTTGTGTTATTTCTGCTGTTTGCAGCACAGCAGGCAACACTACGTCTTTTTTTTAAACCTTACGCTCAAAGGTACAAGGCATGAGGTCTCTGGGCGCCCTTGCATGACAGGATCTTAAAGAAGAACTCTTGCAYTCATTTCCCCTTCCATGCATGAAAGCAGTTCATATACACAGAGACTTTCAGAGTCTRGATTAAAGCTGTTGGCATCACTTGACATTTTTAGGTGGCATTTCCAAAGAATGTGTTGATGTGCAGAACACTTAGGTAGTCTCTGAACAGTTTTGAATATGCATCTACAAACCTCAGGATTCATAAGCAGTGACTTTATTTCTGCCCACACACGCAGTGTGATATTGAGTAGTTATACAGCCTTAGCAAAGTGTTTCACACAGACACTGTGTCGTTTCTCAGCACAGGTATACCCTATTCTAGGAAGTGGGAAGAACATTGCTCAAAAGAAGCAGTAGATGAGAAGTATTGCCTTAGCTGTGGATTTTGGTTAGTTCCTCAGGGAAGGAATTAAAGGAGGATCTGGTCTAGGATCTATGATAGAAGTTGTGATGGAGATGGGAATAGKGTCAAGAGAGTAACAGAAAGGGAACAGATGTAAATCTGACCCCATAGTATTTAACAAGCTACAAGCTGACTGGTCAAACCCACTAGAACGTACTGTACATGCAGTGCAGTTAWGGCCTAAGTTTAGCAGCAAATTCAATATTACAAACTACTGAATGTGCTGGAGACATCTGATTTATAGGTGCCATGGGAGCTATAACTGTGCCTATCTTGGCTTTGCATTTCTATTCCTTTACTTCACACATTCTTTTTGGGAGAAGAGCCATTTCAAAACCTGAAAAAACTTCTTTGCAAGAAAGCTCTACAGGTAAAAAGGAGCTGTTGTAACCTGAGAAGCTACAGAGAACAGAGAGTCCTTGAACCAGAACCAAGGTAGATTCCCTCTGTATTTGGGCACATGCTTCTGCAGTGCATTGTGTTCATGAGCCTAAAGACTGCAACATTATCCAAGATAAAGAAAATGCCWAGGTGGTCCATTGGTACTATAAATTTTTTTTATTAGCAATGAAGCAAGTTACTAAAAACCCCATAATACCAATTATTTTCCCTTCACCTCGATCATCAGAAATCTTGGCACAATTTTGTAATTGCTTAAACCTTATCCACCAGAGTAATCCTTGATGATGTGCAAACCTTCCAGTGTCTCCTGCCAAATGAACTGCCTGAAGCACAAGTGATGTTCTTAAAATAAAAGCACCCCATTTCCACCAAAGCATAAGTCACTTTCATCCTCTTCTCTTGTAATAGTCATCAGTGTGCAAGATTTGRTAAGTTTCACCAGATTCTCAGTTCTGTGCTCCTCTGACACACTGTCAGGCCTTCCCTCCCCATGATTTCTGTTATCTCACCAAGACTGAACCTTGTACTGTGTCTCCTGAGCACCTTATTTAAGCAACTTCCTTAATATCTGCTACTACAGTGCCTTGAAAGTTTCTCCTTTGCTTCTGGTGGAAGGACACTTGTTTGGTTTAGGAAGGGACAGGTAGAGCAGCAGGCTGGGTGCCTGTGGTAGGAAATTCCCACTGCTTCCATTGATGGGGTCCACAGTGCTCACAAAGGTTTGTAGAGTTCAGTAAATATCTGAGTGGTCTGGGAACTGACTTCCAGGATGAAACTAGGTTCAAAGCACTCTACCAACATCAGCTTAACGGTTAAGAGCTCTGAATGRAAAATTAAGTATCCTACTAAGCCCACTTTTTGTGGGTTTCAGCTTSAAACAATAGTGGCTACTTGTCTTAAATTTTCGAGAGGATGAAAGTTAACCCAGATTTCAAGGGCATTTCTAAAGCAAATTTTTGGGTTTGTGCCAGAACTCTGTTATGGATCAAGGTCATAAATTAATGTCCTTCCAAATCCAAGCCAACAACCTCATAGGTTTTGTTTTGGTTTAAAATTTGTTCTTTTTCATGTTGCTCCAATCACAATACCTTTTCCCTGATGTACTGCTACCAGCAAATACATTTTTCAAATGTAACTTTTTTGGTTTTTGTCATGCCTGGCTGTGTAAGTAATTTTTTCCTTGGACTGAGGCAGGAGTGCTCACAAAGCACTGTGCTGGCCTGGCAAAATGTCTGTGGGGTCTCTGCCTTTCCTTCCAGCTRGGGCTGTGGTGCCATCAGTATGCTAATTCAAGGCAGCAGAGAGCAGAACTCCCTACCTGCAGCTTTTTAAGCTCAAAGATTTTTTAATCAGTTTCCTAATTGGAACCCAGGGGACCCCATTATGCTTTAATAATACAAAATCTAACTTTTAAAAAATCTTAATTATGGRCTGCTTTTTAAATGAATTTGATCGCTGAGAATATCTACATGTTTTGGAGAGGGGGGTAGACAGTTGTGTCTCCTTGTAGAAGGCTGGTACACAGAAATGCTCTGGAATCACAGGCAAAATACTCTATATGGACAGTGCATTAAAGGTGTTGCCATTATATCAATCCAGTCCCTATGCAATGATAATTTTTGAAAAAAAAACTTTTTTCTTTCTTTTTCTTTGCTTTATTGGTGACCACAGTGATTGTTATGTGTCACTGTGGTCAGATTAATCTGTGTCCCAGACAGTTTAAAGGACTATGTAAGTACTGTGTTGGAAGTTTGGAACTGATGATGTASACCAATAATTTCTGTGATATATATTCCAGAGGCACCAATGGAGAATAAATCTATGCTTCTCAATGCTTCTGTAAGCAATTTCTCTCTAACCTCACCTTGTGATTTGCACCATACCATCCCTGAGCTTAAGGATGAAGCGTTACTGCTATTTAAGATTTTTATCACATAAAAAAGATCATTTATATATATGTATATATAAAGTATAAAGGTCCTTTTTTTGGCACACGGGCAGGCACAATCAGAAGGATCCCTACATATGCTGGTATACTGATTGTACAGTTTGTAAATCATCACTTGTTTCTCAGCTTACAAAGGGAAGAAATAGTTTCATAATACTTACACTAATTATGAATTTAATAGTTTGTAAATTTACATGTAATTTCTAAGCTACTGATTAAACTCCAAACCAACATATTTTTTTTTTTGTGAAGATTGTATTTGAATTCCCTAGAGACTATCTTGTGCTGTGTTTCTTGAGTCCTGATAAGGAACTCAGCAATGATACCTTCAGGACTTCAGTTACTATCTTCATCCTTTAATTTTTGGGAAGCACTGATACCTACTCTTTATACTGGAAATCACCATAGTCTAAAGAGCATGCACTTTGCTCAGTCATCATGCACAAGAGGCGCATTACAGTCCTATGACTGTAATGAGGCACATTACAGTCCTATGAGGTATCAAGACAGTGAGTCTCTTATTAATCTATCTGTAAGCCTGCATATATCCTGCATTTTGCTTGTTGTTAAATAAAAAAACCTCCATTTTTTGAAAGGCAGCAAACAAGAGGTATCTACCAAGACACTGAGTTCTTACAGGGGGATTTGGTCTCCCTCAATGTTTGATCTCTGAAGTCATATTTGCYACCAGCTTCTTGAGATTTTGGCACTGATGCTTACCTCTAAATGTCTGATATGTTAGTTGAGTRATAAATATGCTGAGTGATGACAGGAATCTTGAGGCTGTTCCTACAGAAACTGGCTGCCAAGAGATGTACGAAGAATTTGATCTGGAACTTTATATGAGGTTTGGATTTTGGTCCTGGAGAAAGGATCTGCTGATGTAGAGACTCACTGAATAACCACCTTCACTGGGAGACATGGTGGGACTCTGTTTATTTCTGCTAGAGGCTGCCTTTTGTCTGAGTTTTATTCATCAAGTATTATGCTCAAATAAGATTGTTTGAGGCATTCATATTTTTAGAAGAAAAATGCAGATATCTACCATAAATAGTGCAGTCTTGAGATGACTTTGCTTAAAGGAATCTCCCCACTTCTTTCCTTTAAACACAGGGGCAGCTGAGGGTGATTTTCAAATTTGGTTGAATATCTAGAATTAGGTGGGGCAGGCTTGGACTTAGGTGTATAAACAAGGTAATAACCTCAGTTTAAAAGAAGAAAGAGAGGCACTGATAGTAATTTTCCTCAGAATTAATGCTATATTTGAGCAAAGGAAATCCAGTTGTAAAGTTGCAGTAACTACTGGCTAGAGGCAGCTGTGCTGCAAGCTGGGGCACAAGAAGGTACAGGGACATCTAGTGAATCTGTTCCAGAAAGCTACTTGGGATTTTAGGAATGTAAAATAGTCAAAATCTGTATGTGTGTGGTGTTAAATAAATGAGGGCCAAAGAAGAAACGAAAGCATTTCTTCTACCCAACCACTCCCACTATGTAAGTGTCTGTTTGGTCTTTGGCTCTTAACTGGAAGAAGTGCACAAACCAATTATAATTAAATTGTGGGACCATAGAGAAATCATATACAGCTAAAAGGGGAATCTGGGGGAAATACTGTGGAGCATGTGTATGGCTAATATGTTTTGTGGGRAGGCAGTTCTAAATGAAAGGCACACAGGTCAGCCTGGACTATCTGCCTTGGTGCCAGAAAGGACTCCTTGATCCTATTTTACTGGGCTTTAGATATGAATTAAAGGGAAGATATGCTGCTGGTTGCTAAACAAACTGAAATATTGTCAAGGGAAGGAAAAGGGAGGGATGAGAGCTAACAAAAGAGCACGAAACAGGTGCCGGGAAGATACATCACAATTCACCTCAATCTTTCTTTACCCAGGCAGGAGGAATCCCATCTTCTCCACTGTCCTAGGACATGCAACATATGTCAGTAGGGCTGGCTTGCAAAYTTTATATACCTACTGTGAACACAGGCAAATGAAATATGTAAGTCCCTGACACTGCTTGTTCTGCCTTTGCCTGAACTGAGAAAGCAGTTTCTGAAAAAGAAGCAGCAGACATCAAACTGCATGACACATCCTCTTAAAAGAGAAAACGAGTCCCTTTGTGTGAATAATTGCATAATAAATAAATCCATACTTTCTCAAAATTGTTGACATTCTGGGTCAAACCTCTCTGCGGTGTAATTCCCCTGACTTGAGTGAATTTACATGAGATCAAAAGTGGTCCTCTCTGTTAAGAGACCAAGGTGATTCTTGTCCATGTGTTTGTCTCACGGTTTGGAAAATTAGTTGTAACTTTGTGTCTCTGCATGTCTGTGTGCATATGATGTACACCTGTGCAAGTGCACATGCACATCCATGCATGCATTAAGAAACTAAACTTCAATTATGTGACAAATTTAAATGCTATAAATTATTAGTTTAAATGCATTTTGGTTGTCTGCCTGGCCTTTTTTACCTGCTCCAATTTGCCTGTTCATTTTTTATGTRAACCTTACTGTCCCTTGACTTGCAGAAAAGCAAGTTTCTTATGGAATTTTTAGCATTAAAGAACAAAAATATAGATGAAATTTAAATATAATGATCATAAAAGTGACTGTAAACTAGCAAATTTCTCTCTAATTTAACTGGTGTTAGTTTCTTCAAGTCATATGTGCTGATTTATGTAGAACTTTTGCTTCTCTTTTTGCTGTAGCCCAAACACAGCTACAGCAGAAGGAGCTGAATCCTTGCTGCCTCACAGGGATCAGTTTGAAGTTCAAGCTCCTTTGCAGAATGCTTATTGTAGTGATGAGGTGAGGAAGAGCAAATACCAACTGGATTGGCAGGTGCTGCAGYTGGCTATGAATCACTAGCAARAAAACAAATCATAACTTTGACCTCRAAGCAAATAAACTTTCAGCCACATAAAAAGAAAAAAAAAAGGTTTTGTTTCTGGACTTTCATGTCTGAAGTGAGAGCACACAAGTGTAGATTTCCAAAACAATTTTAATTGCTTTATTTTTCACTGGAAAGAACCAAGATGAGACCTAAATATAACTTCAGGAAATAATATCTATCTTACTATTTGCAGCAATTGAAAGTGATTAAAATTGGTCGAGTGTGAAATAAGGGATGAGCCAGTGAAGACTGGGTATAGGGATCTGAATCTGTCTTGTGTAGAATATGAGACTGTTGAACAGTGYCTCTGGGAAAAACATGTATGCAGTAAAAGTATTCCTCTTTAGTGCTCTGATGTGCATATTTCCTCTTGTCCTAAGTATCAATTTTCCTAATGTTTTTATAAATAAATTTATCTGAATGATTATAGGGAAATAAACTGAGCAATTCAAATCAGGGATTTTTTTTTTCACACCAGTGATTACACCCTGAAAATGWCCCTGGCAGGTTACCTCTGAAGGCAATAGCTTCTCAATATATGAGAATAGAATATTTGTCTAGGAATAAAATTATTAGAAGTTTTCTTAAATATTATCAGTTCCACTGATTTGTTTTTTGTGGGAGATGCCTCAGACATTTTCCTCAAGGTCTAAACCAAACACCCACAGTTTGAAATGAAGGCTGAAGTGAAGGGCAATGAGTAAAAGTACTCASTGCTGCATGTCCTGTTACTGTCCTGCTGTGACACGTTCTGCAGGCCTTCTCAGAGCCTGAGACAATTTTACATTTCAGCCTTTCACCAGGAACCTTTAGGCTTGAGGCAAGTATCTTGTGTGTGCAAACTTCTTTGGAGCAGCTGGTGACCAGTCAGTGGCAAAACCAAAATTTTTAAGTAGCTGGTTAAGGTTTTGACAATTTTCATGTTTCTCTGCCAGGCAACTTAAGAAATCCATCCTATTTGCATTCTGTAAATAAGGCAYTTAGGAGAGGTTTCTCGCCTGCACCTCTTAGATATGTTTCTGTGCCCTGTAGAGATCTTGCTGTAAAGCCATATACTTCATTGTGATWAATACTGATGTTTTCCTTATGTGTGGCTGACTTTTTACACCTAAATAAAATTGCAGTTGTCTGATTAGAAGCTGTTAGCATGGAACAGGAAAAATATTAAAAAGATCAGATTTATATTATGTACAGTAACATGGAAGAAAAATAATTTAAAATGAAATGAAAATTTCATTGAATTGTTGAATTAGTACTGCATGATGCTACCCTAAAATAATAGTGATCAATGTACTCAGAAAGGTGTCTGTCTTGCATATTCTTTGAAACACCAGCTTCATCTCCACCACCCAATGACTGCTGAAGCCAATGAGGCTGAATTAATCTTTACCACTCAGACCTCTTCTTTTWTCTGAGAAAATGAGAAAAGGTCAGGGATTTGGAGCTACCAGACCATCTTCCTTTTCTCTCTTCCCATTTTTCAGTGCACAGACTGAGGCTGAGATTAGTGATCATGAATAGTATATTCAACAGGCATTTTCTATGCTCGAAGTTATTGTGCTACAAGTAGCTAAAGTACTTCATGCACAAGGTGGCTTTTTCCCCATAGCAGAAGGATCTGAGGGACAGCATGCTTCTGGGAAAAGGAAAATAATTTGAAAAGCTTTGTAATAAAATTAGTTTCAGGGATTTTTTTCAGCCACTCAGCTTCCTGAATATCACATCCAGCTACAAAGCTATAACACAACACTTGGAAAGAAAATAACATTTCTCCCATCAGTACGGGTTAGTGTAGTATAGACATTTAGATACTACATTTAAAGAATGTAAGGTTTCAAGATAAGTCCTAGAGCTTATGATCAACTTTTTTGAGAGTTTCAGAGACAGCTGGCTGCACAAAGGAACTGAGGTTTACTCAGACCTTATTGTCACTACAATGGCTGTCTTATTTATGAGAAAGATRTTTGGACTTGATCCTCAGCTGTCATGAGCTGGTCCATTTGAGAATGGTTGCATCAAATGCAAGTTAAATTGAACAAGTATGTTAAAGTAGTATGTTCTCATCAGAATTTTTATTGTCTGAAGTAYTGATCAAATAAGACAACCTCCCAATGTCTGCTGCATGGGGTCATAACCTTCATAAAAGTGACCTAGAACAAAATGAAGTTCAGAGAGGTGCTGAGAAGAAAATAGGTTATTGCCCCATCACTTCTGCAGTGAAGTAAAGTYATCACACAGGGCTAATGGACATCTGCAGCTCTGAGGAAGCTGCAAAGTTTATTGGGTGGAAGTGGACTATTTTGTTTTTATGTCTATTTTTGACATTTGTTTGAATATGCTGTGCACCTTTCATTTTCACCATTCACAGTTTTGGCAGCCGTTATTGACTGTCTGAAAGGCAGTAATGTTGATTTATAGAATGTGGGAAAAGGATCATTGTAGTTATCAATTAATTGGAGAGAAACACAGCAGGAGCTTCACTGAACACAGCAGTAGCATGAGATAGAATGAAGAGCCYATCATACAGTAGAAGAGCAACAGAAATAATATTATTAAGTAAGGATTCATATGTTTGGAATACCCCTCTGTTTTTAAGAAAGGCATAATTGTGAAATCTTGTAGGTGGTTGGAATTTGGGAGCAAAGCGTACCTTAAAATCAAACCACTAGTATCTTGTAAGAGTGTGACCTTTATTGAATATATGAATTCATAAATTCATTATTCCTCAGACCAAATCATATTAGAAATGGCTTTTAAAATGTCAAAACTGGATATGAGGGGAGAGGCAGAAGTAGATCTCTGGTATACCCATTAATCAGTTTATTTTTCACACATTATTTTATAAATGCATTCAGTTTTRTGTAAATGCAGTGACAAAACAACATAAACTGATAAATAAAATAGCAGAAAAAAAAATCCCTTCTGAAAAATGTTACTCTGTTGATGCCCTGAGCACTTTGATTATAGTCCCTGTTTTTTTTCACCGTGGTGTGAAGAGGAAAACCAAGCTGTTTTGATTCCCCTAATTTTTCCTGTGATTCATGGTTCCAAAAACACCTGCAAGACCCTCTCTCTGCTGATTTGATCCTAAGATTTAGTGTTGGATGGCCCTTGATTTGTTTCATTTTTTAGGAAAGCTGTGATGGTGTAGTGGATGTGCATGGGGTAACAGTGTACATTATGCAAGCACAAACCACATGTTTTTCCTGCATTTGTATGAGCCAGATTGTAAAAGGAGAAAAAAAATTATGGCTTTTTTAATTTTGTTTCATTTTGTTTTGCCCCTGTGCAGTGGTGAGGACTTGTTTCAGCTCTCAGGGGCAAGGCAAGACAAAAACTCAAACCGTGCAGAAAGTAAATACTGCAAAGATACTTCCATGGTGATGGAGAACATTTAGTGAAATTTCCAGAAGGCTCTTTGTAACACATATTGTACAGATATAAACARTGAGTACTCATCAATAATTTAAGGTAGCTGCCTAATTCTATTGGCAAGTTTAATTGGCTAGATTATTCATCTTTGATTATTTGCTGTATTAGTCTCCTGGAAGTGCACATGTGTAGTTTTTGCCAGTGAAAGTGTCGTTAAGGAAAGGCAGAGGCCCAGGCTGTGTTCCCTTTTTACTTGTAAATGCAGATGATAACACTTTGCCCATCTTTACCTTCACAGCTTCAGTATCACTCTTTTACTGGATTTATCCTGCATCCTGCACAGATTGGATCTGTGGTGGCCTCTGTGGTTCAGTAGTGTGGCCAAGAGGTAAATTGCCAGAAGACTGCAGTGCCAGACTYTAGGAGAAGGGAATACAGGTGACCTCACTCCTGATAAGTAACAGCTGTGTTAATTACCCAATACAGCCTCACCCCTTCTTATGAAGTCATAGTAGCAGAAATGCATGCTAGCCATACAGACTGGCTTGTATTTTAATCCATAGAGAAAGGGCCCACATGGTGTAGTGGTACACATGAACACAAATGGTATAAGGATTAAAAACGTGAGTTTATCACTGTGCTTAGCTAAATCAATTTAAAATTATTCCACTCAGTRTTTCAGGTAATGTGATAAATTCAAGTTAAAGACTATTAAACTTAGTTGACTGAAACACTGAGAACAGTCTAACACAAGCTGCACAGAGAAAGGGAAAGGCTAATTTATTTCACTTCTCAGATCTCTGCAACCACTGTGTAGATTGGTATTGCTAATGAAGACTGCTGTATAACACCAACAGAGAAGAAATATGATCTGGGCTCAGGGAGGTCTGGGTCTGATCTTTGCTGCCACCTGCAATGGACAGTGTGAAATTCAGAGGTTATGAAATCAGGCATATCTCTTGCTGGATAGTAGCAGACATGCCATAAATCCCCTGCCAATTTTTTTTCTTTCCATAGCCTGTCTTTCAGTACACAGGAATATGCTTTCCTTCCAGATTTCATTTAGAAAATACCTGAAATAAGTGGGAGTTYGTCTGTTCTCTGAATCTTTGTTGATGTGAATTTTAAGCTAAGGTCAGATGTAGGATTTCCATTACCAGCATCTGAAGCCCTCTGTTCCTAGAACAGGAGTAAYACAGGTGACTGAATTAGAAGACTTGGACTTACCCCCAGGCTGTTTGTCCTTCCTTAGCTTTCCTGCTGTGCAAGTCATTTCATCATCTAATGAAGCTGAAYGTAGACTGTCAGCCATGTCACTTAAACTAATACCCTTTAGGACCTTGACAATAGGTTTAGGTCACTACATGACAGAAGTGTGGATCCAGACGTGGCTTTCCCTTCCCTTTTGAAAGCAAAAGATTCCCCATTTTTTCCCCCCTCAGAACACAGACATTTTTTACATTATAACATTAATGGACAAATCTGTGCTTGAGTTTTTAATCTTGGCTGTGATGCTTTCTCTCCTTGGAAACTTTCTCCTTTATTGATTCAAAATSTTTCATGCCCTGCCATCCTCCCTGGCCCCGATTCCCATGACCAGGTTGCAGCAGGAGGGGACTCAGCCTCTGGCAGYGCTGGTGGCAGTAGATGGCAGCAGCAATCCACGCTGGGAACCCAGCGCTGCAAAGTAAGTCATACGAAGCAGACGGGCTCACAGG
>CADDXX010000330.1:240343-307649 GCA_902810485.1 Alauda arvensis
CAATTACCCATGAGGTTTTTCATTTTATTTCCTGTTACATTTCGACACATGGGTGGTAGATGGAAGCCTTGTACATGCATCCCTCAAAGCATAAGCAAAAGAGAATTTGGAAGCTCAGAAGATTTCCCTGCAAAATACARCACTTGGGTTTATTCTTGGTTTTCCAAATAATTTTCTCCTTGCATACGTGCTGACAAACCAAGATGTTTCCATATGCCTTACTAGGTTATTTGTTCCTCTGAATCTGCCATTCAGAATTAGAGCAGACAAACCTGGATTCTGATTTTTTTCCCTATTGAATATTTTTTGTTGTTGCTTTTAAATGTTGTTGCTCAGCACCATGGCTTATAATGAAGGGGARAATGAATTTTCTTTATTTTTACAGTGAAGCAGGATCCCACAGGACAAAAGSATGGTGTTTTTGTAATCTTAAAAGCTAATACAAGGTTTTAAAGTACGGTCATTTTGCCCTCTCAAGTGACCACAGCAGCAAGGGATTTAGCCATTGAACCTGCCAAGTGGATGACATCTTCCAGGATTAGATTTGGGCACTGTTTCAGACTCCAGGCCATATTGATGCCCAGGCRTATTYTACCTGGTATGGAGCTCACAGGAGCAGCTTTCTTCACTCTTCTGTCACTAAAAACACCTGCTTCCAAAAAAACACCCTGCAGATTGCAGGGGTTGGAACTAAATGACCTGCAAGGTCTCTTCCAGCCCCAACCACTCTCTGTTTCTATGATTYTTTGATTAATAACTTTACAAGTCAGGCATGTACATGACTGCACACAGAGAATCAGAGACATTAGCCAGGAGCAGGAGTCAGGACAGTGCCAGTGTTTTACCTGCCAAACAAAGCAAACAGAAGAGAAGTTGTTTAACAAACAACAAATGAAGTGTAAGGCCCTTTACTCTTGCTGGACTCAGGACACTGTCTGACTGCAGAAAGGCAGGGTTATCCCTGATTGATCACRTTTATGCCCTTGCCATGAGCACCCCTGATCCATCTATCTTATAAAGACAGCTCRGTTAAGCAAGGTGGTTCCTGGCCCCCAGGCAGTTTCTTCTGGACCAGTTGTCTCACATAGTCAAAGACCTTTGTGATGATTTTGCTGTCAAAAATTGCCTCTCCCTGAAAAATTGCTTTTTTTTTTCAGGGTGTGACTGAGCCTGTTGTTAAGGGGGTGCATACATAAAAAGAAAAAGATGTATAAATTACCTATCCTCTCTGATTGAGCTTTAGAAGTGCTCATGAATTTGTAGAACTRTGTGCTTCAGAAAGCTACAGTGAGACTGAAGACTTSACCAAAATGTGAAATAGGGCTRYCTCCCCTAAAGGTATTTCTCAAGAMGAGTAACTCTGAATTGCATTTGATAGTTCCAAAGGTTGGCAGAAACTTGGGGTTGTYCAATCTCAGAACATGAATATTGGTTTTATAGTTAATAGAAATAATTATTCTCAGCTGCTACCACCAAGGACACAATGCTTGTCATTCACAAGCTTACAATGATGAATGAAGGCACTCAGCCTGGTGTAAGTTTCTAACCCTGCTCAGAGGGTCTGTCTRCACTTGGGGATGTGTATCTGTAGTCTAATGCCAAGAGATAAAGCATGCAGTTGCAGTTAAAAGTTTTCAGATTATTAGAAACAACTTTGAAGGGGATTTGAAAGTAATATTAAAAATTAAATGGGATCTAAAATGTTCCTTAAGGCAGAGTAACCAGCAAATCCCACTGCATTACCCTAAGCACAGTGGCTGGACTTTCATCATAATTAACCACATATCTTCATTATCTGGACTATCTCTTGCAGGTTAAAATGGCTATTAATACCCACTGTGAAAAAGAAATTTGTGAGAAGTAAAAGTACTATCTGTAAAGAAATTTGTGAGAAGTAGAAGTACTATCTGTAAAGGTTGTACCAGCGTGAGTGTAAAAAATGGAATAAGCCCTCCAACAGTCCTAAGATATTATGGCATGTACTCTTGAGTTTTCTCAGTGCTTAGCAACTTAAGGGGGAAAAAAGGTTAAGAAACAATTTAAAACACACAAAAAGCCCAGAACTCAAACTACCTTAGTCTGGTTTATATAGATATAAACCAGATATACAAGATATACAAACTTGACTACATTGCTACATCCCTAAAGGAGTAGCAATTTTAGTAGCATTTTCTAAAGGAGYGCCTTTAGAAAATGATAAACACAAGTATAAAGGAGAGTGAAAGATAGCTGAATGTGCAAAGAAGATGGAAGATACAAAGTCTGCCTGAATGGTAAGAACTGCATTGAGGGGATCTTTGAGATCTGCACAGAGCTACATTCATTGCAAAAATAAGAAAAAATAATCTGCTAGTCTTAGGCAACCTCTTTCTCTACACAAAATAGGGATYTTTGTAGATGATTAGAGAATCTGCCTTTGTAGGGTGGGCAACAGTGGTTCAGATTGTCTGATGGAAAAGAGGGCTTAGACCTGATTGTCACCTAAAATGATCATCAGCACAACTATTCTGTGGTGTATTTTAGTGCYGAATTTTGGATATTATTTGTCAAGGAAAAGATGAGGAGAAATGGAGAGAAAGAAGATAAATGTGCATTTTAAGTGTGTTCAAGCAAACCAGTGAAACATATCTAAAAGTACATGGAATAAAGCACAAATTAGCAACACAATCTGGTAAGTGTAGGAAAAGAGGGAAATGGGAGAAGTCAAGCTGAGTTAGGTCTTGCACAGGGCAGCAACAGATTCTTAAAGCACTAAGAGAAAATGAGAAAAAAAAAAACTTGAATCATTCTTCAATGAGGATGTGACAGAGATAGCAATTTAGGTACTCCTCAAAACAGACAGAATACTTTGCTGCACRTTTCAGTAATAGTAGTCAKGGAGTTGTTGATCTTAAGGGTACAGACAAAGATTAGTAAGGATGAAGAAATGAAAGWTGGAAATACTACTCTGAGTTAAAACCAGAGCTTAAGAACATAAAATGTTTCAGCTGGAAGACTGTAGTTATAAGTACTGGAGACTTGCAGTCTGTTTCAAGTCAAATACCAGAAAAAAAAAATTAAAAAATCCTAAACAATTAAAAAGTGGGAGAAATACTAGATGAGCAATAGACATAGACTATTAGTAAAAATATTATTTGAGAATGGAATTAAATATATGTGGGAAACAGGATCAAACATGCTGTTCTACTCTAGATGATGTTTTTTGTGGGATTTTTTTGTTTGTTTGGAGCTTTTTGTTTGTTTCTTTGTTTTATGATGGCAACAGAATTTGAATTGATGAAGAATCAATATGTTGGATGTAGATAATTAGCAAATTAGACAAATTATTATGAGAAAAGTAGAAAGAGTTCACTGATGAAACAACACCTGTAGGAAGATATTGGAATAACATTTTTAACTGGAATATCCTTAAGATAAATACGTGACCAGAAACAAAGGAAACATATTGAAGTAAACACATGCTTAAACATCAGGTTCAGCTAGGAAGAAGGAAAGTATTAGTCCCATAAGAAAGCTACTGTGAGAATTTTTGTGCACATGTTTGTATAAGTTTCTGAGTTTCTCCCCGCATTCAGATGAGATTAAATAAAATTGAGAARTCTGCTATGGCTAAGCCAAAGAAAATGAAAAATAGAGTGGGTTGCACTCACACTAAACAGCTGACACTGAAGAAAAATTTTGTGGTTGGGCCTGCTTGGAGAAAGACCTTACATAACATCTGTTAATATGCTGTCAAAGCATTTAAAAGCAGTATCAATTCCCTCTGTCATGGACACATTATTGAAAAGGGGCACAGTCCAGCACATAAAGTTTTGCAGAAATGGTCAGCTCAGGGGACTGAGAGGCTGGTACCAGGCTCATGGTAATCTACAAGCAAAATGGACCTCAATGGCCCAGGGAGTGGCTGGTTATGAACTATATTTCCTTAATAGTAGAAATACAGGGATAAGTCAGTAACAACTCCAAGCAACTACATCACCGGTCTGGTTATCTGCACTAAGAATGCTGAAAAAAAAAAAAAAAAAACCCAACAAAACAGTTGGGTTTTAGTTATTTTCATTATCTGCTACACTCAGAGGCAAAAGACTGGAATCCTAAAGGGACATGCCAGCTTCTCTGGTCTTTTCTGTCAGGTAGTTGGGTGTGTTAAGTGGGCTGATACCTTTAGAGGTATTATACAGAGCAATGGTAGCAAAATATTCATGTGAATGAGTCAAAGATATAAAAACTGACCCAACRTTGTTGTGTGTAAGCATGTGTTCCTTGTTCAAACAGTTTGCAGAACTTGAAAGCTCAGAGCCAGGGTGAGGGGGATGAGACTAAAATGCTATGACATTTAAACCAGGCAGACAAGGCTGAATTCACAAGGGGATTTTTTTCTCTCAAAGGCAATTATATTTTTTGAAGTCTTCATTCCTCCCAATGCCTCACTTCCTTGAGATTATCATAATTAGGTAGGAAGGTAATATAGCAGCAAAGCAAATTTTGGAGCAGCCAGGAATGGAGCTGGCAAGTAGCTCTACTGAGACTGCACCTGGTGCATGGTGCTCCATCAGATCATGCCTAAAAAACTCWGAGAATCAGAAATATTCTTATTTCATGCCTTCTGATACTTGAYTGTCTATCCAGAAAGGATCCCCATTACATCAGGAAGCTTTCAAGTAAGCAGAGGGTGTAGCATCTGACTTGMATAGCAATAATCTAACTAGAGAAGGCAGAAGAAAGGATGTGGTGATGTGGRTACCTGTGGTGAAAAAAAAAATCCRTTTAGGGATCATGCAACCAATTGATAGAGCCAAGGATAGAAACCCAAATTTTCCAATCTCTCTCTAAGATCTTGAACACCAAAAGGGCTTCCAAGCTATGGCAATTTTACACAGCTAGCTAGGAGYTACCTGTAGCTACCCTGGAGTGGTGTCCTGGTATCTTCCAGCCTTCCTGCAGCTTGYTCTTTAGAATATGTATAGACAGTAACAAGCAAAAAGTGACAGCTTGACAAGAGAGCTTACTGAAAGCCAAATATAAAGGCCTCTTCTACTTAGCCTTATTTATTCCAGTACACTTAATATTTCCCATTAGCTGCTGAACAAATGTAATGGCTCTGACATTAATGAAATCTGTATAAAGTGTGCATGGCTTAAGTGGGGACAGCCTGAAATGAACAGCATAAAAGCAGACCACACTTTAGCAGACTGTTCCTTCCTATAATGTTAAACAYTTCTCCAGTCATTGTGGAAGGATATAGCACAACAGCCAGGGCTTGGAGTAAAGTTAGAAAGACTTCAAGAAAATAAAGTGGTCATTTTCTTTTCTGTAAGTGTCTTTAAAGCAAACTGKGTGACTTGGTGCAAGTTTACCTTCCAAATAATTAATTCATTCCTGTAATTATGCTATAAATYTTCTAGTAAGGTTGTTATGAGTAGAGGAGACAGTCTTGGACATCAAAGGGTTTAGTTAYTACTGAATAAGGAAGTAAGACTGTGGATTTCAGGTTTTACCATTAATGATTATTGCAGATTATAGCATTACATTTAGCACAGTACTCCCAGTCTGTATGTATCTGAAGAGTATTGCTATCCAAGTTCAGTGAATTATCCTAGCTGTCCTCCAGTCTTTTGCTCTGCTCATGAAACAGATCCTTCTAATCAGGAGCSTTTGACTAATGTGTTACAAAACCTAAACGAGACAGAAATTTACCAAAATTTGGTGAGATAGAATACAGCATTGTTAAATTGGAAATGTGCCCTCCGAAAAGAAATCATGTGTGTATTTGAGCCTGTGCTAAGGTTGAGACTTTTTCCCCCAGTTATGCTCAGTGACTGCCTGCGCTTTAAGTGCAATGTTGGTGTGTGTGTTACAGAAACCACCAGTGTAAGTGGTTCAGGATAAAAGCTGTCTAGAGAAAATGCATAGTAGGAGCATCATCATTGTTGTCTCTTTAACTTTGCAACACTGATCACGGTGTGTCCTTCAGTTATGAGTATGAAGTATCTGTAATTAAAACACACTTAGCTACAAAATGCCTTTACAGCCACCTGCTGTTGGAGCTTCTGGATGATTTCGGTGAAATCAGGATCATCATTCTAGTGTCTAAACATCAGGGTTCCTGCTCTGTTGCACGTTTTCTTGTGCATGAGCGAGGAATGGGAGGCTTTGTAAAAGAAGATAAACAATCTCTGATTTTTACCACCCTCAGAATTCTCAGATGCATGTCCTGTCTTAGTGTTGAGCTGCCTCCATGGCTGATACGTGTTTATGAGGTTCTGGACCACAAAAATAGGAATAATACAAACATCAGGAGAGGTAATTTTCATTGGAATAACTCACATATGGATGAACATTTCTCCCTAGCTCAGCAGGGAGGGATTTAGAAGACTTGTCAATCCTTATTGTTTTGTCTCAAAAATCAATGAGAAAAAGGGAATTTCCAGAGATTCTAAAAAGTCTACTAAAACCCTGGCCTTTTCAACTGAATACCTTGGGAGTACCAACCTCTTTAAGGAGTCAACCCTTCCCCAGCTTCCATGCTCTCTAATACAGTCTTGATGCTTGCTTTTTCTGTTYTTGAGGTTTTGTAGCAGTCTGAATRTGACAGTGCCCAGAACTGATACAGTATTTTGGCACATCGTGAAGCTCACCAAATGTTTCCTCCACCTGTAAGTGGTAAAGGCCAGTTTTATTGCTACATCTCATGAGCMAGCAACTGAATTATAAAGAGGTTARCACTATGGGTAGATGGGAATTGAACCTTTATCCTATGAGTTTCAGATCCAGGGAATTATTAAAAAATTTATTCAGGCCCTGACAGTACTTTCTGGGTWAAAAGAAGGAGGAAAAAACCCAGCTAAAATGCTGCACCCAGAATGGAATAAGGCCTTGCCTGAAAGTGCAAGTTGTTAAATTCTCTTCTCAATCTCCATTAAAAAACTAGTTAGATAATTTGCAGTGTTCAGATACCTGTTGTTTGACATTTTATGGTTGCAAAGCCAGACGACATGTCAGATCAATCATCTTATATCCTTCAGGTATTTATATCTTGTCTAATCTCCATGTAATGGATTATACACTGTACTWGCAGTAGGGGTTTGAATTTCATTATTCCTATTAAGCCATCGTTTCCATAGCTGCTTCACTCATTTCCATTTTAGGCCTRTGCCTTTGGTGGCTTTGCTAACCAATTACAGTAATGGTTTTCAATTATGATACAAATAGAAGACTCTAACAGTTAATATTTAGAGTGGAAAATGCTCTTCTTTGATTCCCTGACAGCTGAGAKGTGCAAGCATCCTTTTGTACTATTGTTTTTCTAAAACATTTATAGAGTGGGACCAAATCACACACATTTTAGAGGTGTGGAGAGAGAYGTGTTACCTGCCCTTAGGTAAGGCAAGACAAATATAAGACAAGACATTTGACAACGGATCAGTTCAAAAAGTGTCTGGGGGAAGAGAGAGGGAAGCAGGTTGGGAGATGAATTCCGTAATGGCATTTCAAATGTCAGATTCACAACACTCTTARTGGGAAAGGAAATCAGGTGCAAGAATTAGTGAGGATCTTTGACTGAAAGCAAGAGATACAGGGATAGCTGTGCTGTGCAACAAGCTTGTTGTAAAGCCCTTCAGATACTGCTGCCATACCATCAGGGCATTTTTCATGGGAACTGAGTGGTAGCTGCATCTGTGCAAAGACAAGCAGGATGTGATGAGAGACTTTCTCTCCCCAGCMTTTCCAAGGCATTGAAACAGAGCTTCTTATGCTATCTTTCATTCCAAGTCAATTTTCTTCCCTTTAACATTGGGTTGTTATGTATCCCARGAACAAGTCCAACAGAAGCCAAGAGGAGTCAACACTGAGCTGATTTATTCTTGCAGTTCATTACTTGATCATGTTCATGTAGACCCAGAAAGCAGGAATCCCCCCTCTTCACTGGATGAAGAGAGGCAGGAAACACGAACCACTGATTCATCCACCCTTTTGCAGCAGTAATGTGACTAATTAGAAGAATGAAATGGAGAGACTGATGCAAATCAGCATGAKACCTGTGGCCTTTGTGAGTCCTTGGGATGAATACGTCTCCTCTTGATGCAGGTTTGAATAAACAGCTCACCCAGCTGAATTATCCAATTGCCTCTACTTTTCAGGAGCACCGTAGCTGCTTTAACTGACAGTTAAAAGGCACAAGATGAGAACTGTATCCTCAGGAGCTTTCAAACCGTTGTTTCACTGAAGCTTTCTGCTAACAAGTGACATGTCTCTCAGGAAAACTAACTGCATTACCTTTCAATAATTTGACATGAGAGGAAGACCTTTGTCTCAAATAAGTATGATCTTGTGGAAGAGATACTGGAGAAGGCTCAGCAATGATTGCAAAGTCATGGGAATTCTTATTCCCCACTTATTCCACCTGCTGTCCYAAGGTCTGAAACCCTTGCCTGCCATAGAAAGAAATGCAATGTTTGGACTTGAAGGTGTCAGAGAACTTTGTRAATATTTGAGTTTATGCTAAATGCCTTCTGCTGGTGAGTTTTCTGTGAGGTTTAAATTAAAACTTACAGTGACAAGGCAAAGAGGACAATATGATGGTGTTTGGACTCTATGAACACCCCTTGTGCTGATGGTATAGTAAGACAATCCTGTGTTTTGGTCACTGTTGTGATACAAGACTGTTACTGAGTATTGAGCAGACTCCTTTTTGGCTGAGGATGGATGGCTCTTTAATTTGTGTAGAGAYTGCTCTCAGAAATGGTGTGGCTCAAGCTAATTAATTTTAAACGGATTGGTCAAAGAAAGGGAAAAACATGAGTGGATTTATTAGCTACAGATCTTTGCAAGACAAGTTGCCCTTCCCTGCATTCATCATCTGCTGTCAGGTTACCTGCAGTTGTTTTGCTCTCTGAAAGCAGAGGAAGGAGTGGAAAGAGGGGGAAATTTTTCTTGGTGAATTTAGATAGAGCAGGCCATAGACATGGACAAAAACACATGTGCTAGTGACAAATGCATGGACCACATTGAGTACATCTTGACTATAAGGCCAAGTGAAATAGTTGATATGTCAGATGACAATGGTAAAGTGAGGTTTAGTGTGGCAGTGAAATTGTAAAACCYACTATGACAGTGTGAAAAGAAGTCAGACAACAGCTCTGACTTTGGACATCTGGTTTCAAGTCTTGGTTTAGSAGCTTCATTAAGCAAATTGCAACATGTCTTTGCACATGGCCTACCTCTGAAGTGCAGATGATAGCAGTTTGTAGTGATAACAGTTATATTAGAGATTGAGTGGCCCCAACATGTTTGCTAAAAGTTGAGAAAACAAGTTTTATTGCACCTGGGACAGATAACAAAAGTAATTTCAAGTACTTCAAAAGCTGTGGAATGTTTGCTTTTCATAGCTATGAAATATTTTCATAAAGTCTTGCCATAAACACCATATTTAGAGTATTCTAATGCTTGTGGGACAAATGCCCTGGGCCAATAGATTTTTAATAACATGACTTACWCTTCAGCAAGAAAACCTGGAACAAAACCTGTGATTTTCCTATGCTGAACTAAACCTGGAAACAGCTCTTAKTGTTATTTTAGCATGGGGATATGACCTTTTGTGACAGACTGGTTGTTTAGTTTAAAAAAACTGACATCATGCTTCCTTAAGTCATAGAAGAATATGAATTCTTACACTATGATTGTTAATTCATGTTGTTGAGCTGATTGAGTAACTCTTTACACAGTATGAAGGATGAGTACTTTGTAATAGAGGTTAGAAATTACTTATCAAAAAAGCATTTAATGGAAGGAAAACCYAGAGATGCTAAAGAAACAAATATATTAGTTGTAATGAAACTTAACTTCTGAGATAAAATAAGCTGAAAACATATGTTTGTCTGGTTTTAATTGGCTTCTGTCTGTGTATGCATTAGGTACATTAAATTAAATTTAAAAAGTCACATACCAGATAGCCAAGTAGCATTTAAACTGTACCCAATGTGAATCTTCATGGATTTGATTCCCATGCCTGACAATGTCAGTTTTAGTTCAAGTTTTTGAAGCCATCCCAAATTGAAGCCTACCCACAACTGAAAAGGGAAGCAAGCACATTGTTTTTAGACACCAACTAAGCAACCTGGTCTAATTTCAGTGTTGACCTTGCTTTGATCAGGAGCCTGGACTGAAGAACTCTTGAGATCCCTTCCATCCAACTTTTACCTAATATTAATTTTCAGGAAGTGGTCACCTGTTGCTATTTCTGCCACAAACATATTGAGAGTACAGCGATAGCTGGAGGATTTTTCTTCTACCACTGATTCTGCCATCTTGTGATTTTGTGAGTCTCTGTTCTCTTTTTAAAATAATCACATTTCTAATCCCTGTCTGGAAGAAAAAATCATAAATTATTATTCTGCATTTCAGAGTAACACAGAATATAGAGTTGTACATTTTGTGAAATGCATTTACTAGTAGAAAGAGGGAAAAAAGCTGTGAGTTTCACAGTAAAATGTGCTTTCAGAGGTGATGGGGGATGGTGGTCATCTTCACCATCCATTCACTGAGCGTTTCTGGGACTTTTCAGGTGCATTTTTACACTGCAATGCACTTTGGTTTAAAGCAACCTTCCTKTGCAGAGTAGGAAAACTCAACCTTTCAATTTATTTATTCTCTTCTATGTGAAAATCCTGMAAATGGGTTTCTGCAAAGGTTGAGTGCTGATTATAACTACTCRTACAGTTACTTTTATATGTGTTCAGACACAAAAAATTTTACAAACCTACCTTCAMTAATCAGTGCTTCTTTCTTGCTTTAAGGCTTTTCTCTCTAACAGCGGATTATTGAAATCCTTAAGAAATTCTGAGACAAGGCAATATTGCCTTCAGCAGTATTACAATTTATACTTGGTAATACTTTTCTCCAGAAAAATCTGCCCCTTTGATGTGTCAGGGCTATTAATAGTGTTTGTCATGTAGGACTTTGTACTAACATTTATTTGCTCATTAACCAAAATGCACCATTTTTTTTCTGGAATTCCAGGGACCATCTGTGACTARGAGCAGTGTAGAAAGAAAAATTTCTAAAATTCTGTAGGAGAATCTATGATGGAGATTGCATATCTGTAGCCTGTGTGCTGCTACTGCATTCTGTGTTTGTTTTCTCTAAATTCCTCTCCTCTAGCTCTACATGTTTTAATCAATACATATTAAAAAAACCCTCTAATGATATTGTACATCTTACTACTTGCAAATCTAAATCTATCTTAAATATGTAATAAAAGTGTAATAAYAAGAATTCTGTCAAAACCAGACTCCTCTCAAGGTGCTGAAAAGCCRTAAAGAAATAAAATGAGACCTCAGAAAGGGAAATATTTGAAATTTTGTGGACAAATATATACGAGAGCTGAAGTAACCACAATTTAGATGTACTTGATTTCAGGCTTTCATTTTTAAGTTTCTTCAGAACTTGACAAGAAGTAGATTTTTTTTTGTATGCTAAGTTTTTCAATTTCTAAGCATTTATTTCCAGGCTGAGGATAAGATTCCCAGGACTCCCAGCTTAGCAGCTACTGCTAAATAGAAGGTTATATACAGGATGGTATTTGCTCTAATATTTGTTGAGACAGGCCCTGATAAGGTTTTGAAGAAAAAAAGAAGAAATTATCAGGGCCATTCAATGGTATTYATAATAGTAAAGCCTCTGCAAGGCAGACTATGCAGCTTGTGCTTTGTGCAAAAGATATGCCAAGGATGGGCAAAGGAGAGGAAACAAGGAAGACAATTCTATGTGAATTACTAACTTCAGGCAAGTAAGTAACTAGAAGTGTTAAACTCCAGCAAGTCTAGAAGCTTCAAACTGACATAATTCACCTTTTAAACAGAGCAAATAATGTTGGCAAAAACCTCAGGGGGCCACTTTTCTAGGAAAAAAAATCAAAAACAAATCCAAGATTTGGAGCTTGTCTGCAAGGGTGAGAAAAGCTAAGGGATATTTGTTGGCCAAAACCCCAGCACAGTAGCAAAGACTCTGAAGATGACATGTTAGCATAACATGTCCTGGGGGAGGCTGACAARGGAATGATTTGAAAATCCCTCTGAAAAACAGTGTTGCTAACAATGGCAGACAGACTGCTGAAGAGCATAAAAATGGATACAGGTTTTCTGCCCAGGGCAGATCTGTCTCCTCATGACATAAAAAAAAAAAGCTTGGTGAAGCTGAAAGTGAAGAGTGGTCCTACAGTGGGTGCTGGTGAAGAGGGGAAGAACTGGGGCAAGATGTGGCATCTGTTCAGAAGGACTTGACAAATTAGAGAGACCAATCACCCACCATATGGAGTTCAACAAGGGAAAGTGCCAGATTCTGCACCTGGCATGGGGCAACCCTGCTTGTGTGGATGGACTGGGGCATGAGAGGCCAGAGAGCAGCCCTGCAGAAAGGGATCTGCAGGTCCAAATCAMTGGCAAGTTGAACCTGAGCCAGCAGTGCCCTGGCAGCCAGGAGGGCCAGCCCTGTCCTGGGGTRCATCAGGCACAGCATGGCCAGCCAGGCAAGGGAGGGATTGTCCTGCTCTGYACTGGGGCAGCCTCACCTCGAGTGCTCTGGACAGTTTTGTGTTCCACAACATAACAAAAATTGAAAGCTATTTAATTAGGAGCATCCAAAAGAGGGAGTGGGGACGTTGAAGGGTCTGGAAGGAAAGCCTTGTCGGGAAAGGCTGGGGTAATTTGGTTTGTTCAGCCTGGAGAAGAGAAGGCTGAGGAGAGACCTCACTGCAGTCTTCAATATCCTCATGAGGTGAAGTGGAGAGGCAGATACCTGTCTCTTCAAGGTTGTGACCAGTGACAGGACTCTAGGAAATGGCATGAATCTGAGTCAGGGGAGGTTTGGATTTGATACCAGGAAAAAGATGTTTCACCCAGAGGGTGGTTTGACATTGCAACAGGCTGGGGAATGGTCACAGTAGCAAGCCKGAGTTCCAGAAGCATTTGGATAATGCTTCAGCACATGGTGTGACTCTTGGGGTGACCTGCACAAGGCAAGGAGTCAGATTTGAAGATCCTGATGGGTCCCATCCTACTCAGCACATTCTATGATTCCGTATTCTATGACTTTATCAGTGTGAGGCATATACTGACCCAACTGCCTTCTGAAGACTAGACATAATGAGTAATTGCAAGGTTATTTTCTACAGTGATAGGTTTTGAATTTTTTTTGACTGACCTTTTAATTGAAAATAAATGAAAAGGGATTTTTCAGTCATGGATTTCTTCGACTGGATCAGTAAATATTTTTAAAAGAATAAAGTAATTCGACTCAATCTGAAATTGCCTCTTTGTAGTTGAAGTTTCATAGATGTAAATCTTGTCCCCTCTAATATTAATGCTCAAAAAAGAGAGAGATAGAGCAGATGCAAATAATACTTCTAGTGGCATATACTTTCTGTTCTGTCCTGTCTCTTTCTATTGGGGTTGCAATGAATGCAGAAATAGCAGCAGCAGCAAAATAGCTGCAGGAGACACTGGAGTAGATAGATAGGAAAAAAAAAAAAAAGATAGCAATCTGCACTACAGCTGCATTTAGAAAATATTGTCAGATCAAAAAATACAGTGATTCTGTAAAAGGGGAATCTTTTTATACCCTAAATTTACATTAGGTTCATGATAACCTTAGTTGCCAAGGTCCAGATGTGAAAAAGTTTGGAGTAAAGTGATCTCAAAAGTCTTGCCAGATACAAAAAACTGTGCAGCTGTAGCTGCATGTGCAGAGTTAAGTGCCATTTGTTTCAAAAAGCAACAAGAACTGCTTCAAACATCCCTGGCTGTAGTTTGTTTAGGTTACACAGGGAGTTTAAGTGTCTGATAACCACATTTGAAGTTACATCATTTTTCTTGCAGAGCAAGCAGTCATACCTGTGAAAATAAAGCTTTAWGAGCACTGATAGCTCATGGGGATGGATTCTTTGATGCATTTCAGTAGAAAGCAATTTTCTTCATTACTTAATTGTTTGCAGAAGACAGGCAACACATTTTGGACTTTATGGAGATCTTCATGGACCGGCAGTTCCTTACCCAGTCTGAGGTACTGTGGAGTTTATATCAGTGTGCTTGGAAAGGATCTGAGTGCTGTAGGGTTGACATCTATGTACTGGGGAGAAAAARTGTAATACCTTGAATGTGTTGAAATGAAACGTTTGACTTACACAAGGAATAGGCCTTTAAGTATATAAAGACTTTGTAAAAAGAAGGGACTGGAGATTTATGTTGTTAAGAAGACACCATAATCTTTTTCAGTGCATGACCCAGGCATCTATYTTCACAGCTATTTACAGCTTAATGTTCTTAGAGCATCATAGCACATCCTCCTCAAAGCAGGAATAGSAGACTGGCGTTCATCTCCAGTTTTTCAGTRGCTACTGTGTATTGTAGACAAAAGAGGCATGATAGTTTGTGGGTTTCAGGGTGAGGAACTGAGAGYAAGTACTTTTTYAGATGATCAAATGAACGGGATATTCATAGATTTTCAATTATCAGTTTTTTCACGGTTGTTTCTCCTCTTACTCTAAACCAGAGACAGAACTTTAAAGAGATGATACTTTTCTTTATTACAAGACAGAGAAGAAGGCCAGTTATCTCAAAAGATGGRAATGTGCCAGCAGAACCTGTTTGGAGCACAAGAAGAAGAACATGGCTTGGAATGGGAAGTTGCTCATTTGTCTAAAAAACAGTTGCCTGTCACAGCCCTTAGTGCCTGGCTATGTACTAGCTACAAAAAAGGGGTAATTATAYTCTTTTGTGTTACAAATTCAAACTGGTTATTAGATGACATCTATCCTTTCTCTCTCTCTCTCTTTTTTTTTTCTTTTTTTTATTTTTAAATATTTCATTCATCTCTCTAAGCAAAATCAGGGGTTRTTATGTTGGACATTCCAAAGCTTTGATGACACCTTTCCTTCCCTCTGTTATTTTGAGAATTGACAGCATTAACATAAGTGGCATCTCCTTTCACTTGCATGGTCAGAATGGCAGATGAACAAAATCATACAATTTAATCAGTGAGCTCCACAAAATGCCAGATTATGAAAYAGTTCTAAAATTCTTCATGCAGTAAATGTTGCCAAAGAATAAGTATTATCTTTTTTTTGGGGACTGCCATTGACTCCAGTAAATGCTTCTACAGTTCTCCCTCCCAGTAATTACCAGGGTTCATTATATAGTTGTAGATGTGATGAAATGGTTTGTCTGCCTTTGAAGCATGCCAAAGACAGTTACATGCTAGTTATAAAAACATTTTCATAGCCCATTTCACCCTGCTTACAATCACTTAGCCCTCTTTTATAGAAATGCAAGATCATTGCCAATACCTTGACAGGTGATGCAATGTTCATGAATCATAAGGGAGACTTGAACCATCCAGTGGGTTATTATTTAAAAGAACTTATAAATGAGATCCCAGAAAATCAACACGCCATGCAGTGTGTGTCAGCAGGACTGAAAAAGTATGGGTAAATGTCAGGCAGAAAGGTGTGTATATAAAGCAAAGGGCTTACTCTGAGTCAGGAAAAATCAATTTGGGCCATTTTGAACAATTCAGTCTCGGATTATGGTGCAGCTCTTAAGGGAAACAAGCTTAAAAAAATCTGGAGAGCCACTGCAGGTGCCAATTGTTAGGAAGAACACTACCAGGCAATGCCAACAATAACACCATGAGAAAAATCCTCAGTTTAGCAGTATTCATGGTTAGAGGCTTAAGCCAGAAAGGTAAATTGCAGCCTGATGGCTTATGGAAGATACTGTGGAAATTCCTCTTTTTTGGGAAAACTTACAAGGACCACCAACTTTGGTAAACATTACTTTGTGGAAAAATGTACAGTGTAATGCCAAGTGAACAATTTTAGGTCCAAGAATAGACTAGACTATTATAATAATTTGCAACTCTGTATAAAGACTTGCTTTATAAATATCCTTTTACTAATATTGTAGAGGGCTTATCTTTTGTTTTGATTAGCCAGCTTTAGCCAGATTATTCCAATAATGAAATAAATATGATTTATTGTAGATTTTTTGTTGTGGTCTGCTTGTCAAAGTTATGAAACTGGAAAGATCGACATTATAGGCAAGTGAATAGTAAGTGGGTAGTCCACAACATAGTCCCAAGGAGAAAAAACAAACAAACAAACAATAAAAATAGAAAAACATTAATTTAAACACAAATTATAGCTTTCTTTTTGAAACCTCCTGAGTAAACATACAAGTAACAGCTACAGAGAAGCTGATGTATGCTGGTAGCATTTAACTCTTTCTAGAAAATTTTGAAGATGGTTCCAAATACATTATGAGTAATTCCTGGTGAATTTAGATGTTGCACTAGAAGCTTTTACATTAAGAGTAGAGCTTTTTTGTCAGGCTGGATAGTGGTTTATATTTTGWAAAGAGCTACTGCTGGGTGTAAAATGGAGATGTAAGAACAGACTTAAAGCTTGAGTTTACTGAAGGAAGACATATCTAGCTGTGTGAAGAGAAACAAACTTCTAAAGGAACTCATCCAGTCTTTCTCCTCTGACAGAGAAAGCAACATGCACTTTGCTCCCAYATGGTTGAATAGCAACTATTTCAGAAAAAACTTCTGAAATAGCATCTTAAAAGGACATATTCTTTGGATTGGAATCAAAATAGGGAGTCCCTAAAAGAAAGAACCTCATTAAAAGTCTGCGGAGTAGAAAGCTTTCTCTTAAAAGAAGCAATCAATGGAAGTGAAACAGTTGGGTTATGAGTGTGAATTAGATTGTTACTAAATTTTTGCTTTATTTGCTGCTTATCTGTTTTAATTCAAGACAGCAAAATGGGTTCACAGTCCAAAATAAATCTGTTGTTCAGTAACAAGAGAAGGAATGAGAGGTTTTTCTAGGAAAGAGAGAGAACTGCAGCAGGGCAGGTCCTGGCTGTGTTGTTGAAGGCTGTTTTCTAAAGACTGCATTTAAATKAATTTGAGAAAGCTACAACTTACTTCTTTATGCTTCAGAGGTGTCTGACATTTGGAGCAGGATGATGTGGATAAAGGAAAAGTCAATACTTTTCSACTAAAACAGGCAGAAAATAGACATCCATAACAAATTTAATACCTACCTTGTAAGTCAGAAAGCCTTGTGCTGTATGGAGCACATTTTAGGAAAAGAAGTCTGTTCAAGAATATGCATCAGCAGACACATTTAGTCTCTGGATAATGAAAGACACTCTTGTTAATAGCTATAATATGCAAAATTTAGTTTGTTGTGACTTCCAGACTCTAGTCTGTGTCTTTAAAACCCACCTAACACTGGGGATGCTTTTAGGAAGCATGGGAATGTATGTGTGAAAGCACAAGTCTGACTGAAGATCTCATCTTCTGCTAAACAAAATATACTGAGAATACACTTGAAATTTCAGTTGCATACTAAAATTCTCATATATAACAGCTAAAAGGTGGAAATTGGTAAAAATAATTGTCTTTTTTTAAACTTTAATATTTTAGTGTTTACGTAAACCTTTCCATATTTTCTCAACATGTTCCCTGTTGTTACAGAGGATATCTGTAAGTATCTAAAAATAACACAAGACTGCAGCAATTTTTTTTTKAAGAATGTGAAAACTGCAGAGGCATGTGTGGATTTGTTGAAACAGATTTTAAAGTCCCCTGGACTATCAAAGACTCTCTATGGCACAGAGTGTATGCATAGTGTAGGAAGTGTATCTATATGTTTATTTAGTACAGGTACATTTCCTGCATCTCTAGTATATTTTTATTTATATTTATGAGTGGCATCATCATTACTTTTTTTTTTCATACTAAATGATCAGAATATGCTGTCAAAATGCATCCAGAAGATAACTCTTCTTTCTGTGAAGCAGCAAAAATGTACAGTAATTACTCCACAAAACAGAGTTGTTTTTGAAGTCTAGGCTGAAATACCCTGTATTTCTCAGGGTATTCCTGTATAAGCATTTCAGAGCCTTTCTRGAGTACTGAGAACAAGGTTGCGGCAAAATAGGATGCCCTTATGAGTCAAAACCATTTTTAAATCAGGACTTATGCATTAGAACTTGCCTGTGAATTTTGTGGTGGGTGGTGKTTCAGTTTTGCATATAGTCAAAAAGCATTTTCTTCTCTATACTAGTGCCAAAAACTTCATATACATCAACATTAAGTAGAGATTGACTAATTTTTGGGAAGTTTGTTTCTGCTTTAAAGTTCCCTATTTTAAAAAGTGAATACTGCACAGATCTGATCAGAAGACAAAACAAATAAAATATATCCTTTGGCAAGCTCCTCTCAATTAGTGAATGTGCTTTGATCTTCCTTTGATTTACTGAGCAAGAGACCCAGGTGCATATATACTTCTGTACAGCTGTCAGTGTCAGATCTGTGGAATGTGGAAGTGGTTTTTCTCCATTAATGTGCTACTGGTGTGAAAAAATTAATATCACCTGTCTGGARCTGAAGGGATTTATAAAGCAGTTCTTGCTACAGGCATAATATTTCATGAATCTAGTAACAACTCTTTTAAGGAGCTATCCCAAGAGTAAGTTTTCTCAATTACTCACTGGGTTGCTAAATGTTTTCATCAGTCTTGGTTCATGAGATAGCAGACAATGGCTGCAGGCAAATCTGTGTGTCCCAARGCAGATTTAAGAGGCGTCTGTAGGTTCTTCACGGCTTTTGAGAAAATGCAAGTGGATAATATTTGCAGTTGACACTGACCAAATGTGTTGTTCATTTATACAGAAGGTTCTTTGATACGGGGCCATTTCATTTTTGCTTTTTCCCAGCTCTGTCTGGGCTGTAAGGTTGGCATGTCATAGAAACATAGAATCATGGAATCACGGAGTCATTAAGGTTGGAAAAGACTTCTAAGATCACTGAGTCCAGGTGCCAACCCAGCACCCTCATGTTTGCCACTAAGCCATGCCTCTCCAGAGCCATGGTGGTGCTTGTCATTCAGGAGGTTGCTGCTTGTCAAATGAAGGTGTCTTTATAAGGAAGGTGGTCAAAATCTGAGTCACCAGGGTGACATGGCTGCAAACTGAGCAACAATGGAGACTCTGTGGGCCTTCTGCCAGTAGGGATGGAGCTTCTGAAATCATATTCSAAGCTGACATTCTGTGGTCTGGAAAACACATGAGGAAGATTGGTTAATTTTATTGCCAATTAAAAATTGAGTAAGAGAGTGAGAAACAGAGACAAAACTAAAARCACCATTTCCTCCAGCTCTGTACAATATAGGAACAGTTCTGGCTTCTCACAAAGGCTCTACTACAAAAACCTTGCCACATAAACCCAACMCAGGTTTAAACATTTTACGTTTACTTTTCAAAAAAGGTACAGTTGTCTTAAAGAAGTGACAAGTATTGTCAGTCTGTTGGGTTTCTCCTATGGAAGGGCCTTCTTAATCTGTGCTGTGTAACAGCCCCACTGGAAAAATGCATTGACAAGGCWTTTCTGCTATAAGCACAGCACTTGTTTTGTTAGAGTCCTAGAGGCTTCAAACAAAGGTTAAKCTTGTGGATCAATTTACTAAAGCAGAATGAAACTAGTCTGTTCTGATGTGACAGTATTCCTTGTGATAAAGGAGTTGGAAGAATACTTCCCTTTTCTGCTTGCAGGTGTTTGTCATATACAATGGCTTTAGACTTCAAATATGGGAGGAATATAATAAGGGGATAAGAGATTTCCCCCCAGGCTAGCTTTCTACAGTGCTAGTTTATACATGAATACTCAAGTCATATCTGCAGCAAAGGGAAACACATAAACCTCACAACTTACTACCTCTAAAATATTGGCTATTTTGGCATCAGCTGAAAATGTGTAATCACTGGCACAGCACAGCTTCCTAGACAASTTTTCTGCTTGACAAACTTGATCAGGAACACTTCAGGAAGAGCGGAATGAATCATCTGTAATTGCTGAAGATTTGAAAATAGCCTAATCACATCAATATATCCTTTTTCCTGTTTGAAAAAGAGACTTGAAAAGAAGTGAATTATTTTGTACCCTTTCCTCTGTAGGYGTGGGGTATTTTTATCAAAGCTTCCACACTGATATGAAATAGGTGTATTAATTATTCACTTCCAGATTGCTGGAGAATTTAAAATTGGCAGCTGAACACAGTCAGATAACATGCATGCTTTAACTCAAGTATCAATGATTTCGAATGTCTGCTTTATATATAGAAGTCTATAAAACAGGAATCCTTCTTTTTGGTATCAGAGCCATATAGTTTTGAATATGAAACATTCAAAAATCAGAAGTAAATGAATAGTCAGTATGCTTTAAAAACAAAATGGGAAATATAGCTCATTATTAATTTTGAGCAGTCTAACCTTTTGGAAATGGGCTCAAAGCAGCAGAATGTGAGACATTGCAATACAGAACAGTTGACTGGTGCCACATGGACTTGCTAAAGCATGTCATTAATTACTTTGTTAGGTGCTGTGCAAAGATCTGGAATGAATAATTCAGAGGATGAAATCCACTCCTTTATGTGGCTTGTGAAGAAGATATATTCTCTTTCTTGCTCAGCCCCAGACCTAGAAGATCTATTGAGGAGGAAAGATGAAGACAAACATCACTGGGATTCAAGAGAGATAGCAGAGACTTCAGGGAATATGGTGTTAACAAAGAAAATGTTAAGGGTCAGGGAATATCTACGTAATAATTTGAAAATCCATGTAATACCAAAAAAAAAAAAAAAAAAAAAAGAAGTTTTACTTCCATTTAAAAAGGGACTGATAAGGAACTTAGTTTTGTTTCTTGAGAATTGTTTTCTTTTTATATTCTCTTGATCAAAGCCCCAGTTGAATGGGAGGTAAATTCCTCATCATTTTAGTGAGGTCAGGGCTTCCRTTTTGATTGCCAAATATTATGTAGTGCTGGTTCCCACATGAGAAGCTAGGGATTTTCACTAGATACCCACAAATAAAAGAAGGAAGACTATTYTACTTATGTGAAGATATCAGCTCTCCTCTGTGATGAAAAGCCATTTTTCCTGCCTGCCATGGAAATCTCAGTCCCTCTACAGACTACATGGACTGAAAACACATTCATCTTTCCACACCGTTTAGGCCATTGCCTACTTAATGGAACATATAATGGGATGAAATTGCCACCTGGTGGTTGAGATATGGGATGGCTCCCAAGGGTATAATTATAAACTATTTTTTGATACTCTGATAGTACTGATATGAAGATGTGTTCCTGCCTCTGGATTTAGTTCGTATGTTTCACAAAAATCAGTGGCATTGTTTCCCTTYATATTTTCCCTAATTGCTGATGACACCTATTTTAGATATTATTTAGCTCTATATATGAACTGAGGGCTATGATCTCTGGAGTGAAGTATGRTTGAAGGAGCAGAGGACAGAAATGGTAATAGTGAACAGTAATGTATTAAGTTGGAAAGAGATAGTGTCAAGCTAAGTGCTGCACTAACTTTGTTTTACATGAGACAGACATTGCTGATCTAAAAAGTGCTGCCAATACAGAGAATGTTAAATTATTAAAATAAGTCCAGATGCTAACAGTCAAAAAGCCCATATCTCTGTATTTTTTGAGAGACTACTAAGACAAGTAAGGAAAAGCAGGTTGAAGGAAAAAGGAGGGAGAGGTGGCAYGTAGACCATGTTCATCCCTTTCAGTTCTCTTGAACTAGAAGAACAAGATTTGATATGCATGTAAGGCAAAAATGTATTTATGGATTATTAGATGGTAGGTTGATTTGAAAGGAGCATGTACAGAGAAAGGAGCCGACATTTCCATAGATACCCGTGTTACTGCCAGGAACGTGGCAACACACACAGAGTTCCTGTAGGGAGGAAAAGAATCTGATGTGTAGMGTAAGAAGGAATCAGACACAGTCTCTGAAGGGTGCAAATCTATGGAAATGAGTAATGCCAAAARATATGGCTAGTAGTAAGTTGTATCTGAAATTGCATCTGAGAGGTATGTTGCAAAAAGATTTGGAAACACATATGCTGARCTATCCTGTCAAAGAACACAGGGGACAACAGACCAGACACATATAATCTAGGTTTTGTTTAAGAACTTTAAGTGGTGCAATGGATGTTGGTATGGGGACCAACTGCTTCAGGCATAGTCGTTTATTGCATTGAAGTGCTATGTGATCACATTTGAAGTAGTTAAGAAGGAAAGAGGCAAGGATGCTTTGGCACTTTTCAACRTTCTAGTAAAACTAAGTTGTGCCTCCCAGAAGGTTGAGGTGTTGGGCCAAAGTTGTGGCTGAACCTGTTCCTGTTATGAGAAAAAGAGGCTGAGGAAGAAAAAAAATGAAACTGCTGTGCTCTGCTGGGAAGATAGCTGTGAAGGGTCAGGTTTGCTGTTCCTGTGAGTGATTGATGGGGGGAATCAATCTTGTATTGACTACAGCTCCAAAATTACTACTCCTATATCCTTGATTTTTCTTAATTAATGGTGGCAGCAGCAGCAGTCAGCCCAGGCAAAATAMGCAGAATAGCTGTTTGATCCTTTGCCTGCTTCCTGTATACTCTGGGCAATTTCTACTCTGGTTCTTAGGCCAGGCTGTAACTAAATTGTATGCACAGACTTTTAAGAGGCATTAGACTCTTGATGCAAGGCTGTGACAGAACTGATTCAGTAAAATAAATGATAGCCCTTCTTGAGCTTTTTTCATGCCAATATGGAAATAYCCTCCTGAAATTAAACAGAGCCTTTGCCACATCAGACCACTCAGCTGGTTCTGCTCTTCAGTGCTATGTCTCTGGTCGTACCATCTCCATACTTTTCTGAATCACCCCTTTCTTCCCATTTTTTATTKTTTAGAAAATAGCTAATGACAATTAGAATTATTTCTATGGCAAATTTCTGATACCAAAAGCACCACCAACACCACGAAGGATTCTAAGAAAGTAGTGACTATGTGTGGCCCAATGAAGTGGATCTTATGGGCAATAATGACAYCATCAAATTTGGAAAAGATTAAACTGAATAGCCCTGAGACAAAAAAACCCACCCTGTGTTACCAACAGTGGAGCCTGCTAGGGTCTGGAATTGTCTTCTGAGGAATTAGTCTAGTCACTTGAARGAACACACTGTTTTGTAGTAGTCTCCAGGGAGATGGGCTAAGTGTAATCTACCAGGCCATTTTTATCTCYTCCTTATGTGTCTCTGGGAGCTGTACTCATGCGCTTCATTACTTCCAGTCACTGAGTTCCCAGAGCGAGATCAGCCATCAGAAATTCTTCTGCCAATGTATGGATTTAAGACCCGTGTTCACCAGTATGTAGTCCATCCTTTCCAAGGAGGAGCGAAATGAGGAAGGCGGAGGGTGACAGGGCAGGGAAGCTGCTGAGTTTAAGACTCATGGTTTGTATGCTGTGCAGCCTSACAAATCAATCGGCCCCTGCCTGGGCATCTTAATCAGAAGCGCATGGTTCACTGCAGTGGCTAAGTGCTACCGTGCTGGTGATGGCATCTTTTTCAGAGGCACTATTGATTGCTCTTCTCTCTCTTCTGAAAAGAGATTCCAACTGTGTAGACAGCATCACGGAGAGAGCTGGTGGAGAAGTGCCCCCTTACAGCTCTACAGGATTAGGATCGACAGTTTAATTTCCCTGTGGACAGGCAAACTGTCATTCTAATTCATCCAGACTAGTGTGGGAAAGAGGAAAGAGATGCATGTTTGAAAGGTCCATTGATTATCTGAATAAGCCTGGTGTAAGGCCAGAGACAATGCMGTCCTAGAACCATGCAAACTGGGGCCATGTTTGGGAAACATTTTCTGAGGGAAATTGACTTTCACAGTGAAATGGAAGAGAAGTGTATTGCAGAATTGTCTTTTCAGGGAGAAGAGGATCCCTGAACTGGGTGGCATCAGAGTGGGGCTATTATAATCCTTTGGCATTGTCAATTAAAAAAACTCCCATGATAGTCTGTATAGGAGTACATTTTGGCCTCTGTGTGTTTGTCAATACATGCAAATACCTGCTTATATCCTCTCCAGTAATAGTCTTGAGACTTTTAAATCACAAGTTTATTATATATAAAAAAGGTAATGCACCATAGTGAAAATAAGTTTTCAAGAAATCAGGAGATGTAATGTGAGCACACAAACCACATTACGCATTTATGATAAATTCCTTTACACCATAAATAGAACTTTAAAACTTGAATTCCTTCATTCTCCCTGAAACCCCACCCCCCCAAAAAACAACAACCAAACAAAACCAGCAATACCTGTATGAAAAATTCTATGCTGAAAACAATTAAGTCCTTCCAGCTACTCGTTTAATGTGGAGTATCCAGTGTGCCTTCTGTGCCAGGTCTAGACTTCAGATCTTCTGGGAATAAATTTATGTAATCTTATCTGCTGTGTTTCATTGCTTTGTATCATGAAGAAGAAGACAGCTGGGTCTGAAGCAGCATTATAGTTTCTTTTTTTTTTTTTTTTTGGAAGGACTGTTCATAAATGTACCAGTTAGTTGCCAGGCCTTTTAAGGCTTTGAAAAAAATTTTTATAATAGTGACCTTGTTATAATATAGAATTCTCTCCCTGATTTGTTTAGTTGTGAAAGACCTGCTATTGTAATCTGAAAGCTATTGAGAGTTAGCAACCCAGCTACATCTTTCCTGGGTGTRAAAATTTTACCAAAGATAGATCCTGAAAAATGCAACTGGTGCTTCTAACTTTGTGTTTTTATCCCTCAAAGAAACCAGGATGGAGTGCCACATRGTATGAAAGCAGGAGACAGTAAGGTTTTAGTTGGAAGGAAGTGAGAGGATCAGGAAAGTCTGCTGGAAAGTGAGAATATATTCAACAAATAAGTTCAGGTAGGGTTGGATCCATATTAGGGATTTTATGTCTATCTAAACTACATGTAGTTCTAAAAGAAGTAAATTATCCCCATACTGATTAAAAACACTTCCTCAAGGTRCTGCAGATTTGTACTTAATGCAAAGAGCCAGCAGAAGAGTTTASCTGTGGATTTGTATGTGAATATRTATGTGGAAGKGGAAGGGAGTGCTATTTTCTTTGTTTTCACTGCTGTCTGAGGTCTTGTTCCKTTTTCCACCAATAAATCAGCATCCAATCTTGTTTTATATTTCTGGACTCCTCTTGCCTCTGCATTGACTGGCATGCAGGAGATTTTGTGTTTGTGGGAGCTCACTGCTAATGCAGTAATGAGGGATATAGACAACAGTGCAACACTAAGACTGAACTACCTAATTTTTTTGGTGAAGTTTTCACTAGTCTTATGTGCAGAGCATTGGGGAGGCTTGAAAAAAGATTTCCTTCTCTTTGGAACAGGAGGAACTCAATTTTGCAGTAGGATTTGGCCCTTATTTGCCTGAGGCTGACAGAAAATTTAACACCTGATGAAGATTGAATCATTTTAAAAGCATACTAAAAAGCAGATTCTTTCTGTGGACAAGGTGGAAATAAGGACCAGCTCTGCTGGAGAACATCTTTGTAAACCAAGGCGTTTGCAGTGTGTTTCAATGTGACCTCCCAATCCCTCTCATTTTCTTCTACTTATTAACCCTGATCTAACTGTTATTGATARCTCTATTATTCTGCTTGAGACACCAGTGACAGTCTCACTGACCTTGCCCTGGGTGATCAGAAACTCATTTARTGCTCAGCATACTCTGCTGAAGTATACTGAGGGAAAAGTAAAGTCAACATGAGAAGCAGATAAGTGTTTTTACAAGGATTTCTTGTAATGCTATTAATTATCTCAAAAAGTGTATTATCCTCCCTTAAATATATTGAAAACTCATCTAGATTCCTTTTCAGTCTAAGAGATAAAGGTTGCAATAAGAACAAGAGAATAAGAATTGCTGATGCTTGATGCTGCACAGTGTTAATTGTGGGGAAATAGCCCTGGAAAGCAACACTAAATGAAAAACGAATGGTTCAAGATTTTACATGCTTTCATGATTCTCACTTACTAGCCTGCCTACCTCTTGGGCTGTACCATTAGCTGCTTTCTGAACACTCAGTGTCACAGAGAATAAAATTTCACTTCCTACTCTTGTATTTGTGATACATTTGTGATCCATAGTTGATTTATTGGCTAAGTGATAATGCTCCTGTTCTATAAAATGTATAGAATCACAAGAATTGCCCACGGTCAGGACCAGATCATAAGCACTTCATGAAAATGAAGAAAAATTGAAACTCTTAAGAAAAAATAAATGAGAATTATGTCTGCCTGGGTCTTCCTGGAAGACTGGAATTTTGTAGTACTCTGGCTTGGTATTGAGGCTTGTTTTTTACATGTGAGGTTGCAAGACTTGGGCTGCAAGAAACTATTAATTTTTTATTTATTTATTCAAACATATAGATTTTTTGAAATAATGTGATGGAAATGGYTAGAAAAGTTTATCTTCTGTAGTAATAATTTCCTTTTTTTTTTTTTTTTTTAATCTCTCAGTTTCAGCAATGGAAATAGTCAGCCTGTTGATTAATCACTGGTTTTAATTCCCTGTTTTGGTGCACTTGCATATAACTCCACTGCTTGCATCACACATACTATGCAGGAATATTTAATTGCTTTAAAATAAGGTCATTGATGGAAGTAAAACAGATGTGCTTTCCATCTGCTTACACAAGCAGRCATATGAATGCTTTGGTTTTAGAAAAATACTGTTTTGAAAATCTAGTAAATCTAGTTTCACCATCAAACTAGATCTTTTAGTCTTAATGGAGATAATTCTGTTGGCATGCTTGCTAATTGGAGATRAGAAGGCTGAGATTCTGAAAATGCTGGGCTAAATTGCAGACACATGAAAAACCACTCACATGTTCCTTGCTTCAGTGGTACTTTATGTCATCACTCCTAGTGTCAGCAGGAAACTTACAAATTATCTGTTTAATAGATGTAGAGCACAGGAAGCTACAAAATAGTATTTGGTTAAAATGAGAGGACAATGGTTTTTCAAAAAGGATGTCCAAGTATCAAAAATGTGTGTGTATTATAGTGAAAACCTCAGATGTTCATTCCTCCTGGATGAAATATTAGGATCACACAAGATGGATCAGCATTGGAAACAATTGTGTGATCACTATGAAAGTGCTCTTTAATGGATTTTTWAAAAAAATATACCTTCATGTTTCATGCCATTGGCCCCCCAATGCTCTATTTCTTTCTCATGTGTATCTTCAGTAGTTTCAAGTTGTAACAGATTGGCAGCTACAGAATAACTGAAGGTAAAAAGTCAAAACATATTCTTCTTAGCAATGACATTTCTTTCAGGGATTTCTGTATTRCAGACTGATCTGAGGCAGAAATTGACAGATCTCCATGAAACCATAATTATGTGGATGAAATGTAACAGCCAGGCAGAGCTCAATAGGTACCTGTCCCTGTTTATGTGGGGGCTGAATTTGTCCTTGAAAACTCTAACAAGTAAGTTAGGAAAAGATGGTTAGGCCACAAGCAGAGATGAATAAATCCCCTTCCTTTGGAAACACTGAAAACATATGAGTATGGTGTCCTGTAGGTATTAAGTTCAATTGTCAAAATATTACAGTAGGAAAGAAAATCATCAAATCATGGACCTTTTAGATAATTGAATCCAACTGCTAACCCAGCACTGTGAAGTCCAGCACTAAAACYGTACTGCTTAAGGACACAATTTAATGGTGGACTCAGGGGCTGTTCAGAATTGTACTGCTCAGAAAATTTTCTAGTCTCCTTGCTATTCACCCTTCAACTCAGTTGTCTGGAGTGTTTCAGCCTGCCCTCTGGTGCCCTAAAAGTCTGAATTCTGAGTGTGTTCTTTTGGACTTGAATCTCTGYGGTACCAGTGTGAATGAAGGTAGGGTCACTGATGTCRGTGAAAGACCACACATRAGTMGTAGRAAYGCAYGGAATCARTCATTCTGGRTGAATGYCCTACTGAGGATGTAGCAGAAGTGCTACCTTCAAAAGTACTGTGAAGTTCACCTTCTGTTAAGRAGCAGTTTGGCTGAYATGTCATGTTTGTAGGTTCTGGCAATACAAAAGAAGGGTGATCACAAAAATAAAATCTGTGTCTGTGCATGYCTGTCTATTTGAGGTGTCTGTTTAAGATCTAAGTATGGTTCAGGAACTGGGTTTGATACTAAAATGTTCTGTCCCCAGACATGCAAGGTAAATTGTCTGAGTTCCACTGCAATGAATCTTCCATTCTTTGACTGACCACTAGAATAATTACCCAAGGAACTGATTATACTGTATCTCTATCCCAGGATTAGGATAWATATTTACTTTGCCTCTTTGCACCATAAATCTGGAATGTGTCAGTGGCAAATCTGTGAGACAACTCTGAGTGCAATGAGAAAATTTTATGAGAAATAATTTCATTTCCATTCCTTAAACTCAGACAGAATCAGATTTCAGAACCCACACTATTGAAATTTGACCATTTAAGRACATAAATGAGATGTAGAGAAGAAGGGTGAAGAACAGCAAATAAAAGAGAAAACATTCTCRGAGAAGATATTAGGAGTCACCTTTAAGTGCTGAAAATGTGTAATTTTTGTAAGAAGATAAAATGTTGACATATTTGTTTTTAAAAATYTTCAGTGGTTCCTCAAGTGTCCCTAAACTACTCTCATCCTTTCTTATTCCAGTGGTAACTARCTGTGGGAGCAGCAATATTTTAGGATGTTTGATTTGTTAACAATTTTCTAAATAAAGATTTTTTTATCTTTTAGGAACCATAGATGTATTGGGAAATGAATACCATCTTATTCATTAGTGTGGCCAAAAGGAAAAGGAGCAGAACCTAAATCTCTCCAAGCACATCATTGAAAGATTGCAAAGGTTGTGGTGAACAAACACATGGAAATGCCCTTGTCAGGTATATTCTGGTGCCAGTGTTGTCTAAATTCTCCTGCTTGACAACCCACAAGCATGGGGTGTGTGAATGAAGACTCTCAAAGAAAACGGAAATTCTTCCATTTTCATAGAACCTGGGCCTTTGGAAATTTCAAGTTGTTACAATATGTTCTTGCTGAGAATGAGAGCTTCAGTTTTTCCAAGGCTTATTAATTAAATGAGAAGTTTTTGTAAGGTCCATGAAGACCAGTACTCTCATTGCAAATGAAATTCCTCAGCTTCCCTTCCAAATTTCAAGCCCTATTCAAAGCAGGAAGGCAGTACATTATAGCTACAACAATCTCTTAATACAACTAATTATTTTCCTTTGGATATATTCTCAGAAACAGGCTTTGGATAACTTTTCATTTGTTACACAGCACTAATGGCGGTCAGCCTGCCAGACAACTAGCATTCAGGCTTAGTTTCAGGCCATGTAAGTGGCATGTCAATGTAGCCTTGAAGGCTGCCAGACAATTTTCGTTATAATGACAGACAGAACTCTCAACCTGGCTGATAATGGATGCAGTTTATACAGTGCAGCCTGCTGTTTCAGGAAAGAAATGTAGGTGCCCATTTGTCCACAGAAGGGCTGTGAATAATTTTCCCCACTCAGGCCTTATTCCATGAAAACAGCTGGAGTTTTGTCTGAACAAGGATTGAGTTGACAGYRTGGGAATAGGARGTAGTTTTTATCAGCAGATGCTCTRGAATCTGCAGAATCACAATCTAGTCATTTAAATGACCTGTCAATGTGAAAATATSTGCTAAATATTTTTTGAGTTAAAAAATTCATTAAAAAGATGAAGGAGCCGTGTCTTTTCAGGTGAGTTTTTAGGCAGGATGCTGGAGAGAAGATKTATTCATAGYTTTGTTTAMCCAGGAAGGATCATTCTGTCTAGCMCTGTCTATATAATGGGCCTGATRGGCTTTCAAGGGTTTTCCAGTATTGAATTCTATCTTGTGCTGGAATGAATTTTATTAACTCAGAAAAACGTTCATGAAAAAATTGGCAATCTGCTACTTCTTATTTTGTCTTTTGAGTTGGACTCAAGAATCCTATGGTGAAAAGTACCATCTTCCTATGGGAATCTGTGTGAAACAATCAAATTACTCCATTACTCTAATGATAACATCATTAATAAGTTTAGTTTAATTTTAAAATTGCATAAAACCACTCTTTCCCCCTGTTTAATACTCTTTTATAGTACTTCTCTGTCCTTACTTTCTCAGGAAAATATATATATATATATATTTTCCAAATTATTGTCAAACAGAGGACAAGTATTTTTGCATTAAAAGGGAAATAAATACTCCACCTCTGTATAGAGAGAAATAAAGACACGGTATTTCAAAAACATTTAAGTCTGTGTTATATTTAGCAATTTGGTGAAGGAGAACAATCACTGAATTCTGTGCATCTTAAGGGACAGTTGGAACTACAGTGTACATTCATTCTGTGTAACAGCAAACTGTTGSCCAAAGTATTTTGAGTGCCTTGCACTTGAAGATACCAAGAGTGATTTACCAATACTATCRAGTAGGACTTGTAGCACTGCATTGACAAAGATAAAGTAGCATCCTCTTTTTGCAGAGGAGAAAAGACACAGACTAAGTGACATTAGGGAATTAACATGATTCCAAGGAAAAACTGAACCCAGAAGCTCAAAAGCTCAGTTTCTTGGGTTCCTGTGCCCAGGAAAAATTAACTGGCCATGGGTTTAAAAAAACATTACTTGACATTTTTTCATGGAAAAATCATAGGCTAATTTAGTCTTGAAAAAACCCTTAAGATCATTGACTACAGCTATAAACTTAGAAAATATTGCCTTGTGTTAAGTACAGAATTATCATACTAGTTGTAAGCTCTCATGTAAGTGAAAAGAGGTGCAAAAGTGCTACAGCTGTGTTCAGTGTAATTTCAAGTTTAAATCCTATTACTTTTCTTAGCTCAAGTCTGTTCTTGGATGTAGGTGTAATTGGTCATTAATGCAAGACATACTGCTGTTAGGCAGAARGGTAATTCATCTCATGTTAGCCTCTTTATTTCAAAGACATAAAATACTTCAAGTAAGACGAAAATAAGGTGTTTAAAAATCCTACATAGTGAATCACTGAACACTGCCATACTTTCTCCATTTCCAAGCTTGRAGGATATTATTTACTCTTAAAAGCATTCAAAGATTTCTTCTATGATGAGATAACTACGTTATGCTTTAAAAGGAAATGTGGGACTGCAGCRGTTCTGTCCCATCTGAAAAGTATTGAGATGCCAAGAGAGACCAGTAATTAGAATTTATGCACACAGCAGGGTGCCAAAGAGAGAGGAGTAGCAGCTGATGARAAAAATGGTAGTTTAAGAAAATAGCCAGATTAACTGAATTGTTGATACAATGACAGATATCAACAAAGCACATTGGTATAGTGCTCTGATCAGGTGCAGTAGGGATGTGCATGTCACAGAGAATTTATACCAATGCATACAAGCTCTTCTGCTGYAATCAAATAAATGCTCAAAAGGTTTAAGTTCAGTTAAGGGTATTTTAAAAATAGGTTCTTCAGCAGGATTTCCCAGAGCATCCTGTATGCTGATAAATCCATGCAAGGTACATAGTCACATTTATTATTTACATTGTGGAGACAAAAAAATTGAAATACAGTGTAAAATTATAAATCCCAGATTGCAAGAGAAGCTCTTAGGTAGAGTTTAAGTTCTTATCCAACATGTCTTCTAATATATATTAGAGGAGTGGAATTATTTCTTTTCCTCAAGAGGCAGCAATTGAAACATTCTAAATACAAAGAAAACCAAAAAAGAAAGTATTAAATGATTCTCAAAGGATTAACCTGCTGTCAGAATTTAAATCCTGCTTGATGTTGTTACCTGGAGTTATCAGAGACTTCCATGATATATTTTAGCACAAACTCAAATTAACTTAGACTAAGAATTATGAAATTACAAATAGATAATGCGAAGCTGATTTCAAAACTATTTGGGCCATGGTTTGTGTATATGAAGGTGAGGAGCATCCTTTGGCTTTGAGTTCACCAGGCTTCTCTGCCTTTGTGAACAGGCTTGCCATAATGGCAGAATGAGGGATGCTTTGTTTCAGTGGGAGCTTTATTTTGAAGAGTTTTTTGAAAGTGATTTGTGCAGTAGTCGAGACAGTCACTGTGCTCAGAGTGCTTAAATAAAAACTTCTAGGGGGCTCAAGTATCAGGACTTTATTATCTATCAGTCTTTCATACTTAACAGAAGGCTTCACACACCAACACTTYGTTATTTAACAGTCTCTATCTTATTTCCAAAAGGCATCTCCAAGCAGCTCTCAGGGTCTGTCCATTTATGCCAACAGCCAGTCAGTCAGTTCTCCTTCTCCTCTCTTCCTTTTCACAGTACCAGCTCACTCCAGCCTGGCCCTGGTACAAAGTCTTACCTCATCTGTCCTTCACATAACCTCCTGTCCCTGGATCTTCACAGCACAGCAGTAAACTGCAGCTCCAACTGAGCTGCAACCAAACCCCTCCCAGCCAGCTCAGTCTTTATCACAGCCATAGCTGGGAGAGCAAGGCTGTTCCCACCCTGGGATAATTAACACAGCTGCAATACATTGGTCACAAAATTACCTTTAGTACCAAACCTCTTTGTTTCCCCATCTTATCTTTACCCATCTTACCACAGATTTGATTCTGGAAATTACTAGGCTTATGGCAAAGACTCCCAGTATCAGTCTTGTTCCATAGCTCCTTTGTATTCAAAGCCAGGGTGAGAATGCTGAACTGCATTATCACAGTGCTTTAGCGAGTTACCGAGCTACTTATGGAGCATAAATCCAAACAAAAGAGCAAATGGCACAAGGAATTGGGCTCTTTCATGATGCCAGTTTTCCTATTGGAAAAAGTAGTTGTAATTAAACAAAGTTTTTAATACAAACCCAACAATTTCTGAGAACTAATGAGTGTTTTGGGTTTTTTTATGCAGGAAATGTGAAAGTGACAACTTTAATGCACCAGGTGTGATTTTAATTAAAAGGTATCCATCATTTTGTTTCTTTGGGAAAATCAGCTTTCATTTATTAGGTTTAAATACTTAAAAGTAACCTTAAGACGAAAAACAAAAGTGTCCAAACAAATCTCTCCTATGCATATTAATGTCAATATGAAATTAAAGGTTTCATTTAGTTTTGTTGAGCATTAACAAATTCTTTGATACTTCCCTTTTCACAAATTTTTGTGATTTTTTTTTTCATAAAACAATCAACCAATTTTTGTATTCTTAATTGAAAATATAGTATGCTATGAAAAGAATACTAGTGCTACCCTTCTGAAAGTGCTGGTGAACTTAGAGAAAGGGAATTTGGATTTGAGGGTTATGCATTCAGCTAATTTTGAAACTTGTGCAGCTTTGAACAAATCACCTTCATTTCTTGTTCTTTAGCTGTCTAAACATGAAAGGGAAATAAAAGCTTTCCTTCCTCAAGGAAATGCTGAAGCTCAGATGGAAACTACTGGAGAAGGACAAAGCACTGTGTAATATAAGCTTTGTTAATCCTGGTTAGCCCATTCATTTCTCAGAAAAACTGTAACAGAACTGAATTGCCTCTGTTCTACTCTTTGTATTTCCTCAGTGTTCTCCATTCTGTCTCCAAACKGAACAATTTCAGCTGTTGCTAAAGGGTTTGAAACTCTTGATTTGTGGCAATAACTTCCACAAAGATGCACTATGGGTGCTAAAGTGATTATCTTGAATGGGCAGAAAAAGACAACCTAACTGGCAATTGCATTTCAGTGTCTGCCCCTCAGCACAGCACCTGCTTTACTGACTTACCACTCCATCCCAGAGAGCTTTATTCATTAGGAAGGGCCATTCAAGCATTTAATGGAGCTCTTTACATTGAAATGGCTTTATTTGCYTCTATCTGTCTTCTAGGTGTCTTCTGCTGAAGCAAAATCCTTTAAAAGGATGTTGTTTTGCTATGACTGTTCAATGAGCTCCTCCTTGCTCTCCTGGGTAGCTTTGCTGCCCCTTACCTGCAGGTGGAAAAGGTACCCAATTAAGCAAAATTGCAGCCTTTTCTATYATTATTTTAAAAATCTCATTCAGCTCATTGTTGCATATGCTAAAATGATGTTGTAAAGCTTTGTTTAATAGCACTTAGAGTGGCTCAGAGGATTTTAGCAGTATGTACATTATTTAATTCGTATGATTTCTAGGGGTTTGGAACTTGTACTAGATTATACCTACAGGCAYAGTCTAATACTACAAGTAACCAATTATTTTGGCTTTAATAGAATTTTAAAACTCTCAGAAATACWGCCCCCGAGCAGGGGGAATAAGATGCTTAGAAAATCCTAGGAAGTAAATGAATTTAGAATTAAACCCAAGTCACAGTGCAAATAATACATGGGTAAGAGCAATGACAATAATATATTCAAATGAAAAATTAGTCATTTCATTGGGAAAAAAAGGCAAAATTGAAGCATTAATCATTGAARATCCACATATTATAACTTCACCTCTTTACAGACTTGTGCATGGACAGCATGATTAAGCTATGAGCTTAGTCCTGTTGTGGGAAAAAGAGAATGTGAGAAACTAGGAGGATTCTCACTCAACTCTTTCTATCTCAAATACCCAATTGAGCAAGTAAAGAATAAGCTTAACATCTCTGGACCTAGAGATTGCAGTCCAGCTGGGTGTAAAAGTTCCAGCGGCAAAGTCCTGTGGAGTCAAATCTTTTTGCTGTTCATGGTTGTTAATGATTTTCTGCTGAATTTTAGCTTTTGGAGTTTAGTTCAAGCTGTAGAAGTAATGGTCCATGTTTATTTTTCACTGGTAGCTTCTGAATATCAACTGAGTTTGAATCCTGGCTGCACCAAATTTCCTCTTCCTGTTGTGATGCTCAGAATACCTTTGGGCTTCCAAATTACTGATTTTAGACTTGGAAGTGTTAGTCCTTATCCTTTTTAAATTGGCTTCATCCTGTTGTCAGAATGGTCTTTAAGTTGGAGGAARCATCTTATTAAATATGCAAATATAAATTGCCTCTGTGTTTCGTTCATTTTAGGCTTCAGCCCTCTTTCTTTAAAAGATTGCTGTCTGCCAAACCATTTTCAATAGCGGGTCCATTTCTACAAGGGTAAGGGTAGGATATGCTTTCAGTCTGAGTATTCCAGTCAAGTAAGTTTAGAACTTGACCAATACACTCCAGTTCCCATGTTTTTGTTGCATTCTWTGCTGTTGTTCAAAGTATTAGCGTGTGCTCTAAGTAGAAGTAAGACATCCTATGCAAAATACTCCGAAAGCATTTATGGATGTGTAATTACTGTGCAAGAAATACTGTTTAACTATATGCTATTGCTGTGTGGTGTTAATACGCATAACTCAAAAAGTATTTAATTTTTAACATTTTTTTTTATTGCACTTCTTGAATGAGGTATAATTTTAAAAATTTAAAAATATGTGCCAAAGTGAAAGGCCATTAATYGTCAGTTAACTCTAATGTCACTATCCTAGTTTTCCAACTAGTCTGAAATTAAATGTATACTCAAGACACCAAACAAATGATATAGTATGAAGGCAGGACAGGGTTTTTTTTCTTAATATAATGTTATGAAATCTGTGATGTTACTCAGGGGATACATTTACTGGAGAAAGCAAAAACTTTCCCTGGGATAAATCAGTTTGCCACCTCCTGTAGCAAATAAAAACAGATTTTGCTATATCATCTTTGATGGAAATAACCAGGGAGATAGTATGGAGGAAAAAAAAAATCTTTTTATGTGATATAAAGTCTAAAAATGTACTGCAAGCCCTTTATGTACTTGAAATGGCTGAAAAAGATACTGGTCAGCTGTTACTTGTCTCAGATATGGGTTATGGCAGCCAACTTCTGGTTAAATCCTTATTCAAAAGCTAGTGGGAACCTGCACAGTTTATCTCCATTTAAACCAATTTATTTTCACATTTGTATCTAATTGCAAGCCATAAACCCCATAGATAATATGGTAATATTTTTCTATAATTCTGGCCATTTTTGGCTTTGAAGAAACAAATGAGGTTTTCTACTCACTGAGTAGACTCAAAGGCAGTTATTTTTCCATTTTGCTCCTTGTAGTCACTTATCCCTACTGGTTGCTAAAAACTCGAGAGCGCCACAATGTTTACTAGTACTGTTTAAGTCAACCTATAATAAACTTAGGCCTGAACTTACACACTGAAGCTTAGGAGACCAGATCATCCAGGGGAAATCTGAAAGCTTCATGAACTTGTCCTAAATTCATAACTACAGTTAGRCTATGCTTCTGACTGTGATTCATGTTTTGCCAGATGGGTACAAGCCATCATCTGCCAAAAACACAGCATGCTTCATTATGAAATACAGCCCACAGTAGCATGTCAAAATGCTTCTGACTGAAAAATAGACAGGGCTGTGTCTGAGATTTATGCAACCTTTTAACTTTGCATTATCTGTTTAGATCAAGGTAAGTGTTGCRAGGGATCAAATGTATCATTTCCATTTGAATATTTGGAAAGAAATATTTAAAATTAACACCAAAAGATTCTGTTTATTGGCATGTATTAATATCTCCAAGTAGAAATCTGTGCATATTCGCAGGCCAGGAAAGGGATTTCCCTACATTGCATTTGGCTGGTGCTGCTTGTTCTACAGCATGCAGAAGCTGTTGCTTCCTAGGGTTGTTAATCCATGGAACTATGTCATTCACAGATAAAAAGATTTAAAGAGGTATTTTAGGCATCATCTTTATAATGGTCCAGAGAATAGAACTCACTCCAGTGTATTGTTACAGAACTGCAAAATAATTTAGATTACAAACCTGGCTGAGATTTGCACCTCTCTGTAAGTTCTAGTAATTCTACACTGTTTGTTCAGCAGCTCCTTTTCTTCACCACTGGATTTTGGCAAATAAATTTCATCAAGTTAATCTATAGTAATACACACTTAGCAACAAACAAACCAAACCCAGTCTCTTTGCATTTCTCTTTGTGAATCAAAATAAGAAAATAAGTCCAGAACCAATGAGGCTGTTCAGTAACTCAGAAGATGGGTTGGATCTGTCTGTATTCAATCTCTCCCTATTGGAGCTTTGCATGAAAACATTTGTCATTTCATTTCACATCATTTAGATCAACAAAATGTGGAGATGCCAACAGTTGTTTCATATTTTTTTGAAATTGCAGCAGACTAATAAGGTGCTGCTTTCCTTCAATATCATTATTAGAAAAAAAAATAATGTGAGAAATGAAGTAGAAATTCAGCACTCAAATTTTAGATGTATTTTCAAACTTTTCTTAGAAGAGCAATGTAAGGTAGGAAGATTTGTGGTAAGATTGAATCCTAAACATGTAACTGTTGTTCTAACATTCACATGGTGAATCCTAACATGTAACTTGAAGTTCTTCCCTGATTCTATTTGGGCTCAGCTACCATAACATATATTAGAGTTTTTCAGGGAAAGCAAATGAGCAATCATATTTGGAAGACAGAAGTGACAGTACAGATATTTTCACTATGATTATGAAGAGCCATGAGATTCAAATTGACTTGAACACTGTATTTGGCATGGTCTCTCATATTAGAACAACTACTATCCTAAATGCTTCTCTTCGTGCTTCGTCAGGGAAATAAAATACAGTATGAACAATTCATAACAACACCTATGGGAAATGTTTAGATTGTTTGCAATGTCTAAGCAGAGGTTCCTAGCCCCTTCATTGCTACCTTTTTATTCACTATTATTTCTTCTCTGAATGCACAGCTGTAATTCTGTCCTCTGTTAGCAGGAGGCTCCACTTGTGGTGGTGAAGTTCCTTTGCCTCATATGTTTTAGTCTCCACCTGAAGATTACTCCATGGTTTCCAAAATTTCATGGAGTAATGGAAGCAGTTTTAGGTTTCTTTGGAACTGGTTTACTAGCTCTCCCTGTATGGAAAGTCAACAGCACAAAAGTGTCTTTTGTCAGGGACAAGCAAAAGTCATGCAATGGTTTAAAGAGAGATTATTCAAAGGTCTAGAAGGTGCTTCGGAGACATGGCAGTTATCTTGACTGGATTTGGCCTTGTTTTCTTCTTATTTTTTTGTAACACTAGGGACCATTATTGCCACACAGCTGCGATGGTGCTGAATTAAGCAGTGGTTTACTCTACAGCCAAACAAGCTGCCAGTGTTTCTAGTTTAATRCACATTCTTTGCTGTATTCAGAGGAAAGTGTAATGAGAATCACTGCGTTAGTTGCAAGCTGTCTACAGTGAAGAATGGGAAATACTGTGGTAGAGTGTCAGCTTTGTCAGCTTACTGCAGAGAAGGGCCTACAGCATGACACATTAGAATATCAAATACATTACAGATCCATTTTGTCTGTCTTATCAGTACTTAATCTCTAGCATTGTAACAAAAAGGAGAATGGAAGAGAGGAGCTAACTTTCTTAAATATAATAATAAAAGGGTGTCCATGGTTTAGATGGGTGTGCTCTTCACTGGATTAAAAACTGTCTGGATGGATARATCCAAAGAATGGTGCTGAATGGAGTTATATCCAGCTGGGGGTTGGTGATCAGTGGTTTTCTTCAAGACTCAATATTGGGGCCTGTCCTGTTCAATATCTTTATCAATGATCTGTGTGTGGGGATTGAGCGCACCCTCAGTGAGTAACACATAACACCAAGTTGGGTGGGAGTGTTGATCTGCTGGAGGGTAGGAAGGCTCTGCAGAGGGATCTGGACAGGCTGGATAAATGGGCCAAGGCTAATGGTATGAGGCTCAACAAAGCAAAGTGCCAGGTCCTGTACTTGAGTCACAACAATCCCATACACTGCTCCAGGCTGGGGAAGAATGGTTGGAAACCTGCCTTATGGAAAAGGACCTGGGAGTGCTGGTCAGGAGCCATCTGAACATGAGTCTGTGTGCCTAAGTAGCCAAGAAAGCCAATGGCATCCTGGCCTCTATCAGAAATAGTGTGACCAGCCGGACAAGGGAAGGAATCATTTCCCCTGTATCTGGCTCTGGTAAGACCACACCTTGAATCCTGTTTTGGGCCTCTCACTACAAGACAGACCTTGAGGTGCCGGAGTGTGTCCAGAGAAGGGCAATKAAAYTGGTGAAGGGTCTGTAGCWCAAGTCTTATGAGGARCAGCTGAGAGCTGGGYTTGTTTAACSTKGAGAATAGGAAGCTCAGGGTTCACCTTTTCACTCTTTACAACTTTGTGAAAGGAAGTTGCAGTGAGGTGGGGGTCTYTTCTCCCCAGTAATAACGAGTAGGRCAAGAGGAAATGGCTTCAACATGCACTAGGGGAAGTTTAGATTGGCTATTTGGAAAAATTTCTTCACKGGAAGGGTTATCATGCATTGGAATGGGCTGCCCAGGGAAGYGGCTGAGTCACCATTCTTTGAGGTACTTAAAAGATGTGTAGCTGTGCAGCTCAGGGAGATGGTGTAATTGGCAGTCTTAGGTAAGTGATTTGACWTGGTGACCTAGAAGGCCTTTTCCAACCTAAACAATTCTACAATTGTTTAATTCTAAGGTAAATCAGAGGATGGAAAGGCAGCCAGCAACTATCAAATTAAGAAACAATGTTAGGGAGTGACTCCATGGAGACTGGCTGGTGTGTGCTTGTGGTGTGATCAAAATAGTTTCCATGCAGTTATCTGATTGGATATTCCTGCTGCTTTCTACTGCATAGTTCTTCAGATAAAGTGCACTGGCTTTTGATCTTTTGTCATAAGAAGAGTTTGGAAGTTCTGCTAGTATATAGCCATACAGGAGTGCTTTTAAGTTGCTCCCTCTGGAGCAGAAAGAATGGGGTTTGTCCTGTTGATCTGTCTCCAAAGTTTTAATCCTCTCTGCTYCAGAATTTGCTCAGATGGTGGAGGGGGTTTGTCTAATGATGTCAGTGGAGTCATCTCCAGACTTGCAGCYTGCCTGCTCATTCCCCCATACAGCTCTGCATCACTGCACAAGTATCCCCCTGCCAACTATCTATGGGGCAATGGCACAAGTCCTGAGCTCTTTTTTGTAACACCTTCCATAGTTCAGTACTTAAGATAAACCCCATACTGAATATACAGATTTTTTAATGGATTCTGTAAAAAAGTGTGAGTCAAGCTGRAATTGTTTGAGACAACAGTAAATCATTGGATGGGGATTATTTCCCCTTAGGAATAAAAATTACTTAAAAAGTGATAGAATTTTCTAGCATGTCAGAATTATAATTGCTGCAACAAAACAAAGCCCTAATTACCTCTAATCTTTCCTATGTCTACCAAATGTAATTTGAATTTTAGGTGCTGATTCTGGCCATCTGTACTGTGGGCAGAACAAGATGAGSCTAGGGTTGTATATTGAGATGACTGAAAGGTGCAAAGTAAACARTATCAAAAATGAAAAAGAAGCCTGCAACTTTGAATAGGCTCCTGGGATCTGACTCATGCTTTCTGCTTGACAGTGGCCTTTTACATTAGTCTAAATATGTGATATGAATATTCATGGATAATCCTGATGAAACATGCCACACAACTTTTCAGCTGTGCTTGTAGATTCTCCACCTGGTTCCTTMAAAATGCTGTTGGTATGCTGGTAAATTGTAGGTTATTTTATTCATTATGATGGATTGAATGCAGTGTTTCAAGATGTAATAATCAGGAGATTTTTCTTTTCCTATGCACCTGTACTTGCCTTCCAGATATCATTCYTTTGAAGTCTTAGTGAATTTCACTGGAGATTTTTTAATAAAAGCTTGATTTTTAAGCACATGAAAAATTTCTAATTCTTTAACAAGACTCAACATAGGACTACTTATGATACATGGAAGCATAGTGAGACTTTCTATTAATTCCTTTGGAWTTCTACTGTACAGTGAGATGGACAACAGTCATTCACTCTTAACAGGAATATTCATTTTTACAGTGGAAAAGAAAACCTTGGTCTTTTTTGCAGCTCATTGTTCTGTGCTTCCTTGGTTCTCACTTGGTCTCCCTTTTACAGTTCTTTTCATATCTATATTGCCAGAATGCTACTGTCCCCTAAACCCCTTTATTATGGGGTGGGTGACTGCCTGTGCTGGRTAAATTCTTTGTCAACAGTTGGTAGTGTGCAGGTGGTCCCTCTCTTCTAGGGCTAGCTCTGCCTGAGGTGACCCTGCCACGATCTGTGGGCCGGGGCCACACACAGACCCCGGTGGGTGCAAGAGTGGTGGAAACCTCCCTGCTGTTGTTGGAAAAAGAGGCTGACTCCTTTGGGGGTCTGAGTTCTCAGGGTTTATTGAACCTGCAAGGTCAACTTACCCCGAGAAGGACTGCCCAAAGGAGCCCTGCTCTGGGGTGTGYAACACCTTTTAACAGGGGGAGGGACAGTAACAGAGAACCAATCAGAAGGGATCAGGGTGTGGTTACAACTTGGATTGACATCAACTGGGAGCAATGGGGACAACTTGGGGGAGGGACAAACATTAAACATCAAATCACCAAGAAGAAACCACAGAACTCTCTAGAGCAAAGGGYGAGGTTTGGGGAAAACAGACAGGTGCCAGGGGAGGGCACAAGGGGGACAGACAGGAGCTCAGGGAGGGGTGAAATGGGGCTGATGCAATCCTCCCAGGGTACTGCATAACTTCCCTGGGGGGTTGCATCAGGAAGGTGGACCAGGCAGGACCAAGAGCAAACAGCAAAAGGGGGTAGCTTGGAACAAACCCATACAAATGGAAAATCACAAACCCCAGCAGTAGTGCTTCTTTGGGATTGTACTGGTGATCACTACTGTGAGATGATCTTTCTTTAGTATTTAATCTCAGAAAGCTTGGCTTCCCCTCAATTACAAAATCTCCTGTATTCCCCTTTTGATTTTGTAGCCTTTGTGTTTTGTTTTGCCTGGAATTCATGATTCTGTATTAGGATTTCATAAAAAGCYCACTTTGGGGTAATTGAAGCCACTAAACCACATCAAATGATTCAAAGTTCATTCATTGTGAAGTAYGTGATATGTATAATGTTTTTTATTATCATGTGTTTCTTGCAGGTACAACACACAAAGCTGTTTKGATATTTTCCAGTTTTCTGCAGTGMGGGAGGATTTAAGCCCTCATGGAGCTTGGATCTGCTCCTTGCTTCTTTCATGCTGTTCACTCTAGCCCCTGGCAACATGCACTGCTCAGAATTACAYCTGAACAGAGAATTTGATGTCTTCAAAGTTAAATGTCTCAGTCCTTTGACTTCATTTTTGTTACAAGKGAGGCCTAAAGCTCCCACTACCTATGTTCTTTGTCAGCTGCAATTTCATCATCCTTTCAMAGAAGCAGAAGACAATGTGGTCAAGATCCCTTATGCTATGTACCAAAGTGTTGACTAACCAAACCTGGTACTTAGGTAGATGCTGAAGCTGTTCCTTGGTTTCCAGTCCAAATTTTAATCTTCTTTTATTTCTGGAGTAGTTAAGGTACAATTGTGCTTCTGACAAGTAGAACTCTAAGCAGTTTCTATGTTTAGTTACAATTAAAGACAATTCAAAAAGATATTTCCAGCTGGCTATCTTCCATCAAATCTCAAGTTAAACTGAGTAGTGCTTTCACTAACCAAAAATGGGGAGGGGGAACAGAAGGAGAGAAAAAATATTCAGCTATGATTTTCTGTGAAAATATTATTTTATGTTGAAAAATAATAAGATTCAGTTTTGTAAACTTCACCAAAGTGCAGAAAACTGCCATGTAGTTATTTAGATAATTAAAGTTAATACAAGTGTGTTGGTACAGGCCACACAAGAACTAAAAATGCTATTTTTCAGAGCAGCGTAGCTCCTGGACTGTTTTTGACCCACAAGGCAGGAGTAGAATTCAATTCAAAGGAATGAAAAATTACAAAGATAACATAGTAATTATTTAACATATTTATGGCTGTCTGTTTTTGTAAAAAAATCATTATATTTGTGTCCAAAGCTTTAAAGTGTGGGTCTGTGCTGAAGAATGATGGCACTATCCTGAGAGATCTCCTCTTTGTGTTCAAATTCAGATTAGCTGACTTCTGAGATGACTTATTAAAGGGTTTTGATGGTATTCATCAGGTATTAAAATGACATGATTAATTTAGTGACAGCAATTAAAAGGAAAAGGGGGGGGGGTAGTAGGAGAATGTGGTGCCTTGTATTAAAAAATCCAGTTTTAATTGTCTGTATTTTATTTGAAAATTTTGTAAAGGAGAGATGAAGTAAATCTGTGCTTACACTTGGACTTTAAAACAACTCAGTTACCAAGTTGCTGTGGTAGGTATGGTCCATACATATAATAAAAATATTTAAATGGATGTACTGGGATCCTAAAAATCAGCTACAGCATTTTAGTCCCTAGAACAGAGACTCTGAAGTTGAGCTTATGGAAGAGAGTAAGCTCTACATACAGAGGAGTGGTTACAGCTGAGGTCACAGAAGTGAGCTGAAACAGGTGATGCAAATGTGCAGTTCTTACAGAACCAAAGTATCTGAAGGAAACTGATTTTGGAACTCATTTAATAGGTTTGACATAGAGCTTTCTGCTGTGTCCACTCCATTTCCTGTGGTCCTTCAGACACTGGCAGASCAACAGTATCTCCTAACCATGGGTTTGCAGCCATGAGAGGTAAGAAGATGGCAGTGTAGCAAATATTGTCAGGATTGGCATCCCATTAGAAAAAACAAGCAAACAAATAAACCTCCCAAAAGATTTAATTTAATCTACAGTACTGGTTTGGATTTGCTGCAAAAGTCCGTGTCTGCAAACAAGTGTCACCTTGTCACTGGAAGACTAGGAATAGAAAAACCTATATAGATTAGTTAAAGGAGAAACACCTGAATTTTTATAAAACTGGATTATGAAGTCTCTGGGTATTCCCAATACCCTCTAATTTGGCTATGTCTGGATGTCACCCTGCCTCTTTACCCCTTGTGTATCTCTGGAATGACACATAACAAGACTGCTGTGTTGGATCCTGGCAGTTTTCTGAGGCTGCTGCTCTGCACATCACTGTGGCAGGACATGGACTGTACCTACAGCAGGCTCTTGAAGTCTCTGTGGAGAAACCATCATCCCACTCCTGCAGGGCAGTGGGGCTCCATCCTGGGTAAGCTGAGAGCCTCCTGATCTGTGTCTGAAAAGGCTGTAGATCTGAAGTAACCTCCTCAGTTCTGCTGGCTTAGCTTAGGCACTGCACAAGGCATCAGGCAGAAGACTGGCTGGAGATGCAGCCAGTCAGCTCAGAGTTTGAGCAATCAGGGGAGTCCATGGCTAGGTGACAGGTCCAAGGTCAAGTTGTAGCAAATCAGGATCAGGCCTAGTGAGGAAGGGCTTGGACACAGCCCAGTCATGGCAAGGATGTGGGGATGGGCCAGGGAGGCAGACAGGGACAGGAWGGACCACTAACTGTTCTTCATAAACACCACTTCTTATCTTCCAGGGCAAAGCTGTACTCACTGCTGAAATGTGCACTTCTTGTTCTGAATTTATTGGTTAAATTCAGTCATAATACAGTATGTCTCATAGCAGCCAAGAGGAGACAGGTTTTCATCCCCTCAGAATACTTATCCATCATCAAATGTTGAAAAGCTAAGGTAGATGCAGTCCTCACCAGCCCAAGCAGCCGTGACCTTGCAGTATATTACTGTGTTTACACCATTAATTTAGCTTTAACTGCCTTGCATTTGACCTGGATTTCCAGATTGCTTGTTTGCTTTGTGCTTCTTTGGCTCTCACTGCAATTCTGTCACTGGAAAAATGAAGTAAAGTGATTAATGACATTTAAATTAATTAAAACAATCAATTAATTAGATTAATCCATTTAAATMAATTAAGTCGATTAGTAAAATGAATTCCAGGAACCCAGATTCTGCTGCCTGCTTTAACCCTGTCCTTGGAAACARGGCACATTCTGCTGGACTGCCTGATGGGTCCCCAGAGGAAGTCCCCTAAGGCTGATGTGGGATGTCCTGATCACCAGATTCCTGTAGRCCCTGTGATGTGCCCCAAGTGTCTTGTTTAGAGTATATTTCTCAACCCCATTCTCCAATTACAAGAAACAAAAAAGGGCTAAGGAGGCCCTGGTTTTACTTTTTTTTAATACTAATGTAAAYGCTAACACTACCAGGAGATCATTAATGCAGGTTTATTTGTTGAGTGTCTCCTGCTGTGKGGGTGTCATGGGGTCTGTTTAGATGAGTCCTCATTTGTTACCAAGTTTCTGCTTAGACTTTAAGTGATCCTTCTGGTGTCAKCATAGCTCTAGGGATATTTAGTGAGTTTGAGCAGTACACTGCACAGTGGCTTCTGAAGGTAAGGTGAATTGAAAACATTTTGGGATCAGACTACTCCAGTTCTAAAATAATTTAAAGAATGAAACTTTTYGTGACACTTAAGTTTAAACAGAGGTGAGAGATGTAACAAAAARCTTGACATAAGAGGCTGTAAATTTGTACTAAAAATATTAAGAAGTGAAAGTCAGTTACACGCTTGAACTAGTCACTGAATTTGTGCAGAATATAAGGTATTTGTTTGAAGATTTTGCAAAGTCCTTATTAGTGTTACTTGTATGTAAATCCTAAATATTGTCTCATTAGGAATTTTTTTTACATAGAGTAAGGTATAATCTCAGTAGTTATGGTTCAGAGCAGATGGAAAAGAGATGCTGAAGGCAAGGGAAAGAGGTAAAAAAGAATRTTATATCTACACCACTGGGTCAAGGAAGTTCTAAAAGGCTGCAAGTGCAGATTGCAAATTYGCAGACTAAATATAGATCTAAGCTGCACTTTCTGAAGCACACAGGAATAATGTGTTCAAACATCTGGGTGTTCAAATATCCTGCCAATACATTAACACCCTGGGGCATACAGAGTCTCTCCAATTCATCTCCAAGGCAATGGTTTGAAGAGAGGATGAGTGAAGGCAGAACTTCATTATCCCTTTAGAGACTGCTGTTCTATAATGATACAGCTGTAACTGATGATCACACACAGAGTTTTTGAACCAAGAAATAATCCCAGATATTTCGAATCCAGTTTTTTTTTTCTCATAAAGGTATTTTTTCTTCTGTTTATGTTCTTGTGCTCTGCATTCAAGATGACATCTTATAAATGTGAGGAATTTCAAAGTACAATGTGAATATATTCCAGAAAAAWTCTTGAAGCATATAGCACAAAACTACAGAATTAAGTGGTTATTTTTTCCCAAGAGATATACAGAATGCATGTAGCATCCCAGACAAGCCTGGAAAACACCAAGGGACTGTAATAGAATACAGGAGCTGCCAAAAGCCACAAACAAAGTAAGCCAGAAAGGATGACGTGTCTTAGAGGGGTCTGAGTCTCTAAGAGAAACAGCACAACTTCTGACACAGTTTGAGWGGGAATGAAGGGCATTGAAAGGAGGTGGACGTTGTCTCCCCTGAGATCGTTACAGCAATTAGAGAAAGGACATGATCAGGAGATGTTTTACAGATAAAAGACAGTGAGGATGCCTAAGACTTTGAGTGTAGGACTAATTACTTGCATACTTAGGTATCAAGTATGCAAAAGCCAAGGAGGATGTATGCTCATAAAAATACTTCTAAGTGTTGCTACCCTAAAGAAACACATCAAAACTGATCTAATATGAGGCAATTGGGRATGCTGAAAAATTAAATGAATTACAGTACTCTGTATTTTTCAATTACCTTYAATACTCAATTTTCCCTCCTAAGCTGGCCAAATTTTCTTTTATTGGTGTGTAAGGAGGGACCAAACACCTCAGGTTTTGTCAGAGTTATTTGATAAACACAGACTTAACTTCCCTGTTTGTACTGCAGTGATGTGTATAYTGGTTAAGTATACAGAGGGGAAGGGGACAGTGAATGCTTTTGTTTAATCCACTCCCTGAAATTAAGTAAGATATAAACAAAGAAGAACTAAGACATYTGGAAAGATGTGAGGTAATGACAGGGTGTGAGCCATGGTGTCTGAAGCAGCAGAGCAGATTTTTGGTGAGGGCAAATTGGGTCTGCCAAAGATGCCTTTTGGGAGCCCAACCAATCAACTCTGGGGAAGGAAAGTAGAAAAATACTTGGAATAATAGCCATGATGAAAACTATGSAGGTGGGTAATGAAGTCTCATGCTATGTTTAAAGTAAAGGTGGTRTACAAACACCTTGGATCCAAACATCATGTTTGAAGCAGAGGCAACACTTGAGAAGCGGTTTTGCTTCTACAGCTTTCTTGCTATAAAAATATTGTTCTCAAAACATCTTTTGTGTACAACTTGTAATTCCAGATGAGAGTTTATGCTTTTTGTCGAAAGAGCTTTCATGCTACTTTTATTCTCATTGTTCTGCTCCTACTATTACTGAAGTCTGACTTGGGTAGCCACCATAACCCATTCCACAGGTGTGCTAKTGTGTTTGGATTCTTTCTATCAGTGAAATGCTTTTGCTTTGAAAGTGGATCATTTACCAGTAATGCCAACTTCTTCCTGCCTTAACTCCCTTGCTTTCAAATTTAGTCCTAGTTGGTGAAAAATCAAGGTATAMATTTAGAATCACAGGGAGCAAACCTGTGGGAAATCAGGGAAGCTGATTACTGACCAAAATATGCTCTGAATTGCAAGACCTAGTCATTGATAGGACTAGTTTTTGGGTAGGTGTGAAGTAACAAGGCACTAACTACAAGCATTCAAAGTGGCTTAAGGAGCTCCTGCTCTCTTGTTAGTGTTCTCCTGCAGTACAGTTGTCCCCTTTTTGTGCCAGTRCAGCTACTAGTGGGGTTACACCACTGTGCTCTGGATTCAGCCCCTCTTTACCAAAAAAAGGAGAAAGGGTTATTTTTAAGATGAATTASTCCAAAACTCAGCTTGTGCTGTGGTTTCCAAGACAGATCTATAAACAAAATTGAAGAGAARGAAAGAATAGGAGCTCTTTTAGCTTTCCCCACCATCAAAGTTGACATTTAAGCATATCCTGACAAGGATAAGAGTCTATTGTGTAATTTTTATGCCTTACTAAAGCTTTTGTAGTTTCAAATGTTGCATTGCCTTGAAGAACCTAATGGGCTGTGACACAAAATTGATTTCTGTGAAAATAGCATTGGCTGCTAAGCGTTCATAGATTATCACATGCTACTTCTTTTATGAAATCCAGCACAGAAAATATTTAAAGTGAGATTGTTGTTAGGAGAATAGCAGGAGAGATRATGCTTCTTCAAGAAAATTAACATACTGGTATGTAATTGTTATATAAAGTTATTTCTTCTTAACCTATGCCTACCTTATGAATACAGCACTGGACACTGTTTTCCTATCCAGGAGAAAAGGATCAAGACTGCACATCAAACCTGAAGCATTTCCCTACAGAGAAATGAAGTATCGGATTAAACAGTAAACCTCATTCCCATACACAATAAAGTGCAGAGATGCAGCAGAGCTTCTGAGTCTTTAAGATCTTCCTGTAGCAAGTACCCTACTTTGGTGTGAAGGATGTTCTGTTGCACAGAAAGGAATTAAAACAAAAGGTAGGTAGGCATGGTTTCATTGGAGGGGTGGAGGAGTGGGGAATGAAGGATTGTGGTGTTCTCTAGACATAAATATCTGCTAATGTAGCTGTGCATGTTATTAAGTGTTGTAGTAATACCCRCTGGCTGACCCCAGGTTTCTTATGTACCTAGAGGAGAATGTAGTGTGGGTCTTTCAGCAGATTTTGTGMTATTCCAGCATCATAGGACTGTATCCTCTCATTCCTAACCTTCCTTGATCTAACCAACCTTGAATTCAAAGAGTTGCATGACTGAGGCTTCTACCACATACAAACATGCATGAGAAGGGTAAATGCATAAATAGAAATATGKTCTGAAAATACCAGTCAGGTAGGGCTGGAAACTGTCTCTCTACCTCAAACTCAGAATCATTAAGATTGGTAAAATTATCACCAAATCCGACAAAGGCCAAAAAGTCCAGCTTTGCTTTACATCTTTTCCAGTGGCGAGAGAGGYCAGAAAAAGTGTTCAGAGGAGAAAGTACATATGTGCAAGCCCAGATTCAAAGCTGGCACAGAACAAATTCATTTGTGTCAATTTACCCCAGGTTTCAGAGAGAAAGCTTATAGATGTCAGTGCAGAAGATAGGCACCATGAACTGGGGGCACTTYCTCCCCCAACACCACATTTGTGTGTGGAACTAATAAGACACACCAGGACAGCTAAACAAACATAATCTGTGACCTACTCCCTTTAACTGCTTCTTTGGTATGATGAGCTCATTAAGAGTAAATCTGCTAACACTTGTTTCCTGTTGGCAGAAGTGTGTGGGGCACGCTGTCATCTCAACAGGAGATCAAGAGATATCCAGCTCTGATATGACCCCTTATTGCTAAATAAYACATTTGTGTAGTTACTTGTATTTCATGAAAATGCTTGATGCACATCAAAGGAAACCTATTGAACCCAAAGCTCATTAATTTTTTTTAGTTCATCAAATTTTCAGGCAGGCTTCTGTACAGCTCAGTTCTCAGCACTCTCCTGACAACTGTCTAATGATTATGGATGTTATTTGCACTTCTCTTTTGGGGCAAAGGCCCAAGTCTTGATGCCAGTCTTTCTCCCTTGGCATTACCTAAATTTGCAGCAATTAGATCCCAATCTTTTGAAGCTCTGAGAGCCCTGAACTCTGCTGATTATAGCAGACTTGGCATCCTGACCAGAAAGGCCACTATGCCAGTGGAAATAAGCAGAAGATCTTGGCAGAAAATTGTTTCCATGTAGTCATTTTCCCAGATGCCTGTGTACAGCTTCTGTTCCTAAATGAAAACCATTTAMCATGTTTCCTTTGACTTTGAAGTAGATTAACAATAATGTTTAAATTTTGTTTGGGAATGATTTACTTTCATGATGGGCATAGATTTTTTTTTTTCATAGTCTTAGTATAGAGAATTGGTCAGCTTCTGCAGGTGGATACATGCTTGGAAGTAGCTCAGGTGTTTTGTACCTGGACTTTTATATGCCTGTGTTTCCTGCTTCATTGTCTCCAGGCTCAGCACTCCCAGTGATTTCACCACCAAGCAGTAATCAAATGGTAGCAAAGTTTGATGGAGTTACATATGAGCATTTGCAGTAGGTTTATTTTTGATGTCTGTTCTGGGATAGACACATCAATGGCACAGACTATGGGAGAGATGGTTGTAATACCCTTTCTAGATCAGGAATTTCAGGGCCTTTACATGAAGAGTTACAAATTGTAGGTGCACTGGCAAGCYGGAATAAACAGCAAGCCATTGCCATTCTTGCATGTAACAAAGCTGTGTATGATGTAAGGAGGACTTCTATGCCATGGCTGTAATCAGTAGGGTTCCACAGAAATCTTCATTACAGATTAGACAAAACCAATGTGGTAACTGATCCTTGGTTATTCACCTTGTCCCTCCTCATGAGGTCCATCTAGTGCTCTTAAATGTGGATTCAATTCACCCTTTTCAGCCCTGTTCAGTCATTTGACCAAACGGTTCTAATCAGAGAGAAAGTCTACTTGGGAAAATTAAAAATACTTAGAATTTTAAAAATACAGTCAGCTAATGACTAGCATTTATGGTGAGAAAGGACAAAGAATTTAGSCAGTAGGGGAGGCTTTCTATTTGTAAGAATAATGGACAGGAAAACACTGGAAAAATGACTGGGAAATCTATAGGACTGGAAATATTAGTTACTTATGCTTTGAAGATACTTAGGTTTCTTTTTTGGGGTCTCTTCCAGACCTATTTTCTATCATTATTATACTTTCATCCACTACATGACACAGCCCAGGAGATTTCAGCAAGTCCAAAACTGCTGGAAGAATGAGAAGATTCAGCCTCTCAGAGTAGTCACTGCATTGGCACTTTTCTGTCCCTAAGACCAAGCACGGAGTCATACTGAGTAATGACCCACATAATTTGTGGCTGAATTTGTTGCTGGGTATGCTGTCAGGGCTGCCTCTTGAGCAAGCCAGAGCAAATTTCCAGGGYGCACCACTCCAGGATGCACTTGGATGTTGTTCACATAAGCTCCAGGCTCTGCCTAGRTGAGCAGCTTCCATCTAATCCATCTGCTCTCAGAGAGGTATTCCATGGCTRATTGCCAGCAGGCCAGATGACACTGAGTACTTTCCTAGAAGAATCAGCATCAGCTTCTACAGAGATAAAAGGAGTTTCTAAGCACTCTGAGCACAGACCAGGTTTAAGCAGCCTCAAAGACAGTAGAGATGTAAAATGTCAGGTCTGGGGAGGTCTCTGGGATAGGTCTGATACCTTCAGGTTTATCCTGTATTAGTCTTAAGTCAATTTGCCTACATTCACATTTTCTATATGTTAAAGAACACATCTATACAGGGAAGAGATCACTCATAGTGACTTGGAGATTATTCAGTCAATATTTCATCCAGTATTTGTTAACCAAGACACACTGAATTTCACTGACCTCCTCAAATGTTCTCCAGCAAAACCTGAAAATTCTTTCAGTTGCTGTTTCTGAAGTAAAAATTGAATTGGGTCAAAGAGCTTTGTGYTTTTACCTCAAATGAAAAGGAAAAGAAAATCCTTCTTCTGTCTTTGCAGTTCAGCTTGTTCTATCTGACACCTGGTGTAGGACCTTATGTCAGTCTGCTTTGGCACATTTCAAGTRCAGTAAACACATCTTCAACACACCATTTGGGTCAGATGAAATACAGATATAATTAACACTCTCTTTTCCATACATGGCATACAATATAATTTCCAAAGATAGATTTAAAGTCCTAAAGACCATTGATACAGCCTTTTGTTTTGACATTAAAATTGTACCTAAAGGAAGAGGATAATTTTTTGATCCGAGGCTGCAAATGTCATGAAATAAAGGGATAATTTAGTGGAAAAGCAACTAAATGTATGTGCATCAGAGAATTTATAAATAAAGATTCCTGTATTTAGAATACACCAAAACAATGATAGCAATAATTACAAAACCCCTATCCTTAAGATTTCTATCTGGTTATTAATATGGTAATCACTCTCTTAATTAGAATTCTACTTAAGGATAGATTTTTCAGTCCTTTTGCCTGAGTGTTCTCAGTCTTTTTGAAATAATCAATTACATTTGTTTTCATTCTTTTAGTTGCTGGAGAAACAAAGCTGGTTTGAATTTTTTTTTTTAATGCTGTGAATGGCAAAAAGGGATGGAGAATTGAGAGATAAGATCAAGTGCTCCCTGGACTTAACCTATAAAATTAACAGGAACTATTTATCACTCTGTGTGTGGTATTAAAAACRTGACCCAAGGGAGCAATGTCAGTGTGACAGACAGAGTAATGACTAAATGAAGAAGAGCCTTTCTTCTACTCCTTTTTCAAAGTGGACCTGCCAGGTCTCACACTGTTCACCTGCAGCTGCWGTCTCCTGTGGCATCCCAGATCAGGGTTGGAGAGGAGTAGCTGCTGGGCATGCTTTTTGCCCCGACAGGCTGTTAGCTCTGATCAGATAGCTTGGTTTCTTCTTGTGTGTTCCTGCTTCATTACGTCCCCTGTTGTGATCCAGAGAGCCTGGGTAACATGAAACAGACATTGATTTTGCAGGATTCAGTCTTGTTACAGATGGGTAGAGACACACCATCCAGTTTTGAACGCATTATAATCCTGTAGTAGATTCGGTTTCTATTGAGGTTGGTTCAGTGATACCACAGGAGGCAGGGTCACTGTGATCAGTTTTCTTTCTGCTGACTGCTAATGGGAACAGCCAAGGGTCAAGTGTGCTGAGGAAGCACAATGAACAATGTGCTGGCGGCAACTGCGGTCATTCACTGAGCACTGCAGACCACAGATGCACACCTCCTCTATTCAAGCTAAAAAAGTTTTGTGTCAGATTTGTCAGCATGTTATCAAGTCATCTGTGTGRGATAATTACATGCACTGAATTTGCAGTAATTATTGTTCATCTTTTTCAGYCCAATCGCCCCAGGCCTGCAAAACCCTCACCACGAAGTGACAGCCTCTAATCAACCTTCTGAAGCCCCTTTCTTCTTGCTGACTTGTGAGTYTTACATGGCAGTAGTGAGGCTGCCAAACCTATGGTTTCTAGAGATCTAATAGAAGCAAGTTCTGCAGAGACAGGRTTTTTTATTAGATCAGTGATAAGGCTGGTAAGAGCAGACAAGCTTTCTGAGTTCCCAGTCCCTTCCTCAGATAGTTAAAAATGTATCTTCTTCACCCCCTCTTTCCCTGGCAAGTGCTCTTAACAAGTTACCTAAACTCCTTCTTCGCTGTAGAGTTTTTCGTTTGTTTTTCAGTGAAGGTATCATTGTCTGCCACTGACAGCCTCTTTTAAACTGACATTCGAAAGCCTTTCAGCCATCTGTTCCAGACCTTTCTACTTTGGACTGAGTTTGCRCTTGAATTTTTACATTTACATACATACATGTGAAAAAACCCACAGTTTATCTTTTTCTTTTCTCTGACTTAAAAATTTCAAATGATAAAATTCACTTAGACAAAAGACAGTTTTTTTAAAGAAAATGGTAGACGTCTGGGCTCCTTCCACCTCTTCCCAAAATAGCACAATAGAAATCAAAAACGTGTACTTTAAAAATCCATCCAGACTTTATCAGTGGGGTTTTTGAAAATCTTTGGTTTTCCCTTCTTTTTCAAAGTTGTTACTACAGAACAATCAAATATCTATTTTTACATTTTATCTTAGCAATTTCATCCCAGTTGAGCTGATCCACAAAAAGGGCTTAAATGAACACACTCAGTTCTTTTTYTTTACAAGTTTGTAAATAATTTTGGTAGATGTCTGTTTAATGCTGAATTGCCTTTGATGACTTAAGCTAAATTTACCTCTGAAATCTAAATTTTCTCACTTGTTCAAAGTAATGCACTTTGGTTAGGAAGGAAAATTCTTATTATTAATTCTGTACTGAAGTGCAAACACCTTGGGAGCTCACAAATGAAKTATCTTCAAGTGGCCCAGCAGAAGACTGGGAGCTGCGTTTTTACAGCATTTATTCAGTGTTTGGATACTTAAGAGAAGTTTGTGACCAAAGCAAAAGTATTATGATTGTAATAAGGAGACTCAAAAAAGCTTCAGATACTGTTATCTGCTAATCAATTTTACTGAGGCTTTAGTACTGYTCAGAATAGGAAAAGACCAGCTGAACATCAAGTGCATAATATTGGTCTTTGGAAACAGTGGAAGTCATCACYAGTAAGAAAAGGCATCTGGCAACATGCTATTCATAAAGCTGGTTTATGRTGAAAACTCAGTAGGCTACAATCATATTATTCCTTATCTTCTGGGCTCCCTGAGTTGGCTGGTGATATTTCTTAAAAAGCTCAAGCTGTTATTTCCATTCTGCTTGTTGCAGCCTGAAAAGCATTTGGAGTGCAAGCTAAGAAGTAGTAGAAAAGAGACTGTAGGTTGCTGGGCACAGATGGCATTGGTAATAAAGCAAAGCAGCTGTCAATATTGTCTCAGAATAAGTTATTAATGATTAGCACTCCAGTTTGATACGTTGACAAGACCAAGCTTGCAGTTTGGAGAGCRCTAATTTGCTTGCCAGACCAATGTGGCTGAAAGCAGAGAAGAGYGATGAGCCTTTAAGGCTGACACTGACTGCTTTTTCCAGAAGGAGCTGCAGTCATTTGCTGCAATGCCTCATTATATGAGCTCATAAGTATTTGAAAATGGTAAAAAAAAGAGCAGACCGTAGAACAATGTCTTTCAGTTGGAATAAGCAACTCCTGAAGCATTTTGAACTTTGCCTCACACTGAGGTCAGCATCCATCTCTAAGTATGTTGTTTGAACAGGTCAAACAAGAGTCTTCTGTCACATAATGATGGCCTCTGTCAATAGCTGTTCATTTTTTTTTTTTTGAAGTACCAAGTCTGGGCTCTTTCCAGAAGCAGGRTATTGAACTAAGTGGACTGGTAGTGAGACACACCTTAACTCCCTCATGACCTCATTTATTGATTCAAAGAGGGTGGCTTTTTATTTGCATCTTTCTCACTCAACAATGGTATCTATATGCTACCCTGGAAATGTATTCACTGCAAAATATTTACCGCAACTGGTCTCATTAGCTTGGATTCTAGCCTCCCTGAGTGGTAAAATATGATATTTTATTGTGCATGACTACAGACTGAATGTCTCTGAGGGGTGCTGTGAAAACGAATGTCTCTATTGCATGCCTGTGATGAGCACCTGCCAGACTGTGTTAAAAATAAGGAAGTGACAGTGAGGTGACTATATCATATGTCTGTCTGAAAAACTGTGAAATAAATGAAAGCTAAAAAGGAGAATACATAATCTTTCAAGAAAGGGAAACTAAATAAATTTTTAAAATTTTTAACCAAGTAGCTTTAGCTGTAGTGCTTCTCCACATTTTTGCATTTCTTTCTCTAAAAAGTATCAAAGGAAAACCCAGCTGTCTTGGAGTAAGAAATTTTACTCATATATATTTCTTTAAGATTATKTAAGTGCATGTGCAAGACTTGACAATATTAAGTTTGCTTCTGAAAAGGAGATTTAGAAAATCTTACATTAAAACAAATTTCTTGCAGTGCTAAATCAAATGCTGACAAAAAGTCCAATTATATTATAGTAATTCTTTTGCCCTTAAGCAACCAAYCTAGTAAAACTTAGGGGAAGCAGAAATCTTCTGTAATAAATTCTGTCTTCTCAAAACAACTCCATATTTCTGTATATCATAGTGTTCTAGTTTTTCAGTGAGGATGTCTGAGACTTCCTGGTCAAAAATTCCCTTTCTGGTTATTAGTTGCAATTCCCCATTCTTTGACATTTCTCCACATCTTAGAAGTGGTTACCAACTGACATTTATGGTTTAGGATACAATTGATTATGGTGAGACTGTTAGGCCTTGGAGACTGTCCCCTTTCTAGGAATTCAGCTGGTGAATGTAGCTTCTAAGAGCTGTTGCAAATAGACCTGGAAGTGAGGACTGCCATGTTGTTCTCTTGGGAGCTTTTTTTAGCTGAGACCTAAGTGGTGCCTCTGCCCATGCCACACCAGGTCTGTGTAACAACTATGACTCTGCCTGATCTCCCACCTCTGAGTCTGACCTGGACCTTCTGGTTTGGCTTCCTGGCTTGGCCTTGGACCTGCCTGGCTGCTGCAGATTTGCTCAGTGGTCACAGCACAGACTATGCTGTGTCTGGCCCTGATCACTCTTGATCATTGTCTCTTCAGAACTGAAATCACTGCTCTGCATCTTGCCTTTTTGGTGTTTAGGACACTGCTCTCACATATTTCATTATCACACTYGTCTGCTGGCTCACCTTTCCTTGTGCAGCATCTGATCCTTGCTGCTCACTGAAAAGTCTTGGATACTGACAGCTGTCCAGGTCAGCCAATTTGGGAATGTTACATTTGAACAAATCTCACCTTTGTTGTAGATAATAAACATGATATCTTGTCACTCTAATATCAGGATGGAATGAGCTCAGTTTTCCCATCAGTATGTACAGTACTACCTGGACATGGACCCAGATAGATGGCTTCAAACCATGATTTAAAACCAAGGCACATGTATTCTAGCAGTCATGAATTTTCATTCCCAGACTTGTCTTTTGAGGGTGTTTTGCACATTTCTGCTGCCACTCTGTGTAGGAAGATCAGAGATTGGGAGGCTAGGTGAGGTGATTGATTTGAGAAGAGTATTATCCTCCTCGTAAATGGGTATTTCTGACTTACTGCTCTGAGAAAGTTTATTCTGCTGCATAAACATTTGTTTGATTTCACCTGCAGAGCTTCTAGAATGGTATGTAATACTCTCAAGGAAGTGGGTTACATTCTGGGTGTCCTATGAAATGGGGAAAAGGTGCACATACTTTGTTGTGAGTGTGAGAAATGCATTGTAGAAATTGCATTTCTTGCTTAGGCACAGTCTGATCCTGTTTGATGTGTGTGGGTATACAGAAATTTGTTTRAGAGTGTTCTGAAGAGTAAGAGGAGAATTGGAAGAGGAGGAAAGAGAATTTAAAAAGGGATTCGTGTTATGATCTTTGTCCAGGTTAGCTTATAGTTTGGCTTTCTACACATCTTCCTGGAGAGGATTTTATAGGGCTTATGGTATGATTCTGTCTACCTAACAAGAATTTTCTTCAAAGAAGTAATCTATTTGATAGAACTTGGCTTTGGTGGGTAGAGTTGGTCTTTAGGTTGGTGTGTGCATCATGCATTTCTCTGTACAAGTGCACTTCTGTCTTCAGAATATTCTATTCTATGATTCTCTGATTCTGTTTACTTCCAACATAGCCCTGTCTGTGGTCTTATTTATTTTTCATTCTTAAACATCTTGTGTGGTTATTTCACAGTTTTGAAGAAGATTGCACTACTTTCTTCCATATAGAGAGAATAACTTTCACTTTGGTTGTTTATTCCTGAGAACTTTAGCTCAGAGGTGGTCTGGTTAGTTAGAATGAACAGTTCTGTGTACCTTAAAACTTTAAAAATTGATATTTTCTTAAAAACAGAAAAAAATTGAGTACAACAGTAAAATATATACCTACAGAGAGGACATCAAAAAGTACCACCAAAAGGTGCTGATTTAGAGAACTCAGGGAGGTTCTTTCTCTGGGATGATAGCAGTTCTGATGATTTGGGGAAGACATATTTAAAGTTTGATAACTTGTAACACACACAAGCAATAAAATTCAAGGTGCTTTGGATGAAACATTAGAATCAGAGTAATGTTCTTTGGTAAAAACATGCATTTTCACTTAGAAACTTAGATGGCTGGATARCAGTTAGATTTAGAAAAAATGTTCCTGAGTACAGGGTGAATTTTTGTGGGCAACAGAAAAAAAGAAATAATGTTCAAGCCTTATTGCTACTTGTTTCTGACAAAAAGTTCATTCATTTTGAAACTTAATGACTTCCTAAAGCATCAGTTTATTTTAAACTCAGACTGAAACACATTGTTGTATTGGAAATGTTCTACACTGTGGAAAAGATATAAGAAGAGACAAACATCTTCAGTATCATGAGGGAATTAACCATAGTTAAACAGGACAACTTGACGGAGATCTGTTATAAATTAATCATTAAACAAAATGTGAAGAAATGGCTAAATTTATATCTCTATCAGCTCAGAGAATCTTATTTTTTATTGCTGGAGAAAATTTTGAAGATCTTCAGGACAACATGGAATTATAAATTTAATTTTCAAATTCTTATGAAATTTTTTGGTGTGGGAAAACTCTTTTCAATGGAGGCCAGACAGTGAAAAGGACAAGATTCTTCCTGTTGTACTGGATGGAATATCCGGTCTCTGGAGCTTCCTTGCAGCCTTTTTTGCTATTATTATAATCTCTTAAATCCTACTGAATGTATCAATTTCCATCCTAATTCCATATTCATACAATTAGATGCTCTTTATCATTAATGAGTTTATATATTTCAATATTGACATTGATTGCACTCTTAATTATGTATTACTTGTTGATGTAGCATTGAATCAGATTCTGAGASTAAAATAAAATAATTTGGCAAAGAAATAAGGGAGAGACACCTGAAATTGGGGGAGGCTAGACACAGAACATTATTCATAACACTTTGCAAATTCAGTGTGTTATGAGGCCGCTAGAAGTTATATCAGCCAAAATTTTTAAGAAYGAATCTCCTGGATTCTTAAATTTGCTTTAGTTGTTCTGCTCTAGCTGTAGGAGTTCAGTATACTTATGCATCTCCCATCTGATCATTAGGTTTATTTTTTGAGTTTGGGCCATTCTGTTTCAATCCATCAATCTGACTCTCCAGCATTTGGTACTTCCTTTGGTTTTATTCTGCCCTTTTCCTGACTACATCCTTTTCTACCATATGCATAATAGCAAAATATCGTAGGAGTTTCCTGCCAGTATTCAGWCAGTTTTTGAAAGCACTCACTTTTCACATGCTCACTTATTTGCATGGCTTTCAGRGAGTGTCCTAAAAATTCATGTCATGAAAGAACTGGGGTATTACATGCAAAACCTATTACATGTAAAAGCTTTAGAAGAAAATTAATGTTAAATTTGTTAATGCAAGTCTTTGATCCAGAAGTATGTGAATATTTWTCCAGTCTGGGAATAAAGACCTCATGAAGCTTATCAGAAGAATTASATAGTCAGCAGTCCAATAAATCCCAGCTTAACCCCTTGCACGTGTGAATAATCCCAGATTCAAAAATCTATGGTAATTTTCTCATTTGTAGCTGTAGCAAATACTAAAACACTCACAGAAAACTACTTGGCCCAATTTAAAGAGCTTGAAAGATCTGCAGTTATTGATTGCACAAATGTTTTTTTAACAGATTCAATAATACGGCGACTTCATRGTCCCTGCTTTCTGTTAGCAGGAGGGGTTTGGCAATAAGGCAGTAATTTCCATGGATTTTTTTAGATTTACCTGTGAAGAGGCCCAACAATAGAAAAGGCAGAACATAGAAATACATTTAATTGCTGCAATAAATAAAGAAGCCCATATCTACATGTCTCATTGACATCAATGTTACATTGCCTATGTCATTGTCTCATTGAGGCAACCAGTACAAAATAGAGAAAAACCACGTGCCAGGGTCTTAGTCAAGGAAGAGAAGTCAGTGGTAGAAAAAGTGGAGAACACATGTTTCTTTGGCTTGGCTCACTAGTGAAGTTTTATTTTCTATTGTGCAGGTTTACAAATGATGTGTGCCGTTTTTTTAATTGTCTTGCTAATAACTGCTGAAGATGACTTGCTTAAACCAGAAATGTCAGAGGCCTCAGCACTTAACATTATCTTAAAATGAAATCCTGGTTTCCTATAAACACATAGCATATTCCTGTGTCTGTTTTCTATTGACGTGGGTTCATTGAGACATGAGCCCATGTGGAGAAAAGCTGTTGCAACCTTCAGCCTCATCAGCACTGCACAGAGCAGAGTCCTACACGCTGTGCTGAGARGGGAGGCTCCAGATGCCCAGCTAATACCTGGCTGCAGTCACCTTTCATGCTGTGACTGACTCTAAATGCAGGAAAGATGGGGTTCATCAAGTAGATGGACTATGGRAGAAGTTTCATAATGCTCCCCAGAGGATCTAATGACAGCATGTGGAGYTACTGAGGACTATTGACCTATCTTTTATGAATGGTCACATTTTCACTTATTTTCTTCCCTCAGGAACTGAAATGTGCAGTAACAAAAAGTACACAATAAATGAGACAGACAGGCTGCTAAGGCTGTTGTTTTTCCTTGAGACCAYAGTCCATATTCCTTGAGTTAACTTGTTTGGAGGAAAAGGCCATTGTCACCCTGTTTTGAAACCAGATGTCATAATATGTTCCAAAAAATTTCTTTCTCAAGCCTTCATGACAGTAGTATTTGGTTCAATTTGCCTGATTCTGATGCACATATAATTTTATACTTTATGAGGTTATATAATGAAACAACGTGTCATATGACTAGATTCTTATAAATAATGTCTAGAAGGATAGCACAAAGTAATAAAATTGTGGTGATTCTCCCTGCAACTTCATAAAGCTCATGCAATTGCCAGGAGGTGAGAGAGCATAACGTATGCTATATCTAGTGGATTCTACTAGCATGTATTTATTTTCACAATACTCCTGTAAATTAATTCATTATTTATGTACATATTTTATAGATCAATAAAACAGAGAATCAGATGTGAACAATGAAGTTAATAGACAAGCCAGGGGATTGGCTTCCCATGTTAAGCCTTTAACTTTCTTATACAACTAGAACAATTCAGGTTAATTACTGATTAAGTAGTGAAAAGTTATATTATTTTTAATTGAATTATAGTCTAATTAATGGAACCTAGAGGTTATTTGATATCAAGATAAAATTTCTTACATCGCTGCTGAGTTTAAGATGACCAGTACCTGGGGGTTTAGTGGATTAAAATAATCCTCTTTTTCTCYACCTGACCTTTTTTTAAGTCCATAGAAACTTAGTTTCTCCAGGGACTCGAGTCCTTTAGCTGGGAGGCAGACCACATTTGTTCTTCATACTAATTTTTGAGAGCTTTTTTTATTAGTTACGTTTTCTGCAAGATCTCTGTTAATTATCTCTTGAGGTAATGATTTGGCAAAGGTTAATGATTTGCCTCATGTAGGAAAATTTGCAATTTAGTTCTACTTTTAAATGAAGGTGTTGATTCCTGTGGGCAAAAAACCTTTATGTCTCAACTAAACTTTAAATGKAATATTGTGAAGACTGGGAGTTCTGCACTGCATTTGGAATGTTTGGAACCCTAATGCAAGTGTTCTGTGTTACATAATCCTGTATGTAGTGCTGGGCATGACAGACAGTCTTACACGTCTACCATTACACTGCAAAATAGCTATGAATACATCTCGCTTTGATATGTGCCTTACATAAAAAAGACCCCTCAAAGATAGAGGAATTTAAAGAAAGGACAATAGAAAAAAATATTTTAAAAAAATTTAAGATCCCCAAATGAASCAAAAGAAACCAAAAAATTATTCACTTTTCATGAGGTGCATGGCTCACATGCTTTCTCTTGCTGTTCATGGACGTAATCACTTTTCAATTTCTCCTGTTATGTTCTGGTTTCCAGTATTTCAGGGGAAGTCCAAATTAAAGAAAAATCTTTATTATATATAACAATAAAAGAAACAGCACATCACTTTCTGTTGTAGTAAACCTTCGGTTTTTGTACAAAACTTCATTTAGATCTGACCCACATAAGACTGTATTTACTTCTTCAGCATGGTATCTGAGCACCAAATAGAGTATTGCATTCTTGGTTCCAGGAGGGTGATCAAAAAGTGAATATTTTATATGAYGAAATGAGTCACCCTGCTTTCCTTTCCCTCATCTTCTGCAAATATCCTGATTCTTCTCTGCCTTATCGATTTGTTTCCTATATCCTCTCTCCCTTTGACATTCTGAAGGAGAAAATAAAACAATCAGGTAAAAAAACCTGAGAAAATTCAGYATGTTCCTCTCAACTTGTGCTTCACACACAATTCTTGGTGACCATTTTACACATATTATCCAACACCAAAGACAGCCAGAGGTCAAATTGATATTTAAACAGACATTCTAAATGGAAATGAGCTGCAAGTTATTTAAACGCACTCCCTGCATGCAAATTTCACTCTCTCTATAATAAGACTAGAGAAAAAGCCTAAAAACAAAACCTGTAAATATTGATTTTTCTGAATACYTGAATGCAAATCTGGTACATAGATACTTCATTATCTCTTGCCCATCCATCTCACAATTAATAAAAAAGGGGTATTTCCCTGCAATATGTGTGTCTGCTCTGAGTTTCTGAAGTAATGGCACTGACACCTTTCCTCAGAATGCTAATTCCTTAGCCCTGCACATAGCACRTTTTTACACTCTTCCTGTCTTATTTGGTTTTGCTTTGCTTAATTTAACTTTTTATTTGTAGTCTGTTAAGGAGTCCATTTCCCCACACTTTTAGTGTGTATTATTGGTGCTCATGTACTGTCTCTCATCAATTTCAGTTGCCATATGGCTGATAACTCTATGACCAGTACCTGTTATCCCTGCCATCACGGCCATCTGGGCCTTTCTGCCACTGGCAGGTTAGCATTCAGGTCCTGCTGTTCTTAGTGTGCCAGCTGTCTGACACTTCCCTGACCTAAGGGATATTTTTGCTTCAAGATGGGGTCCTGAAATAGAGCTATCCCCTGAAAACATGCTCTGCATGTCTGAACACAATCTTCTGTCACTGTTATTGCCCCTTTTGTGCCTGCTTTCCAAAAATACTTTAATAGACAAACTTGCCAGCAGAGATGTTACAGGCATCCTCCTAGGAACAAACACACCCCATGTGTTTGCTGTAGCCTATCAAATCTGAACAGCACAGCTGGAATTTCAAATAGAAAATCCTCACAGATAAGTAGTTGTGGATGAGCCATTATATTTAACTTGGAAATAAGCTTGAATAGCAAATTAATTCCAYAAAATCATGATCTGCTTGTCAAGTCAGAAATGGGGGAAAAGGAGGACTTGTCAGCATATTCTTTGGAGTATTTTTGCCTGTGACTGATATATAATAAAACAGTTCCAAGAATCCTAACACAATATTAGTTCCTTCATCATATCATTATCCTAAAATCAGTCTCTCTATATATTTTSTTTTCCTCTTTTCCTAGGTTCTCTTTGTTCTTTCAGGTCAGGTGTTAGGCAGTCCAGGGCTAAACACTGTATCCTCAATGCAATCACTGAAACAGCAGATAAATAATCTAAYGACTCCTTGCTCTATAATGCAAAATTTCTGCACATGTGTCCTTTTCTTTCCTACATTCCTGATTTCCATTTCAGCTACAGACTCTATTTAGTGGCAGCAAATAAAGACAGAGCCTAATATGGGAGAATATATTCCAAATCATTAGRGGCTCATTTTCAGCTCTACAGTGAAATTTATTGCAGCTTTCCACCTTCACAAAGTAGTTTAAGATCTGTTTGGAAGACTCTCTCATTACTCAGTAATATAATGAGAAGCTTTCTCAGCCAGTCAGAGACCAGGAGAAAGGTTTGAACAGACTAGGAATTTTCATTGCTCTTGAATGCCTTTGTTTAGGATATYTTCTAAAGGTGCAAATTGAGAGAATGAATACATTTAAATGCAASTCCATCACTGTCACAGGTTTTCTTTGATCAAAGTGTCCTAAATCCTAAATCCTTTTTAGATAGAAATCAGAATTTGAGTTCAAGTGATACATAATTGATTTCCTGAAGCAGGAGGAGTGGAACTAAACATGTTTTGAGGCAAGAAATGGCTACTGTACTGCTCAGTAACAGATAGTCATGGATTTGTTGTGTATAAGAGAAAAAATGAAGCAATCTGTAAAAAGTAAAAATTATTGACTCTTAACCTAGAAMTCCTGTTCCTATGAAAAATCCAGGTTTGGAGTAGGGGGTAAGACTGGAAAGAGAACAAGGTAAAATGACTGAGCTACCACCCAGATCTAGGAAAGGATTTTGAATTACTCCCTTCAGTCTGTAGCATTTTTCACAAGTGGAGACACTTGGAATGGAATTCAGATTCTTTGTAAAAGGCATAGAAAAACTGAAGATTTTACAGTGGGTCTTTTAAAGTTTTATTTTCCCTGTTACACTCTGGAATAAAATCACTTTTATAGCAAATTAGGGTCGCYTTGACAGATCTAGACAGAGATGTCTCTCTATCTTATGGAACATCTCACCGTACTTTTAAACTTATCAGTCATAACACTAACAACTCCTAMTTAAACCCTCTGGAAACACTGCATGGAAATAAATCAATGACTGCACATACAAACTTGCTAATTATTGCTGAAGACTTTTCCCAAGATCTGTCAGAAAAAGCATCTCATGGAATCTTTCAACAGTTTAAGTGATTGCAGAACATTCATAAATTTTGTAAAGTGCAGCTTTTCTCTACTGCTCTCTGTACCCAAATCCTTCAGACAGTGATTAAATCTGTATCCATCATGTGGTATAATTAATTAAYATGGTATAGAGAACAGTGGTGCAGTGTTGATTAATTTGTACTTTAGGTGCATACATTTCTTATTTTCAGCTCACTTAAGAAATATATTAATCAATCAGACAGGGCTGATTTTAAATAAAGATATCATAGTTACTTCTGTTCCTTCYCCATTTACTAAATTTAGTGCTGCCATTCTTATTGCATCTGTTTGCTATCCATTATTTTGTGTTTAATGTTTTAATTTTATGCTTAGTGTTTTAGTGTAAAATTTATTTTTTCAGATATCAATGTCCAGAATAATTTCATCCTAAAATGAAATTTAGGATCATTCAATAAAGCTCAAGCTTGCAATATTGAAAACCCCATTTAACTGCCCTTTAATTTCACAAGTCTCTGAACTCTTGAAATATTCTGATTCTTAGTTACTGAGGCATCTGATGTCACTCTCTTCATGCAGAAAAGGTGCRTTGGTCATGAGTGAAAGGGACAGATTGAAAGTAAGGCTATTCAGGCTTCAGGAGGTAAGCATCACTTTAGGGTCTGGTTTTGATGGGCATTCTCAGGCATGCTTACAGAAACACAACAGGAATTCTCAGAGATACAGTTTTCATATCAAATGAGAGAACTGATCTCTGAATGGCTGCCCTGTTTGCTGTGTGTTTGACCACACTGAACATCCAGGGCCCCAAATTAAATGTTTAGAGAGACAGGTACTTAAAATGAAATTCTGGATTTCCAATGGGAACCAAACTTCTAAAAGAGAAAAAACTGGAATAACTTTAACACCGCTGTCCCTTTTTTTGTTCTGTTAGAATAATGTTTGAATTCAGGTCTTCAGAAAARCAAAGATACATACCTGAACTACTTGCCATTATCTCCTAGAATGAAAAGGTACAGGGTAAACATAGGAGTTTCATCCTCAAGTTTCATCAGACTTCCCTTTCATTTTTGATTCCCAAGTTTTTCAGCCACTTAGTTTTTGTTGGTTTTTTTTTCCAGTTTTAGTTAAGATTTAAAGTGTTTCATCAGTAATACTTCCAAATTCTGGGTAAAGCTGTATGATCATGAAAGAGGAGGGAAGTARGGAGGTTTTCTGTGTAGCCACACAGCTTCATTTCTATATCAGCTGTAAGTCTAGAACATTCTGAAAAATAGCTATTTTATATTTATATATCTGTCCTCATTTCATAGCCCTTTCAGTTCCTTTTAAGAGAAATCTTCAGCTTGTGCCCCTCAGTCATTGCTGTATTTCAAAGTGAAAAGTAAAACAGGTAGTTCGACTGTGAGGATGAAGTGAGGGGAAGACAGTTGTAATGTGAAACAGCAACTTCAAAGCTTTTASGAACATCAAAACATCACAGTGCTTTAGCTTTCCATAATCTTAGKAGTCTAAATAAAAGAATACCAATTTGCTTTTGCTGTTGCAAGAAAATAAAATTAATGAAATCCTGGATGATTTGGAACTTTGGTTCCGAGAAGCATCAAAAAGTCTGAATCTTGTAGAGACAGTATAATTGACAATAAGAATGTTATGGAAGTTGCCAGAGCAACATGGYTTAGGAACTGACACAGCTCTGCTTCCAGATGGGGGGAAAAAAAAAAAAGTCACATATGAAATGAAAAAATACTTTTCAGTACTCCAACAAGTTCTTCTCACCTCTAGCTACTGWCTGTGGACTGAAGAAATCAGACTCTTTAATCCCACCAGGAGACAGAATCAGACACAAGCCTCTAGATTGCTCCAAATAGAATATTTCGAGTTGAAAGAGACCTTTTAAAGGTCTTCTATACCAGGCTGCCCACAGCCTTGTCCTACATGACCTAGAATGTTACCAGGAATGGGGCATCTACAACCCATCTGGGCAACCTGTACTAGTGTTCCACTACCTCATCATAAAAAAGTACTTCCTTATAGCTARTCTAAATCTGCCCTCTTTTAGTTTAAACCATTACACTTTATACTATTTCAACAGGGCCTGCTAAAATACTTGTCCCTGGCATTTTCATAGGCCCCYTTTAAGTACTGAAAGSCYGTAATGAGATGTCTCTGAAGCCTTCTCTTCTCCAGGGTGAGCAACCCCAACTCTCTGAGTGTTTTCYCATAGGAGAGGAAAGCCCTATGCTAATTTTTCTGCCTCTCCTCTGGACCTGCTCCAACAGGTCCATGYTTTTCTTGTACTGAGGATCTGAGAAGTGGATGCAGTGAGATGATCTTAATCTGGATCTCAGGGAGGAAATAGACTTCCCTGTGAGGAGACTGGAACATGGGAAAAAGGAATAAGGAGGAAGTAATCCCCTTCTTTTCCGGGGCTATAAAAATATAGTAAGAGGCAAAAAAAGTCACTTAACTCTTGAGTCCCATGAGGCACAGACTTACCATAAGRCAACACCCAGTATCTGACACTGACCTGGAAATGGCAGTGTGCTGAAAGAAGCAAAGAGACTCCTGTATATGCTTTCTCTCCCTGTGGGAASGCACATATTATCAAGATGGATTTTTATAATGTTTCCTTGAGGTGATTTGAAGTCTTAAGACGTCTGTCTTCTCCCCTGTACCTTTAAGAATGGATAGATTCTTAAAACAGAAATTGAATGTGAGAAGGGGGAAATTGCTTGTTCTGGTTCATGTGTGCCTAAAAATAGATATTAAAAAATTCAAATATCTCTTCTGGGATTTTCAGATGAAAAGGTTTCCATGTTACTTCTTAAATGCTTATTCCACTTGTAAAAGTCAATTTTAATTACAGAAAAGTACCAAAAAAATGATAACTTGCAATTAAAGAACTGAAATATTTTGGAAGAGAAAATATTTTGTAATCAGCATTTTTCTTTTCAGGGTTGCAATCCCTCTTCCTACTCAATTCTAATTTTATGTAAGAGGTAATTACTCTCATCAATGCAGAAAATGTATTTAATCTAACTTACACATAAGTTCATTTTTCATCAGTGTTTTGCTGCCTGGCTACATCTTCCATCCAAAACTCTAAATCTAGTGCAG
>CADDXX010000330.1:307994-318684 GCA_902810485.1 Alauda arvensis
AGTAAGGTTCTTTCCTGACATGAGGCAACATGAGCAAGTGCCAATTAACATCTTCCTCAGCGAATATAAGGCATTGGTCATGTCTTTTCTAGTCAGATTTATCCTTCTGTTACTCTAATGTAATCYCTTTTTGTGATATGCCTTTAGAAACATGAAGAGTACTTCTTGCATACAAGTCTTTATCCACTATTTCTCCATTAATACTGAACAATTCAGAGCTTGCCATGAGTTACTAGTTTAGATTGAAAAATGGCCTGGCCTGCCCTATAGGTTCTTCCTCCAATTCTCCCACTCTCCTTAACCCAAGGACTTTAATCTCAGAACCCTGCTGTGTGAGCTGGACAGCTTTACACAATACGAGAAAAAAAGGTGAGGGGGGGGGAAGGGAAGATTCTGAACTTCCCCTTCCCCTTCCCCTTCCCTTTCCCCCTCCCCTTTCCCCCTCCCCTCCTAATTCCTGTTGCTACAGCAAGTGTAATTATGAATGCATACTTAAAATAGTTTCTGAATGGTACTTAAAGCTTAATGAAACATTAATTTGCCATCTAAGTCAAAGTTCTGATCCTCACTATTAGTGCAGAGTGGMTGTCAGAAATTATTTCTTGGCCAGTCCATCTCCCAGTCGACAGGCATGAATGAAGCGATGGAGCCATTCTCATAAATACCCCAACCAAAGCAGGGGAGCTTGGAATTGGCAGGGCCATGTCTAAACATGGAAGTGGTTTCTATCCCTAGAAAGCTAAAGAAAATAGTGGTAAAGTGGATTAGAGGTTACAAAAATTCTGCTCTATCCCCAACCTACTGATTCACTGAGGACTTAAATGCCAGAGAAATGACCAGACTTGACAAACCRAAATCTTACTCATTTCTATCAGCCATTCCCAGCAGGAGACAAAACTCCTGCTTCCAAAATTAGATTTTAAGAGCTTATTAGAAATTCAGAAAAACTGATAATTAGACTGAGTAGCTCCACTGCTGTCATTCATTTCCTACTAATCAGAGATGAGGGTATGATGAGGGATTTTTATGCTGTGCAACTCCGGATTTCCTATGACAGAGTTATAGTATTTGGCAAAATAAAGTGCCTTGCTGTTGCTCTGTCCTCTTTAGACTTGTCCCAGGATGCCCTTGTAACGAAAAAGACTTTGCAGGTTTTCTGGCTGTAAATTATTTCTGTGAATACTTGAGTACATACCATCATGTTCAGTCTATTCAGCTAATCAGTGCCAGCACATACATCTCATTAAATAGTTCAAACTCAGCCTCTCTGAATCTGAAAGCTTTGTAAGACTATGGGCTTTCAAACCCTACACAGTTTTTACCCTGGATATCTAACACTGGTGAAGGGTGGTCTTTCCAACACCTCCCTCACAGGGAATTTTTGCTGTTTGTTCTTAACTGAATGTTTATTCCATATGGAAGGGCAGAGTTAAAGTGTTTGAACATGCAATTACACTGCTCTTTAGTCTTGCCAATCAGGCTGCTTTCCAGATGCTGGCACAGCAGAAGTATAACTTTTTTCTCTCAGAATCACTGTGGATAATTTGATGCAACTTGGACAAGAGGGAATTTTCTGCAACTTGACTCAAAGATTACATCCCTTGGAGGAGAGAATGAAGGAAGCAAGCTTAGCATATTGAGAACTGGGGACATTTGGGCACACATCAGTCAAAGCCTGACTCTCTTTTGTATGCTCAGCTTTGAAATCCTAGTTATGAAAGACTGTGTATTTCTGTCAATAAGGCTTGTAATTCTCAGTGACAAATGGGATAAGATAGCTGCAGCACTCGAGCTACAAAGCATCCTTTGCACTCCCCACAAATGCATATAACCCTTAGAGGMAAGTCATTTCCTTTTAGACCTTTTCAAAACTCCAGTTTCTGTTACAACAAAATATTTCACACAAATAGCTCTCTCTGCTAGCAAAGCCTTTTTAAAATCAATAAGGCTTTGGAACATTGCTTTACTATCTTGCTGSAAAGAAGGACTCCATTGATTTTGGTGTAACATCTAATTGGGAAACAATGTACTATATATTCTTAAAATGAAGTACTGGTACCTGACAGCACACAGACAAGCTTTTGTGGTGGCAGAATTCCAGCACAGAATTTAAAGTCTTAATTTGAGCAATACAGGAATCAAGCAGAATTTAGAAAAAGTTTTAAACAGTTTAACATACACTAAAATGATAAAGTAGTTTACACAATTATATGATGACTATCAGTTCTCCAGGACTAAAATGGACTATCTGGAGTTGGTAACACTTATTTTGAGAGACAATATCCTTAAACTATGCTTTATCTAGATTTCTTTGATTCACCAAGATAGCTCACCAGTTGTATAAAACACAACCTCAATTCTGAAGGTTTTGTTTTGAAATTTTTCTATTTTACCTGCATGGAACTGGCAGACATTACAATGCATAGTGAATAAGGTGCAGAACATCTATTCCCTGTTATATACCTACTAGTCTGTCATCCCAKATGCATTTATAAGTGTTTGTAAGCATGCTTGCTCTCATTACATGCTCTAAATCAAAAAACACACCTAGAAAAAATAAATAACTGTCTTAAAATCTTCTTCTTAGCCATTGCCTATAACTACCCTAATAGCATGTTCTGGATTTGATTTTTTTTAATAGACTGAGAAGAGCTGAGCCCCTTTAAAAGAAGAAGGTCAGATATAATTGAAAGGTACTAATGATCAGCAGGTGTGACCATTCAGCTTCTTTTAAAAACAAAAAGCGGGCCCTTTTTATATTAAGAAAATACAGAAGGAATATTAAGCAGTATGTTTTCAGCAAAGGTTAAGATGTGTGAGAGAGGTAATGGAGGCCTGGGAAATGGATTGTAAATAAACARTGTGTGCTTAGGAGGTGTGTAGTTGCAGAAGAAATAACCAAAGATGTTAGAGGCTCATTCAGCCTGGTGTTAAATTAGTTCAACAGAGCTGTAATCCTCTGAGTGGAATTAATAGGGTGGTGATTCAGGTATGCTAGWTTTAAACTGCAGAGCTTTTAGAAACTCTATGCAATGTTTTAAAATATAGGATCAAAGACTCCAGCTCTGAAATTCAGCATTTTGTAACATCACTTGAGCAGAGCAAGGGAGCTTAAACATGAAGAAGTACCTTTGTTCTGTCACTGATTCTAGGTGTCACTGCATAAATGACACCTAGAACCTAAAACTATTGYGGACAGATTGTGGTTTGGGTTCCTGCATTCTTKGCAGGATGTCCAAGAAATGTAGGCACCTCAGAGCATAGTCTGGGTGATGGACCATAGTCCAGAGTGAGTAACTAGAAACACTAAATATAAGGGTGTAACTGAAAGGTGAGGGATGCCTCTCTGGTTTCTGCTTGATAATTTTTTACTATAATTTTTACTATGCTACTCAAAAACAAAACATAGTTTTAATTTCACATGCTTGCCTTTTTATTGAACTAATCTAGTGAAGGGAATGTGAGGATAGAGGCTACTCCAGGAGGCAGCAATGTGGGATGACACAGCAGGTGCTTCTGACTGTTGGTGAGAGGAGAAAAGAAGACATCATTTGCTGGGCCAGAGAGGGTGGGATGGTGACATTTTTGTAGCTTCACAGTTAGAGATCTGATCCACTGTTGTGAAATACAGCCACTGAGTTAAATGTGGAAACTACTTTATTTTGCTATGTGGGTGTGCAGTGCCTTCAATTATCTGKCCGAACATGACTCTTACAAATAATAGAAAGGGGGCGAGATTGGGGACTAATTTTAATTTATTTTAGCTTGAGTTTTGAATTTATGTGTCTTAAGGCCATTTCAGGATTTACCAGTGCTTGTAGAGTTAACAGAAACATTATTTTARATGTTATAAATTTTTTAGTTTTGGTGAAGAGATGGAGATGTTTTGAGATGTTTAAACCTTTGCAGTTACATTCTCTTTTAAACTAAGATGTATTATCAGAGCTGGCATACAAAACATGCTGCTAAATRTTGTGTTCTCCAGTGCAAGGCCTTTTGCAATCCACTGGAAAAAMCCAAAAGCTTTAAATAACACTAACTCCCTCTCCCACCTCCAACAGTGTTAATGTAAAGTTTTGCTCTCCTGATATAAATRAGTCAGAAGAGCCAGTTTTACCTGTACCACTGTTTTTGCTATTAACCAGTGTAAGCCCATCTGAAAGGAAATTTAGTAGAGCAAATCTGAAAATGAGTGGCTGCTGAGAAACTCTGTTAGGCTTGATAATAGTCACAAACCCTCTGGAATCAAGAGAAGAAACAAGTCTTAATGGGACTTGAAAACAGATAGCTGCCTCCTTGGGTAACCTTTTGTTATCTTGGCTTTGTCTGTGCTGCTTGTTCAGATGCCAGGCTCTGCCTGTGGATTGGGCTCTGGGTGTGTCTACCACAATGGAAATGGAGACCAAATCTGGGCAGTGAACTGTCTCTGTTAGATTAATAAATATCACAATCACTCGGAGTCCAGGTTATGTGATAACTACTTTGAATGCCTTCATTTTCGTGCACGGGGCAGCCATTTCTCCTCTGCTTTCCTACACCTCCCAGCATGTTGCCTGCATTCATRTGTGTGTACAGAAGAATATTTTCCTCTTTGGAGGCTGCTCCTCTATTTATTCAAGAGGGGGAGGCATAAACTGAGCCATTAGTAGGAGAAATAGAGCCTGAGCACACAGCAGCAACCATTTTTTAATGAGTCTATTTGTACTGGGCCAGCGGGCAGCCCTGACATTGAGTCAAACCTGAGAATGGATCTGGCAGCCAGCCAGTGTTCTGCTGAGAGGARGCTAAATTATGCATCTTATTTAGTACATTTATTAAAAGATCTTCTAACATTTCCAGGCAAAAGTCCCCAAACAAATGCTACTATCATTTAAGAGCCTTGCAGTTACGAGCTACATTTAATACATTACAATTCCCCCATAATAGCTTTYTGCTGTTGGCTGAGCTGCATCTCTCAGTGGTGTTTCATAAATTATTATGGTAGAGAGATATTAAGGGGAAGGAATTCTCCCKGAGCTAGGGGTGTGGAGGAAGATAATTGGTGTTGGGGGTGCCCAGCTCTGTCCTGAATTGGAGCAAAACCTGGCACTGCAGCCATGGCTGCTCTGCAGAAAGGCAGCTGCCATTTGTCTCAAACAGTGCAGAGACTTCTGCTGACAAATCTGATGCACATATGCTGATTGACTTCAGGCAAACACTGTGGGGTTATGCCTGCTCACTTTGAAACTCTCCTCCCCCCTTTTTTTTAACTTCTCAGCTTTGAGTTGATTAAAAAACCCAAAAAAAACAAAAAACTGGAGAACAGTTTACTCCTCTGCAAATTTTCTAGCACTGTTTTGTAAGCATGGAGATTCTGCCTAGGAAACAAGATTTTTTCCAAGCCTAGCCCTAATATGATTTGCTACAGTGTTTTAATTTGACATCAGGCAGCTGCAGTCTACAGAAATCTTTTTTGTGACTGGAACTACACCTACTAGGGTCYTGTTACACTGTGCTGAACCTTTTTTTGCAGCATAACACCATCAGAGCTGAGGATCTCAGCTTATGAGTACAGTTTAGCAGTACATTTTTCTGACCAGYTCTTCSTCTTTCATTGTCCCCTACAGCCATACTTTGGTTTTCAGCAACTGTTTGTCCCTTTAGCAGGTGAGCAGTTCTCACAGGTGTTACTGGCTGGCCTTTTAATCATAGGAACTTCTTTATGCATCTCTGACTGAGCAACACTCAGTGCCTCTGGATCTTGACTGGGCCTGTGTATAACTCCTGGTTTGAATTTCCAGCCTTTTAAAAAACTTTTTCTAAGCAACCTGTATCTAATTTTTTAATATTTAGAAGGATGTATTAGGGTAATGTTCCCTTGTGATGGAAAGAAGTCAGCAGGTAGCAATTAAAAAATTGCCTCAGAACTGATCCAAAAGTACTGTAAAGCTCTGCAGGAAAACTCTCTTCTGCTGTGTAATTGTTAAAAAAGTGGGGTAAGAAGTATGGCATCACCCTTTGGARTGGGAAGAATATGCAGACAACAGACAAAGTGCTCATCAAGTCATCAGACATCTTACATAAATGATGGTAGCCTGGAGACAAATTGGCCTTTTGCAGTGGTGTACATGGGACATATGGGCTTCRTGTCTCAGATTCCTATTTCACTTCCTTCCTAATGCATAATGCTCAGGTTTGCTTATTTTTTATATATTCAATGCTCTGTTTAGGTGATAAGAGTTTAAAGCACAGGCACATATAGAACCAGGGAAAGAAATAACATCTATCCTTATCACTAAGGTATTGTAGGTGGGTCTCATTGGGGTGCCAATTGTAGCAGCTGCAAGGTTGAGGATCATATATAATTTAAAGGCCAATTCCTTTAAAAAACACAGGTTTTCAGTTGTAAGACTTAACAATGTGGCCTGAACTGTTTCCATGCTGAATGCATCTTSATGCAGATAGTTCTTGAATACACAGTCCTACATGTCTCTGTTTCTTGAGAATGACAAWAGGGAAAATGTTGTCCTGCTTTTAACTCAGAAATTATTGTTTGGCTTCCTGAGAAAATCTTTGGAAACGTTTGCACATCTTCCACAGATTCTGCATAGAAATTTGCAGCTAAATTCTGTGTCTGCAGTGAGTATACCTGTGAGAGATGATCATCTCTGATTGTAACTTTGAAATGCTGAAGTCAATGTCAGATACAAACACTTGATGCAAATTCTGAAGTGACTTTAAAACATTAATTTTTGGGCAGCCTAACAGTCAATAAGCAACTGGGAAATGAGGCAATGAAAGCTGTCCATGCAATTAATTTCCTTTGGTTAGATACATGTCAGTACCCGAGACAAGATTCTAAACACTTTTTCTGGTTGTAAGGTTTCTGTCTCATTTGGAACACAGCAGTTTATGCTGGGAGTTTTCTTTGTAAAATTTTGAAAATACTGGGAGGTGATGGGCAGAAGAGAGAGGAGACAGCAGGAGAAACAGTGCATGGTTTCTTYGTTATGGCAGCTAAATTCTACCTGATGAAGTGGTTCTGTCTTTCTAGGTGATGCAAAGCAAATTACTTTTGTCTGAATAATGAAAATTTGGTTTATTTTACTTTCAGAATGCTTTGAATGAACACTCTCAGTAATTTCACAGAAGAGTTGTTAAATGACAGGTTGCAGAGAAGGACTGTGGAAATGGTGCTAAGGAGAGTATTCACAACTGCATATTGGAATAGCACTGAATACTGAATGAGAAAATCAGAGGCAGGAGCCATGAAATGCCTTAGACACCCAAATGCCACTTGGAGGTGTCCATGCTCACCTTCTAGTTACTAACTTTAMCAGCCACAGGACTATCCTAAACTCAAGCATTTAGGGTACACTTTATATTTGTCTGTCTTCCTTGCACTACCTCTTTAAATGTTGAAGTTGKTTATTCATTCTAAGTGGGGCTATGTAGTTAATTAGGCAGTTTTTAATTTCGGGAACCCAARTTTGCTCTGAATTATTCTGGGTCTCATTGCTTATTTTTAGCAACTGTAAAAGGAAGTGCCAGAATGTTTTTAATTGTTGCCTAATTTCRGTACCCTGGAGGTTAAATATAACTKCTAATAATKTAAAAAACAAACAAGACATGTCTAAAGATCCCCTAAAAGAAAGTTACTTAGTGTATGGGCTAAGGACTGGTAAGTTTCAATGGGAATATTATTTTCTGTTTTCAAACTCCATGTTTAACTGACTTGATTGTTCATAAAAGCAAGCAGGGAAGATGCTGAATTAAGGGCTTACTTGCTTACTGACCTTCTCTGGTGAAGCACTTGCTGTGTGCACCACCAGGGCTGTGAATATAACATTACAGGATGAAAGTATCCTTTTAGATGTGGTCATTTTGTACTAAGGTACTAAGGACTTTCAAGATTGTTAATTTATCAATAAATCAAAAAAATTAATATACTTTAGCAAACATTACAATATATCACACAGGAGAATTGCTGTGTGTATATGTGCTGCTTTTTGAATTATTACAAGTTACAGTTATACATATATAACTATGTATAGTTTTATATATATCTATGTATAGTTTTATATGTATATAAAACTATACAGTTATATATTAATACTTACAGTTATTAACAGTATTAATATAACTTAACCAAAAACATTAATGATTATTTATCTTAGTTTCCACAGGAATCATCTAAGTTATTAGCATGTTATTTGAATTCTGCAAGTAGCTTTTTCACAAGCCTTGTCTGACTTTTATCTGATTACACACTTTGTAAACAGGAGTGAAGATCCAGACAAAATGGTGGATAACACAAAGTCAGTTAAATACTGATTTCAGAAGTGATGCKTGATAGTCTATAAATCACAGGATGAAGCTATCCAGGTTGAGTGCTGACACTTAGGATCACTCCTTATTGCTCCCTATGATTCTAAGGCTATTGTGGACTGCTGGTGCTTGCATTCCCAGCATTTTTTTTCTCATGTTGTGTGAGTCAGAGACATTTCACATGCTAAAGATGGAATCCTTGTGACAGCATGATCATCTGCCTCCTCCAAGTGCTGCAGAGTGGCTGTGCCATGCATTAAATAAATGACTAGATCTTTGTGATGCCAATGTAACTTTATGGGTGAGGATTATTTGTATTTATGGCATCCATAAAGCAATTTATAGTCCTTCTGCTGCCTGTTATTTTGTGCTTTTGAGCAGAAAGAGTGGACTGCAATGCATTGAAATGCAACTCAAGTGTGCTTCAAAGGTTGAAAGGCTTTCCAGGTCAAAGGCAGTGACCTGGAAATGTGAATAGCAGTAATAACTATTCTTTTTTTTTTTTTTTTTTTTTTGTTACCTTGTACTTAGAGCTTTGCCTTTGGGCTGTTGATCTCCTTGGGGAGAGCAGATGTTAAGCATGCCTTGGAGCATGCATGTTTTGTAAATCTGYAATTTAGGAAACGGAGGTGCTGAGGTGATAAGCTGTATCACCTACCAAACTATGGTGCTGAAAGCAGAATATATGTCTCCAAGTCTGTCTGAAGGTGCTGCTCAAATAGTTCTGATTTAATCTTTGTAAATCTGGATGAACTAGGAGACAGCTACACAAACCTAAATTTGAAGTTTAATGGATAGTCACACYGGAGAGTCTGAGAATGAAGGCACCRTGTGTTGAAAAAAGGGATGGAATTGTTCTTGATTATTCTTGATCCTACCTCTACCAAAGGAGATGGTGCCTTAACCTCTTCATAGAGGCTTAAAATGCCATCTGATTGTGGTGGTGTGCAGAGYTCTTCACATAGATACAAGGGAAGAAGGATGGGGAAAAATGCTGAAGGACCCCTTTCTACTGGTGCAAACTCACCTTGTGTCCTGCATGCAGTTTCGGGCACCACAGTGTAAAAAAGACATTAATCTATTAGAGAGTGTCCAAAGGAGGGCAGTGAGGATGGTGAAGGACCTTGAGAGGAAACTATATGTGAGCAACTGAGGTCACTTGGTCTGTTCAGCCTGGAGAGGAGGAGACTGAGGGGAGACCTCATTGCAGTTGCAACTTCCTCGTGAGGGGAAGAGGGGAAGACACTGATCTCTTCTCTCTGGTGACCAGTGACAGGATGTGAGGGAATGGCCTGAAGCTGAGTCTGGGGACATTTAGATTGGATATCAGGAAAAGGTTCTTCACCCAGAGGTTGGGCACTGGAACAGGCTCCCCAGGGAAAGCAGTCACAGCACCAAACATGACAGAGTTCAAGAAGCATCATGACAACGCTCTCAGGCACCTGGTGTGACTGTTGGGGTGTCCTGTGCAGGACGAGGAGTTGGACTTGATGGTCCTGATGAGTCCCTTCCAACTCCGTATATTCTGTGATTCTATGAAACTGGGGAATGGTAACTTACCACAAAATGATTTTGTGTTGGTTTAACAACAGCCTCTCCAGTTCTGCTTATTAATGTTAGCTAAAAATATACTGTGCCTCTGTAAACATGCGGAGAATAGCACCTGACACCAAGAAGTTAAATACTTTTCTCATTTTGGCATCAATGTTGTCTCCAGAGGACACATTAATCAAAGCGGGTGTGAGATACAAGAATAAGACTATAGCATCATTAAAACTTCACGTGTCTTATACCCATCTATTTTTTCTCCAGACAGCAGTACTAATCCATTCACAGAGCTATATTAATGAGTCACACTTCAGCTTATTTTCTGAACTGTAAGAAATTTTGAGAAGACAGTATGCACTGCAGTGGTAATTCAAGAACTGAAAAACTGCTACAAAAAAAAAAGAAGTTGAGGTAAGTGTCCCTGGTTAAAAAAACCAACCAAAATGAATCCTAAAAACCTCTGAGACACAACACAAGAATGTCTCTTGGTATACTCTATTTTGTTGGTCAGGGATGWTTCATTATGGAAAACCCTTGCATATTCTCTGAGGATGTATACACACTTTGAAATCCAGTGGGCTATTTAGCCATAACTTTTTTCTTTTTCTGATGTGAGTAGAAAACAAAATTTGTATCCGCTGCCTGCATCTGCTACAGCTAAGTTTTCAATTTATATAAATAAATAACCTGCCAAAACTAATTACTTCTCTTCAAATTCTAAATACATTATTTCTCCTTTTCCTTCCCCCCCATCTGTCTTTCTTTAATTATTTTTGCATCAGTTGTCATTTTAGAAGCTGGTTTGGTCTAAAAAGGGATGGTTCTATATGTCTTG
>CADDXX010000330.1:318974-330638 GCA_902810485.1 Alauda arvensis
TGGTTAACAGTGCAAAGTTAAAGTATCAGAGATATCAGTGAGCCACATAATCTTGAGTGTGACTAACTCTTTGTGGATTTCATGAAAATATTTATGCTTTGACAGAATTCATATCATGAAGCATCCCAGTGATGATGCGATCTTACACTTTTCTTTATATCTGTTCCTTCTTTGGGTTTCTTCAGGTTTAGGGTTATAGTTGTGTTTTTCAACATTGCTGATAAAAGTATATATAATCTGACTCTGCACAGGGCATTGGAGAAGAAAATTTACCCCGCAGTTCTGCCTCAAAGGTACTAGAAGTAGCCCAACCCAGGAAAATCTAGCTTTGTCTTAAATAGACTTGAACTTATCTTTTTTATACTTAATTCAAGCAGGTGATGAACTAGCTATGAGGGATTTTGTGGTGGTAGAAAGGGTCCATTGTTATTCTCATCCTTTTCAAGCTATTTCTCTCTAAATGAGGTAATTAAACAAGCAGAGAAGGCCAATTTGAATTCAGCATATATATGCCATACTTCCAAGTTCAGTACAAAGGTAGCAGGTCCACAGCTGCTGTAACTGCAAGGATGCATTCCATTTGCAATTYGACACTTGTGTGTAGAACAAGTTGATATTGGAGCCATTTAACCTCCTTCCCTCCTGGAGAGGAGAGGGCCAGGCTTGCATATCTTAGTCCAGATCCTGGTGACAGCAGTTTTCTATAGAGACCTTCTAAAATGAAGTGATGAGGATTATTCTGTTCTGGGTCAATGTTACAGGAGACATTCAGGATGATATTTAAGGTCCTGTCCAGCACAACTATTCAGTGATTCTCTCCAACTCCCATCTGTCTGCTTTCCTTGCACATCCTTTCCCACCTYACTTCTTACTCATCCTACTTTCTCTTCAAGGATGCTCCTAGGCTGAGAGTAACCCTTCCTACGTTAGTCTTGSCAGTCTTTGTTTTTTAACACAGCACTGAGATCCATTTGATTTGGTAATGTTAGATGGACCTTTGTCTTGTGTTGTAATTTTTCCATAGAATCCTTAAATTCTTCTTGCCTCATTTCAAAAAGAGCTCTTCCAGTCTAATTCTGCTTCACCAAGGTCAGTGTCRGTCCTGCAACCCCAGGACATTCTGGGAGATGAAACCTTATTCAACCACAAGTCAACTGAGCTTCTGGAGGCAAGATTTCACCTTAACATTTTGACACTAAATAACATTCTTCCTGTTTACATGACTGAAAAGAAAACAAATGTTAGTATCTGATCTATAAAGTGTTAGCTGTGTTTTTAATACCAAAGAATATATTCTTTCATGTGTCCTGTGGGAACACTTTAACTCTAATGTCTGGAACCCCCATTTCTCAGTGCATTCTGAGAAGATTCTCAAAATACATCTTTATTATAATCCAGTTTATCTTTGAAGAGTRTTCACTAATCCATTTATATTTAAAGGCAATTTCAGAAATACAYTTGCTAAGGCAACTTACAGGTAGCTTACATAATTTGTTTCAAACAAAGATTTGTGTTACTTCTTTTCATCCAAACAAGCATACATAATTTATCTTTCACTTATATATTGTAAACAAACACATTAATAATTTTATCACATGCTCTGGTATTTCCCACATGAACAGAAGTGATTTGCAATAGCCCAAGTTAGCCACAAAGTTAAAATCTTCATTTAAATTTTTTTGCCTTAGGTTACATACAGTCACTTAGATTATTATTTTTAAATTTTMATAATCTAGTTTGGATTTTTGCCACTAGAAAGAGCCTTTTTAATTTTTAAAYATTACTCCATTTGATCAGCTGAAGAAGTTCCACTTTTCCTTTGGATTTCCTATTTTTTTAATACCTTTTGTTGTTGACATTAAGTTGGGGCCTATGATAAGTCAGGGACACTGACCACAATTATATGGCATGAAGTATTGTACTCAGGCCACCTTCAAGTCTTCAATTATCAATCTATTGCTGCAACATTTTGGTTGATAAGACAGCATTGATAAAACAGATACCCATCTCCATGAATGATTTCAAAATAGGTATTTTCCATGTAGTCTTAAAAAAAAAAAAAATCTGTATCGTGTTAACTTTTGGAACTACTCGCAATTTAGTCTGGATTTCATCATGAACAGGTTCACACCAAGGAGAATTTTGAGAACGTTGTGACTGAAATTATCCTCATTTTCTTGGCTCCTATGGGTTTGCAGTGCACAAAATCAGCATTAAAAGTGGTCTTCATTATGAGCTTAAGTGGATTTGAGACTGTGCCAGGAACCATGCCCYACTAATAGCTTGTTCCAGCAATGGAATAAACAGTTCTGTAGCAAGTCCTTCAGATAGATTGCTTCTCCAGATTGGATACTCAGGTTTGTCCCTGCTGATTTTGTTGTCTGTATCAGTTCACTGCTGCCTTAGCATGATAGATTGACTTGCTTTCCTGTGTTTTGGGCCCTGGAAGACAGTGAACAGAATAGTCAGAAGAATCAGTTCACAACAGCCTAACAACTTCCTTAATATGATTGTGGCAGCAGTGGAAGTAAATTGACAAAAAGGAAAATATCTGAAGGATATTGGAAGCTGGAATAAATACAGTCTGCAATTACTGGCATGATCAAAATACAGAGAGACCAGTGAAGAGAGGGAACTGTTGGCTTACTCTGACCTACAACTGAGACACTSTGCTTCTTAGAGCATGTGTTTCTATCATAGTTACAGTATATCAAATTCTTCTTTATCACTCAACCGTTACTGAGGCAGGAATTAAGAATGAAGTTTAGAATTGGGCCCTTGATTGCTACAATGGCTTKGCTGGGATTTGAATTACCATATCTCTTTGCCAGTCCCAAATGGACCCAAAATATGTTCCAAGGAAAAATGATCCTACTCTTATTTCATTCTGAAGCCCAGTTCTGCTTATTTTTCCTAGCCATTCAAAAAATATCCATGTGCTTGCTTCAAGGTATACTCCATAATTTCCTAAAGTGGAAGTGTTAAAATCCATTTACTTCCACTGTGCTTATGCTTGTATGTCCTGCATATGATGGGAGCCTGGTGTCTGATCATTTCTGAAGTGAACAGAAATTTATAGTACTTGTATCTTTACACACATATAGAAGATTYTGCAGAATCAGGTCCCTTGATACTTTTTTATGTACTCCTTGTGCTCTCATACTGCATTCCAATCAGATGGATAGATAAAATGCATTTTTGGATTGTGGAGGTAGTCTGAGTGTCCCACAGGAAGAGTCTGCAGCCACATGATCACCATATAGCTGAGGGCTGGACATCCAGAARGATGCAAATCCCTCAAGAAAATGATCTTTCCCCATCTATAATTCTTTAATCAATGCATGATTCATAATTCCAAAGGGCTTGTCACAAGGCCAGGTGTATGCAACACTAAGAATCATGACAGGTCTCAGATATTCTCACAATGTTTCATGATAGGCATCTGACATTTTTGAAACCTGACAGCTGTCAGGGTCTCATTGCTAGAACCAGAATAGATCCTTAATGATTGTGGGTTTATTGCTGGACCCATCAGGCTCATATTATATATTCTACCTTCTTTATTGTTCCAGTGAACAACAAAAAGAAAATAAACAAAACCAGACTGACTGAATCCAAGGGAAAAATTTTATGGGGCAGTTATCCACTATTTTATCCATATATATTGCAGTCTCACTTTTGCTGTCCTTGGAAGAAAGGGCACGTGCTGTCTTCACTGTCTTGTCTTCAGATTTAAGGTGTGATGACAACACTTACTCTAATTTTTATCAGCTCACCAGGCAATAACATAATATCTGTTACTTCTGACTCAGCAATGAGGGCCATAGGCCAAGGAACTGTTCTTTCTCCTGAATAAACTTTTTTTTATGCGACAGCCAGGGAAGGAGAAATGTGATGGCCATCTTGAGATATGTCTGTGTTATACTGACCTCAGTGGATACTTCCTCTGGCAAAGGCCAATTCATCAATGTGTTCCAGTCTTTGAGATTTCATATTGAAGAAATAGAAATTTAAAAAAAAAAATCCATAATGTGATTATTATCAATACTTGTGATGTTTACTAGTCTCAAAACTTGAATATTTATTACAGTTTCATTTGAAAAATTAAAAATACTGCTAATTTTAACAATAAATTGAGGGCGTTTTTGAGGCAATTAATTATATTATGTACCCTTGGCCAAATTCACAGTGTTTAAGAGATAAAAGCAGAGAGAGGAGGTCCCCAGGACACATGCAGGTTGSCTATGCTGACAGCATGCTACACAACTGGTATATTTTTCATTAATGAGACCAGAGGTGGATCTTCTTCCTACCAGTGTGTATCAGGCAGTGTGAGTTTTGAATGTTCCCACCATGCTTCACACTAGATAACCAGTATGGTCCTAAATGATGTGGCTGTTGCCCAGTACCTGGGCTGCTCCATGCAGTTCCTGCAGCCCTGAAGAGTCTGAGAGGGCACTCAACAGCCTGGCTTCAAGGGGAAATAACTGTGAGGGACAGACGGATGTTGTGACAATCAGTTCTGAATATTTGTGTAATTTAGGTGCATGATGCCATTGGCAAAGGATCCATAGTGTCCCCTGGTCTGAAAATATGTCTGTGTGCCYACTCTCCTTCCTGTTTCTTAAAGTTAAATTCAGGAGTCACAAGAGTTCATTGCAGTTGCCTTCTGCTCAGGAATCTACCATAGGCCTGGTGACAAAAATAGTRAGAGGGCAGCATTGGAAAATGAYCTCTGTTAGTGATGTCTGCCYCCTTGGGCTAGAYATAGRAAGAGGAAGAAGAAGCACAAATTAAAGACCCAGAATATCTCAGCTGAATCATGGTTAATGAATGTYAATTTGCCATGAGAAAGACAATTGTGCTGAACAGTACTGGACCAGTATTTGCAAACCTGTGTCAGACATGTCCTTGCTATCACCTCATTTATGTTAAGAGGTTCACTGGTCCTGAACTACTTTCTTTCAGATGTCCATGGAAATTATCTTTCATTTCCTTTTGGCTTTGTTTCATAAGGTTTCCCTCTTGCCCCCAATGTTTTGAGAGAAGGAGGTGTCAGGATCCTGAGTGCACCACTGGGTCTTCATCGCCCTGAACAACCTCACCAGTGACAACTCCCTCCCCTACCCAGACATGCTTTCTGATCCTTGTGCCAGGGACTCAGGCTCTGGCACCTAATCTTATTTAAGCTATGCTGTAGATGTGCCTATCTTTGATCATGTTCCCTGCTGTTCCCATATTGTTGTTCTAATTTTCTGGGTTGRTCTTGGCTTTGACTCACTATCTTGTCTGATGGCTGTTGGACTCCTRTTGCTGGAGCTGGACACTGCTGCAGTTACCACCCTGCTCTGTTCACCCTGTTTGGGAGTGGGGGACTGTGCCCTGCTGGTTGTTTTGCTGCAGTGTCTGGGGTGTTCCTTGCCACAATTCTTATTTGTCAGCCTGGAATTAGTCAGATAGTGCAAAAGTCTGTTCATCTTGCTGAGCATCAGCTGATTGCATTTAAGATGAATTTTCACCACATAGTCCATCGTAGAGTTCCCTGCATCATTTGCTCAGCAATCCTCTTAAAGAATAGAGATGTTCCTTCAAACTTCAGAATATTATRTGGATAAAGTCCAGTAACTACTATGAGGGTTGCTTGGACATAACTGTATGCAATATGATTTCTGKTTTTTCTTTCACRTTTTGTCCTCCTCTCTCGGAGGAAGCACCTGCTATTTTTCAACTTATCTTTCATTGCTTCATATTGAAGTCATGGTAACTCAAGTAATGAGAAGCAGCCATGAAAACCTGAATTCTGATGTATATCTTTTTTAAAATTATTTCTCAGGTAGTATGTTGTATCTCTTTTTCAATTGCTGATTCACACCTGCATCACCTCTGTGCATCCTGTTGCTTCTCATTAAGTTGTACTCAATCATTCCCTTTGCTGTCTTCTTTCAGTGTGTGCTGGTATTTGTAGTGAAAATCAGTTCATGCAGTGAAATGAAGAATGATTCTGCTAGCCCCAAAGGAGCAGTCAGCTCTTCAAATCTGAGTKTAAGGAATTTCAAACAAATGTGTCATTTTGCCTCAGAGGCACTTGAGAGAGCTTTCAGGCYATTCTTGAAAAATATGAAAACAAAAGCAAATGTGAATGTCATAAGAGAGAGAGGTTTGCCTCAGAAAAAATATATTCTTCCTGATATTATGYTGGCTTTTGGGCTTCTAATAGTAAATCAACTGGAAGTGTGATCATATTCAAAGCTCTTAGCCTTTGTAAAAGGGAGTAAAACTCATCAAGATATCCTTAATGGAAAAATAGAGACTTCAGCTGTCCCAGGGCYAAATATTTAATTTAACATACTGAGACCTATAAAGCCAGAATATAGCATGCATTTCTCACTTAATGGGAGCTTTGCCAGAGATTCAGGAACATGAAGTTTGTCCCTTGGTTTATCTAGAATCTATGTTATTTTAGGATGTGTGAAAAACACGGATGGTTTCACAAACCCTGAAGTAGCAGGTTTTATATCATATRCTAACACATGTTGTTTTATAAACRCTTAATAAATCTATTGAWGTTTCTTAATGTTTCCTGAAACCTCATTGTAAGGAGAAGTTCTTTTACTTTCCTTACTGTTACACTGGGTTAGGTGAGCTTTTCTGTGTGTGGTTTAGCCACACTTCCAATTGCTAAACAGAGTGATATCTCCAGGTGATGTGTTCTATTAGAAATGGGATCACAAAATTCCTTTTCTCTCATGTTGCCTGCCATAATTCRCCCAGAGTCACAAAGATGAAAAGACAAAGCAGTCTGTAAAATTACCTTATTGAAGTTGTTTGTAAGAACTGAAATGTAGCCTCATTAAATTTGTCACAGAGAGTTTCTTTCCCATTTCCAGCTTTGATAAAACAGTCAGGTTTATTAAAAGTGGCACTCCTGTGTTTTTGCTAAGATTCCTCAGTTTTTTTGGCCTCGTGCTACATCACATATCTACCATACGTGAAATATATTGCGTGCCAGTGAGCCCACTAGTTTGGAAATGGGATATGAAGTTCTTCAGATGCTGACTCTCTACATCTATGAATCCACTTTTGTAACTAAATGTTGCTATGTGACGGCCTTTCAGTGACCTGTATGAAAGAGGTGGCTCAATCAGAACCACAGCTAGTTGGCTGATAACAGCATTGCATCAACCATTAGAATGCCATTTAGCAGAATGCCCAGCTGAGAACTTAATGCCAAACAGAAAGGTCAACTCCTGCTTCACTCTTTATACTCTTTATAAGTAAAATGCCAATTGCAATGAAAGGTCGCAGAGCCATTTYCAACCTTGTGTTTCTCTGAGGTGAGAGTGGCTGCTAATGAAGCACATTTCATTGGTTCTACATCACTCAGAAAATGGTTGTAAAGCAGTTTGGGTTTACATGGATATACTGTCAAATCTAGATCTGTAAACAGCTTTTATCAGCTTCTGAAGCCTTCAACTACTTAAATMTGTGACAAGATGCATTACATTTGTACTGATGGTTTAGGGGTGCTTTATGGAGAGCAATACAGTCTGCTGTTGCATCAAGGCTAGCATGACCAATATCTTCTAGTGAGCAGAAGTTTTTGTTTACTGACACTTGGAAACAAAACAAAGAAGGAGGTTGCCTGTTTCAAGAGCCATTTTTTTTTCAGAGCAGTGAAGGATGTGTCTTTATATCAGTAACAAGAGTATGTGAGTATTTCGCAAAGTTGTTCAGTACTGGAGAGGTGAATTTCTTATCTCCATGGTAAAAGATTATTCCCAATGAGTGACATTGTTCACTGCAAACTGCTGTTGTCCTTCACACTTGTTCATATGGCAGATTTTGTTGACTTTTTTGTTTAGCATAGTAAGCTTTCTTTTACAAGCCTTAAACACTGCTCAGAGTTGTTAAAGGAGACTGATGAGAGTAAATTAAATAATACTGAATTTGTAGTAGAAATATGTAAAAATGAAATTGGAAACACATTAGAGGATTTTGGAGGATTTATATTCAGTTTTTAAATGAAAAATCAGACCTTAAAGATGACTCACATTCTGGGTAATAGCTAATGGACAAATGCAAGGAGGCTTCTGGAGAAGTTATTGCTTGTTGATACRTATCTAGTCTCAAACAGCATATTTAAGGAGTTCATGTTAGTGACTAAACCTTCGTTTGTTCTTCCCCAGCCTAAATCAGGAATTTTACGGAATTCTTCTCTTCATAAACTCCGGGCTTGCTCCCAATTCCAATAACAAATAAATGCACAATTAGTTTGGCCTGGACTGAGTACAAACAATTCTGTGTTGGATTCAGGAATATACAGAATTCCTGAAAAGAAAAGCTAAATATTTTGTGTGTTTGTTCATTAGGAGAGGAAAGGCACTGTTATTGCATACATGCCACAGAATCCCCAGGCTGCCTGAAGAAGGGACATGTCAACTTCACTGCTTAATTTGGAAAAAGGTTGGGAAGGTATTCTGCAAGAATCATCTACCCTGATTAGTAATACAGGCTGCTGTATCATGTGAGTACCTTGCTAGGCACATAATTGCTGCTGCATTTTCATTGTTTCCCTCACAAAAATGGCCTWGAACATGTGAAGGAGGAAATGGATGACTGCTTGCTTTTTTCTGGAATAGGGAGAAGATGTTTTCTAACATTTAAATAYGTATAGGAGCACATTGCTAACTAGCTCCAGCCTCACAAGCTACAGCTAGCTCAGTTTTCTTAGGTCTTAAAATGCTTAGCTGTACTGTTTTCGATTGCTGGTTATATATGTGCAAGTAGACTGTGCAGTGGGTAAAAACATATACTTCCAATATGAATTGCATGCATTGAGTAGATAATGCCACTGAGTCAGTGACAGTAGAGGGGAAAATGAACAGARGAAGCTTGGCAAAACAACAGTACATCTTGCAGCACCACAGCTCTGGTACAGCCTTTCTGTCTTGCTTATCAATGAATGGCATGTGTCTTACTCTTTGTACATTGATGCTAAAAATACACTTTGTCTCTCTTGTTCTTAAATGCTGTAATCATTCACAGGAGCTCACAGGTGAGAACTATTTCTTAGGAAGCCAATTTTGCATGCTTAGTAGTTCAAATACTCTGGACTTTTCTGCTAATCTTCATTCCTTTAAGGTAGTCTCTGCCTCACTAGAGTCAATGTTAGAGGAGGCTTGCACGGTGGATTTTAAGGAGGAGAATGAAGAAGAGGAGCCAATGCAGTAAGACAGCTTCCCTACTGTKGACCTCTGATAACCAGGTGTGGAACAAGATGTGCCCTATTTTTTATGCCTTTCTGTGCCCTGTTTTTTTGATGTCCTGTTTTCTGTGTTCACATGCCACTTATAAGTGCAGTATTTCTTCCTTAAAAACTGGTGTAGCTGGTTTGTGCTGATCATCTGCCTGGGATATTAAACTGCCTGGACATTTTATTTTTGTGTAGAGTGGTTTGATTACTGAAATTTCATTATTGTCAGAATGTCTCAGCATGACACGAACCTCTGTTAGCCCCTTGTCTCCTAATGGATGTAACAACCTTTATTAGTGTTGTAATGTCTTTGGTTCCTGTCTCAAATGTAATGGAATTGCCTGCCAGATGCTTGATAGGCTGCAGAATGTCTTGGAATGTTCTCTAGGTGCTGCAGTCTTTATTAAATTGAARTCCTTTCTGGCTGTTCAGAAACGATCAGTTCTCTTTCTTATTATTGTTTCCCTCTGCTGCTTGCAGGCACCTGACTTTTGTTTCTGACAAATCTCTTTTCCCTYTCTTCATTTATGAATTAATCTTTCACTTCTTCTTAATTTCATTTTRTCCTTCTTGTCTGCATTCCTGTCCTGCAATGTGTGCTAAATGTATATACTTCAATATCCTCAGTACTCCATGGAAACGTCTGAACAGTTTCATATTTTGTTTGTAGTCCTTAGTTTTTGTATTGCCTTCACTTGTTTTTAAARTCTAGTTAATGAAAATCCATCTACCAAAGATTTTAATACCTTTTAAAAAATTTCTTTTAATGTTTGGAACATAATTTAGAGTATTTACTAGGACTGCATTTCTCTTCTGTTGTTTTGCTTACCTTTCACAGTTTCAGAAGCAGTGACCACCGCTGCCAAGAGGTCTGTGGGCTACCTTTGTTTCTCACTGATAATGATGAAATATCAGTAATACTGATAAYGATGAAATGCACAGACCTTGGTGGAGTTATCGCTTGTTATGAGCTCCTCTTTTGCAATTTCTGTTTTTGTCTACACGTTGCTGAAAAATGTCATTGGTGTAAGGTTATAGTTCCCAAGTAGTATATACTTTCTTCTAAAATGTCAGATTCAGCAAGAACTCCACCTATGAAAATCAGGAAACAAACTAAAGTKAAGACACTTTCAGACAGAAACTCTTCACAACAAGGAGATATAGTGAAAATATTCTAACTGAATCTTAGCTCTCTTCCTGGAGGTAGCAACAGTTACCTAGGGAGTACTTAGGTAAGGTTTTATTTGTCTATAGCAGGGTACCTCTGGTAAAYGAAGATGTAATGAATGATGCAAATATTAGCTGCAGAAGGCAGTCAGAGCCATGGCTGTGACACATGGTGGTATGTGAGTCCTGTATGTCTTGGTTATGGACACAATTCACATGACCATTGCTGTCTTCCAGATTACCAGTAGCATTCTTACTGTGCTCCATCTSTGAGTGGGAAATGGCACCTTGTCCCGCAGTCAGGACCTAGGATCATAACAATTGGGATTTGGAGAGTCATTGTAGGCTTCTATAATTTGTGCTGTATTTTGCCTCATTATATGAACAATCATCCTCATGTGTTTTCAAAGGCTTTGCGTAAATTGCTACATTGTGAGACAACTCAATCCCTTTTCTGTTGATTGAAAAGACTTSCAGGGCTCCATTTAAGAAAATGTGATATTTGCCCAACTGAAGAAATAAAAATCAAAGAAGACAACTGAACATGCTTAGGAAAACACAGTGCTTGCAGGCCATGCTCAGAGGTCAACACACTGCATGCACTCAACAGGCATTCAGGAGCAGCAGAACCTTTCCTGCTCCCTTAAACCTGCTTAATCCTTCTGGCTAAGGGATTAAGTACAAAACAATGCAGAKGTATAAACTATGCCTTTAATAGTGGTCTCACCACAGCTTCCTACAAGGGACAGGGCGTTCACAAAGACAGGCTATTGTGGAAGTCTAGCAGGGCTCTTTTATCATGGCACACCACATTCATGGCTCTTTTTGATGCTGCGACTAAGCTTGGCATTCAGAGAGGATAGGGAGTGGGCAGGTATTTCCTTACACAGGTAGTTGCTATTGTGGCTTTGGGACAATTGCTTTCAGAAATATGAAAGCCCTTGCCATCATTCTGCTTTCTGACATAGAGTACTTCTCTGCATTTTGGACCACAATGCTATTATTTTACAAGATATTTCTCCATCCCAGCCTGGACTAAGCATGAACAGAAATTCAGTGCTGCTTTTCCATCCAACTTGTTTGGTATTGGGAACTTTTAAAGGTGCTGCMGAGGCAGATTGGGTGGGGCAAAGTAGCACCCTGGGCTGCATCCTTGCAAGTGGTTTTTTGGGGRCACAAAGATGGGACATGGCGGTGGCCCACTCTTGGTGGTGGTGTCAGGGGGTCAGATGTGACAGCAGGGA
>CADDXX010000330.1:330748-425804 GCA_902810485.1 Alauda arvensis
CACAAAGATGGGACATGGCGGTGGCCCACTCTTGGTGGTGGTGTCAGGGGGTCAGATGTGACAGCAGGGAACAGTAAATCCAATGGAGGAGCAGTTTCAGCACAGAGCTCCCAACAAATGGGCACACATTTTGCCACTTTCAATACGTTGCATCTCTGTCTGCCTTCTCTTTTTATGTTGTCAAAATGTGAGTGAACACTGAACACCATTTATCTCAGCWATCAGCAGAAGGCTGACATCATGTAATGCAAACTTCTGAGGAAATCTTCCCAGTCTTCAAGCAAAGTTTGTGAGTATTTCCTTTATTTGTCAAATTGCAATATTTTTGATTTTCTGCTGGGAGAAAGGACTAGGTGACAACATGCTGAGAAAATCTGAAAAAACAGCAAGCAGGGGAGAAGGGGAGTAAAATAAAGATTCAGAGACCAGATAAGAGCTAGGAAAAATTGTAAAATGTGTCTTCATCTTCGGTAGTAGCTGATAGATCAGTTGGAATAGTCAGTGGAGTGCTGGCAGTTGGTGCCAGATGGAAGCACTGAACTGGGTCCTTTGTAAAATGCAACAGATTGGCACAGGATCTTTTAAGGTTTCAGTRGTACATGGGTGCTATGCAACCCTGAGAGAAATCTTGCAGTGGTTTGGCCTATAGGGTCATTCACAGCTCTGTGTACCCAATTAAATGATGAAGCACATGTGGAGCACAGATGTTCATTTGGTTTCCTTTGACAGGAGTTTAGCATGCAAGCACCAAAACCACTCAGAAACTGAGATCAGTGACAGGAAAATGGTTACAGATAACAGGAAGACGGCAGAGCTGCATAAAACCTATGCCTGAGCTGAATCTGAAACACTGATGTAGGTGCATCTTAAGAAAACATGCAGATTTTAGAGTTCTTTGAAGAACAGACTTTTTTGTAGAAAAAGCTTTGAAACTAACCCATGACAGGTGCTCCATGATTCCCTTTCTGGCCACTAAAGATGATTACTACTTTTTGTGATTACTGACTARTGCTGAAAAATTTCAAATTGCTGCCTTTCTGTTCTCTCATGCTTTTTTTGTGGTATTCATGATACCACATTTTTATAGCACTCCAGACTGCAAACCACAGTCTGAGAAGTCTTTGTCCTGACAAAACGCAGGAGAGGGGAAGCACAAAATTTGATGTCTGATCCGCAGCATGAGAGCACAGTGGTAATCTCAGTCCTGCTGGTTTGCAACATATTCAGCTGAATTGATACARGTTCCCTCTGATTTATCACCAAAGTAGCAATGAAAATTCAGCTGACAACACACACTTTGAATTTCTCTGTGGGTGTTACAAGGCTACTTCTACAGTAGTTACTCTCACACCAAATTAAAGTAACTTTGTGAAGACATAGGTTTAACAAGTTAAGCTTTTTGAGTGGTTTATCATTTATGTCTGCTTGAAATCACTCCARTTAGTTTCTGCTCTGGAAAGAGATGGCTGGGTGTCCAGACCTGTCACAGCTCCCATTCCTCAGCTTCAGTGAGATGTTGAACAATGTGCACAGCTTCTTTTTTCCAGGAAACATGTAGACTTTTTTTTCAGCAGATGGGCAAAGCTGTCCTGCTACAGCTGTGGGACTTYCATATGACAGCTGGGATCATCTTTTACAGCTAAGGAATGATGGAATGACATCAAGTAATATCACTTGCACATGCTTTCTGCAGAACTTCACTTCTGTACCATGACTCCAGTGATGTGTTTCATATATTGGCTGTCTGAGCATAAGGAATCTATGAATTTTGATCTCTATTTGAAGAGATCTGTTTGTTTTATTTGAARATAGACTGTAAGATTTGGAATAATGTAGAAATTTTTGTTAGAAAGTTCCTTGTTTAGAAATGGATGGAGGGGGAAAATAGGAGAAAGTTGCCTTGAGGGCAAATAAATCCATGTGTTCAGGGTAGTAAATGGTCTAATTGTTGAAAAAGAGATATAAATTTTTAATATGTATTAACACTGAAAAGGAAAACATTCCCCCATATATGCACAGGATATTATACAATTATATCTCTGCTTAAGCTATGCTTCTGCAACACGTTTGAAACAATTGGCAAAGTCATCTCCCCATCTCTATCCTAGCAGTCTTTCATGCCAGAAATGTCTAGAACRCATAGGCTTTTAAAGCTGTGTTCTCATGTGGTATGATCAGTCTGTTGAGTTGTATCTTTATTTTGAGAATATCCAGTAGTGCAGTGCTTACATTAGGATCATCAGGGAACTTTCCCAGGAAAATCAGTGAAAATCCTTATTTTCCTGTGCTGACAGTACACATGATCACATTAAACCATTGAGAATTAGAACTTTTCTCTGGACAGCTTGCACAGTTACAATTACTGTCAGCAGAATACTTTTTTTTACTTTAAAGCATTTTTTTTCTCTGCCTTTTTTAAATTCTAAAATCAGCTGTGGTTTTTCTTCATGTTCAACCACAARTTGAATCAAAGGATTCCAGTAATGCTTGTCCTCATTATGCTGGGTAGGTCTCTTCTTGTTGCATTTACAAAACCCTGGAGACATCTATGTTGTGATTCCTCCTAGACAAAGATATGCACAAAAAACCTAGGAGATGTTCTGTTGGTAATTGTTTGTTCATAATAAAGACATATATAGCCTAMGCTTTTGGAAGGAGGTCTTTAAATTAGATGGGGTGAATTCTTAAATTGGGGATTAGTCCTTCAGCTGATACTGTTGTTGATCTAGAAGATAAAATTGTATTGTACAGGCGGCAGGCAGATTGATTTGATTAGTCTTTTTTTAAATTTTTTTTTCTCTCCTTGAGCTCTGTCACTGGCCTCTTGTACAACCATGGGAGACTCACTTTACCATGTGTACTACTATTTCCCTAAAATTCCTTCCCATTTTCTTTAGGCTGTAGTACCTTCAGGGCTGGAATTGTTTCTGGGACTGAATACCAATTTGCATACATAGGTCTTGTCTTCTGTTTGGTCCTCCAGTGACCTACATTATCAACAGAGCAACCTGGACAGTGCTGCTTGCACATGTTTTACACAGCAGGCACCTCCAGTCTCGCAACATGTCTGGCCAAGACTGCTGAATATCCTAAAGCTTCTTACCACCTACGATGTCCTTATCTGATGCAGCCTGTTGAGGAATCAATTTGGTGCAGGTAGCTCTGTTTGCAGCTGCAGTGTGAGCAGCAGGCTGAGCTCTGGGTGGTGGGAGCCTGAGGCAAGAGGCCATGAACTGCTGCTGACCCTGTGCGTAACAAGGGGCACAGGGACCCATGGCACCACCAGGTGACTGGATACTCCATGGAGCTGATGTCCCCAGACTTTCATACACACAGATTGTGAGGGTATATACAGTCAGGGTTTCCTTTATTTGGGGTCCCTCCTTGGACGTAGCCAGCTTGAGCTGTCACTTTGTGGTTGCACCATGATTATGAAGTTATTTTAAGGACTGAGATATCTGGGACTCTGTTCTGGGAAACCTAAGGTCAGGCTGGTAAGGAAAGCTGGTCTGACTCCATGTATGAGCTTTGTGGCTGTTGCTGGGGTTTTAGTCCCCGCTCTGGTGTTGTGAGTGTGACTGCCAGAGAGGCTCCCCRAAGGTCAGACAGGGAGGTTTCCTGAACACAGTCTGTTCTCCAGCCCTTTCTCTTGCTRTAGGCAATCTGGGGTTTTCTGTTGGCCTCTCTTGGCCTTACTGGATGAAGCACTCTTTGCTGAGAGTTTCAGGATAACCACCTCTAAAAACTAGCTTTGAAACCATTTTCAAATTCCTGCTCAAATGATATTGCTTCAYATAAGGGCCAAACTCCCAAACCAGATAAATAAGTTTGCAGTTTGTAAAAGGGGTCTGTMTCAGCAAATTATTTATGAAAGCATTAATAAAGCCCAGCAAACATCTTCACTTGGGCTTATAACTTGCTTTCTGACTGCATAATAATGTACATTTTTCTTTTGACAAATCAAACATCCCTGGTTCTTTCCCCTTAGGTTGCAKTTTCTTTAATAATGGTTTCAGATGTCAGCTGAGCCAAGTTTTCAGGTAGGTACCATGACACAGTGGTAAATAATAAATAACAGTAAATTCTCCAGGCTTGCACTCTGTGTCTTCAGTACATTGGATGCAATGAACCTTGGGGGCCTTTATTTTTATAACAGCAATAAATTCACCTAGTGAGATGAAGACTTATTTTACAAGTCTTCCTTTTGATGCTAGTAGCACTGTGTAGTACAAAACCAGTGAAACTAGATGTGCTTAAATAGTGCAAAGTTTAAAAAAGGAGAAAAAAACCAATGTGACTTCTGTGGAAAGAAACCGAGCTATTCACCTGTCCAAAAGCATGAGAGAAAAAGGGTTTTTACCATATTACCACTCTTTGGACTCTGAATCTGGCAAAGGAGAGTACCAAAGGTACTCTCAAAGCCCTCACAAGCTGAAAGTGTATCTTGTATGAGCAGTGTAGCATTAGGGTCCTTTTGAGCACTCTCTGTCAAGGATCAAGACCCATGATTAAAGAAAACAATAGATAAGCAAAAGTATCTCCCAGCCTTCCTTAGCAAAATGTGACGTGCTGAGATGAGACCTAAGGTCAGGTTGGCTGTCACAATACTTATGTTAGTTATCTGTTATGGAATTTCTTTGGGCCAGGGCAGATCAAATCTAAACCACTTTATTGGCTTCGGTCTTTATAGGAATTGTATTTTGTGCTTGCTTTTTAGCCGCAGAGTTAGGCTTCAACCAACAAAATTARAAAGACCAAAAAAATTTAATTCTCTTGTAAGTGAAGATTTTCTTTTCTGGTAGAAAAAAAAAGCTCATCTAATGAGAAAAATTTCTATGCTGATTATTACTTGAACACATTTTTTGACAGCTATKTTATATGCCATGCCTATAGTGAACGTGTGAGTGTCTCACCTCTATCTAAATATGGACTGTCAGTTTGCCTCTGAAAAAAAATAGAAAGCATGGAAAACAGCAGAGATTCACTAATACCTACTTTTAAAGCTCATGTAAGCCATTTGCAGAAATCTAAGATCCAAAAGTAATTGAGTTTCAGGCAGGATATCCTCACACATTTCTTCATCATAAATAATGATTTGAAATATTCTTCTTGCAAATTGTGTAAATTATACCTAGGAAATTTCATGGAAATATGGCCCCTTTTGCACCAGGTCTATGGATGTTAAATATCAGAAGAACCCTTCAGATTCCAGAATATTTTATGTCACTAAGTGCATTTAAAGGATTTATTGAAAGAGCAGATGGGGTTTGGGAAAGGCAGGCAGCTCTCATTACAGGATGCCACACTGTCCTAAGCCCATTTCTCCATAGCTTTGGCTCTTGGAAAAGATACTTAATTCTTTTGTCCTTCACTCTCTGTCTACAGTCAGGTTTGATTTATGTAATGAATGCATGGTACAAGATGAATGTGTTAGCAGTGTTTATAGCTGAAGGATTACTCCTAGAGCTGCAAGCTCTTCTCTTTCATGTCTGTGGAGAATGAACATAATTGTGGATGTAAATAAGCCTTAACTTGGAATACATCTGTAACTGAGGTACCAGGACAYATACTTGTATCATTAGCATGTTACAAGAATACTGATTTTAAAGGATTAATTCCCTACCTTAAACAATGCGGAAGATAAGTCTTTACCACAACAAATGGCAAATTCATTACAGAAAGAGCCTGAAGAGCAAGGTCTGTTTAGGTGAACCAAAAATAGACTGAGAAGAGACTTGATTGCAAGATATCAGTACTTTCAAAAGTCAAAATTACTGAATAATAATGTCCTCATTAATCTAGCAGGGAAAACCAKGAAGAAAATGAATAGCTGGATTTTTCATTCAAAGAAATTAAGAATCAGTGCCTCATTTTTGAGATTGATTAACCATTGGAACAAATATTAAGGGGTATGGAGTCCTTATTTCTTGAAGCCTCCAAAAAAAAAGATAGAGCAATACAAAACATATTTTTAGAAGATATATTTAAGTAAAGACAAAAAAAAAAGCCATCCCAATACACAGGTGATGGTAAAATTTTAGGGCATGTATTACACAGAGGGTCAGACAAGGGGATTTGATAGCCATTTCTGATGTTAAATATCTGAATGAAAGCAGACCAAGGGAGAGAGTTGATTCTCAGCATTTTCAAACCCTGAATAAATTGTTAACATTTATCACCCTTCCTCAGCTTTATGTTTGTGCAACACAAAATCATGAAATCTAGAACACTCAAACTGCAGTTGCATTATATGGATGGCACGTGAAGTTTTATCATCTAGCYCTAGGCTGCTGTTGTACCTTGGAAAAAATGTGTCTGCTCTGGCRAACACTGGATTTCATCTGCTTTATGCAGAAAAGAGCAAGAGGAAGAAAATAGCTGCACTCCCTATCTGATGATAAATATGCTTGTGTCTCACACAAAAAACAGAGCTGCCTGCATATTCATGAGGTAGGTACATTCAGGCCCCTATAGACATGGAATTTGATTAACATGCAGTTTGTGTACCACTTGATGGAAATTGACATTCCCTAGAAATTAAATGTGAAAAACCATTATCTGGAGACCCACACATTCATATGCATTATTGAGTAAATGTAAAGGTGGACAGGTCATGTAGGGAAAGGCTTTGTCTGAAGTTGTCCAAGGGTATGTAAAGGGGAGGAATGACATAGTGGTTTTGGCASTGAGCATTGAAAGATTAGACTAATGGAAGTTTTATCAAGTTGTATCCTTGCAAAGGGTGCAATGGGATGGTAGAACAACAGCAACTTTACWGATTGATCAATTATACCTGAGTTAGGCTTTGGTAAAGTTCAGCACAACATTACAAGATGAATTCCTTGAAAAAGGTCTAATTATATACAGTAGGCAATTTTTAGGAGAAGATACTGATGAGTTTRTAGCAATGAATCATAAATAGACCTGATACAAGAAAGTGAAGAATGGGCAGATCAGCAAAAGTGATGCACTGGTTTGTAGTAGGACTGAATTTCTAGAAAATCACATAATTATGTGTGAGCTGAACTTTTTGTGTACCTGGAAATACATGCTTAGAAAACAGGATAGGCTTATGAATGTGTTTTAAACACTGAGAAAARCTGTAGTCTGACAAGTAAAAGATTTAAATACTAGACTGTTTGTATGAGATAGTGATGGTTATGTCTCCTTTATAAAGCAAACCTTATATAAAACTTGAGYTCCTTCAGACACTAAAATAATGCCAGTTACATTTCTCATGCTTTGGTTTTGAGTTTCAGTTCTTTTCAGAGGGAATACAGTGAATTTTGTCCATTTAATGACCAATGAGTGATGCCAACAATTTTAGACACTTGTCACTTCTACAGCACTTTTGTGAGTCATGTCCTTCTTAGTGCTCAGATACTCGTGTGAGGGGTTGAGTTTCAAGAACTTGGGAATTGGAAATTCCCTTGTTTTATTTTTCTTTCTGGTCACAGTGAAATTTTGCTAAAGGCTTTGGTGGTGTAAAGAGCTCTATAAGAACTTAGAAAATGAGAAAAGATTTGCCCTTGTATTTTTRTCACTGCATTTCTCAGGATAATTTCATCCTGTTAACCTAGTTTTAATTTCATTTAGCTCTGTTTATTTGCACTGAAATGTTTCTGGCTCAAAAAAGGAACTGTCTCAGATGCACTGGTACAAATATGTATTTCTTTTCATGGCCTGGTTTAAAGTGCATTTGAAAGAAAATGTCACAKCAGGCAGCACTATGTCTTTTAAAATTCACAGGTTAGGTCAGAGGGAGTGTTTTGTCTTCATTCAATTTTATAAGGTTTTTCCAATAASGTCCTTTTCATCTGGGAGTAGTACAAGAGGACYRGAGGGAACCTGGCAGAAAGCTGGAMAATATTCATCCAGTGATTTCAGATGTATTTCTAGAAGCAAGTAAAAATACCACAAAAGGAAATGTACCCCACTGTTAGAAATGCTGTGAGCAAAGTGCAACAGAGGGATCACCATCCAAGGCAAGCAAGACACTTCAGAGTGCAGGCGGCAGGTGACTGTTCAGCAGGATTGAAAAAATTGGTTTAATAGAGGCAAGATATACAAAACAAAAAAATTAACAGCTCAACTACTTGGAGATTTACTCAGCATGCAGCACCACAACAGAATGGGGTTTAATTCCCTGTATTTACAGAGGKACCACAGTTCTAGTCTTAAATTGTTAAGAACACATTAATGTTTTAATGAAGGTGAAAATGTACAGCTGTCTGAGATGAAATCCCCAGTGCATAGGGTAAAATAATTTTAATCTCCTGCAAACAAAACAGAACAAAAGCTAGTAAGATTATTTATTTTTTTCCCTCTCTCTCTCTTCCCCCCCCTCCTTTTTTTTCTTACTAAGCAGGGTGCACACAGTGAACAACAAGAAGTTTTTAAATCATGAATATTGTTTTCTCTGTTGTCTCAATTGTCAGTTTTATGGATGCGTATGGCGTGAATGTCAAAAAGTGCAACTGGATGGTTTTTCCCTGAGATTTTGACCATGCCACGTTAGAAGGCTTTGTATTAATATGTACACTGGGTCTTCCAGATTACAACTTTTCAAGCAAGAGGGCAGTCTAATGAACTGTTTTTCAGCCACAGTTCTGCCTTGAGTAGCTGTCAATCTGCTGTGTGCTACTGGCCCTGTGCTGGTTCTGYATAGGTGTTTGTGCAGCCATTCTGTGAACTGGGCTGGAAAACTACTTCRCTTGCCAAAGAGCAGCACTAGTAACAGTATCATCATTATTTTCACCTAGGTTATCTATCAGCTGGACCAGACTTCCTGCTTCCTTGCAACTTGATTACATAAATGTTTTTACCACCATTACCTGAAGGATAATTCAGGGACAAGAAGAAAAACAGAGGGTACTGGAGCCAGCTTTAACAACACCACTATTTGGATGGCCAATCCGATCAGAAAAAGGAAACCTGCTCTTACTAGCAGCTCCAATACTGAATGTGCCACCTGAGTCACACCGAGTAAAATTGTAGTTCACCCTGTTAAAAGAGCAAATGTAAATGTGTTGGAAATAATGTACAGGTGTGATGTCAGTGGGTGATCTGTTAGTTGTGAGTGGTAGAAGTCTTCATGGGACRTGGTATTCCTGAGCCCTTGAATCAGTACTCTTTTCCTTCCACGTGGCTTAATGGGAATACAGAACCATCATTCTGAAAATTTGGTCTTGCATGCAGACTTGCTGCACAGCTTGTCACAGGAGTCAGACCTTTAAAACACAGCTGACATTGCAGGGATTTGAGCCACAGTTTGGCAAAGGGCTCTGTTTTCAGGGCATCATTAGTAACATTGTTCTGAATCTGCGCAGAGATAGAAACAATAAATTTAGGAGATAATGTTTTTTCAGAGCATTGTTTCTAACCCTTGCAGGGCCATGAGAAACCAATCAACATGTTTATAAAATCTCTATGGGGATTCCTCTTCCTTCTAAATATTCRCTGATGACTTGGAGGGCTGCTTAATGAAGCTACCATGGGGTCTAAGGCCACTGTCTGAGTTGCTTGTCTCACTGCAGTCCACTGAAATATAAGCCATTTGAGAATTGGTGCAGGGACTAAGGAGTGTTGTTGGCTTTCTATAGTTCTAGGGAAAGTGTTTGTATGTGCTTTTTTTTTTTTTTTCTTTTAAATACATGAGAGGTTTTTTGGTCTCCTCTCCTTGTCTTGCCTCACACAAACTTATCCTTGAAGTCTTTTTTTTTTCCCTTTTAAACTTGAAAATTCACAGGCAGTTGCAGACATACTAGATGCTTCAGCTGAACAAGAATTGCTACTGAAGACTGTGGTGAAACCTCAAGCTTTGGTAATACTGCAAATCTTGATTTCTTCCAAAGTGACTTTGGGGTCAAATTGTTTCAAATAAACCTTGAAATACCTTGAAATAAGATGAGAACTAGAAGAAAGGGTAGCAGTTTGCTCTTGAACAGAGGTACACACAAATGAATTAAACAGGCTTGGACTCTTAAGACCCTTTATAAAACTCTATATCCAAATCGTGCATTGTTGAAAAAAATTTTCACAGCTTAAAAACATCCAACTTTTGCGTGGCACTTTTGCACAGTTGGGAAAGCAGCAGGTTCCATGTCCGTGGAGGAGGGGATCGGGTTATATCGTATTGGAACTGTAATATACAGCCTATATTAATTTTCTCATTTTATTTGTATGAATAATTAATGCTTTAATTTTCATATAGTCACATAAGTAAATTAGAATTTCTTATTCCAATAGAATAATTTCCTGCAAAATAAGTATTCTGCAGGGATTTACATAGCATTAATTTCCTCCTTGTGTTGTTATAAATATGTAGAAATTGTGTGTAGGTRGATCTCTTCTGGTTAAAGATGTCACCTAAACCTTTCAGTGGAATTGTTTACCAGTAATTCTTTGAATCATTTGTTATACCGTTAGCTTTGTCTCTCTTAGCCAAATGCAGTAGTAACTTAACTGTAAAAATAGCAAAACCTCTTCCTTAAAACTGCAATTTTGGTTAGATGCCATTAATAGTAATACAGCTTGTACTTGGTATTAGTGCTGGCAACTCTCATTTGTGCATCTCAAAGCACTTATGAAATGTCAGCCGATTCAGACTATTCACTTTCACAGCAAAATATCTTTTCTATTAATGTCTATTCTCATCTTGAGTTTTGAACTAGCTTTTTTTTTCTTTTTTTTTTTTTTTTTAGCCTAAAGAACAGAAGCCCAGAATATAACACAGGAGTTTTGATTTGACACAGGGAACAAAAGGTCTCTAATGCCTCCTATGATGTGAAATATTTAGTACAGAACAGAAGTTTGGATGGTCACAGGAGGTCAGATTTTTATCCCATGAAAAGGGAAACCCTTTCATTTTACACATTTCTCAAACAAAAATAAAATATCTAATTGAAACCTTAAACCTAACAGAACACTGCTTTTTCCTTTCTATAGGAGCTACTGTGACATTTCTAGCAGCTCTGAAGTTTGATTGCGTTTTGAGAATTAGTTCCATTTAAAAATGTCATATTCATAGGTCATTCAATGCTAATGCTGTATATCTAACTACTGTATAAATTCTTATGTTTAATCTAGGCTAGTTTTGGATATCACAAAGGAAGCAATCATATAAATAAACCCATATTAATAAAATAATTGGGTGACATTAAAAGCAGTGACCTTCAAAAGGTRTTTAAGGATTTGCCAGGATTAGTTGTGTTTGTGCTTGGATAAGGAATTGCAGATCAGGATTCCTGGCTTCTTTCGTGGCTTAGGCACTGGTACATCACTGCCTGCCAACTTGTGACAGTGTCCATTGGAGAGTTTGCACACACACATCTGTGTATTCCGTGGGGGCTCAGTTGCTGGTACWGTTTGTTAAATGACTGCAAATAACTAGTCCTTTTAACATGGCAAATATTCATCCCATTTGAGGTTTTGGTAAAAACACGAAGAAATATCACCATTAAAAGCTTAGCAAAGTGCTATATGAAAACCCATTAGTTTTAACTTGCCTAAAACATTTTGAGAGTATTTGCCATATTAATAATTTACTAATAATTGTAGATMATTTTAGGGATCTTTTAATCTAATAATATATAATTGAAAAGAATGAGTTTGTTCATAATGAAGTAATASTGCAAATGCTCATTAACTTGTTGGAACGAAGTCATATCAATTTTATGCAAAATAGACACAGTAGTGATAGTTTCAGGGGGTTTTCCATTTCTTCCAAATCTCATCTGACCTAATAACTGTGGACTAAACACTTGCTCACATTTGAGGTCTTATTTATTCCAAGATAAAAGAACAAAATCATTGAAATGCTTTATGACTTCATATTTGTGAGACCAACTGAAATTTCAACATAGCTTTTTTTTCTTCTTTGGTTCTGTTGTCTTTTTCTTAAATGCTTAAGCTGATGACATGATTTAGATAAAAAGGAGTACTGTATGTATTAAAATTCGTGTAAAAATTCATAAACTCCTAAAGTTTTCTGTAGTTCTAGAATATATCTACAGGTATCTGTGAATATTTAATGCACAGACCATTTTTTAAATCAATATATACAGCATAACAAAATTRTTACAGGTTTAAATCTCTGATTCTTCAGTGAATAGAACTGCAGCCTGCCTTTGTGGTACTACATAGTTTATGACCTAATTTTATGTTCTTTAATATTCTTAGTTCTTCTAAGTTTGTTTACTGCCCTGAGTAAAATTATATGATCCATGGAGAAGATTAGGGAAYGGAAAGCTCAGTAATGGAAGTTTTGTGTATCTGAAGACATTATGATAGGGCTGAGATGATTTGAGGGAGCCTGTGAACCTCTTATAAACTGTGGTAGATTTTGTGCAGTCATTCATAAAGATATCCCACGGATTTTTTCTATGAGGATACAAAATCTTTCTCTGGTGGACAGTAAAATCTTTCTCTGGTGGACAGATGTTCTCCAGAACATCTCTGCCAGTCAGAGCCATGATAACTCAGTGACTGAAAACCAACCATTCTAGGAAGGCAGCTGTAAGATTACCAGCAATGCATAAGGAAACATCTAAGCATGGAGAGACCATGAAAGTAGGGCAAGAAGTCAGACCAGGTTACTCAGAGTCATCACAGAATGGCTTGGGTTGGAAGGAACCTTGAGGATCATCTAGTCCCTGGCAGTAGCTGTTTTTTATTATTATGTTTAATCCCTTCCAATGTCTAGCTCATCTAGACAGTTTCCTATGAGAATGCCTTGAGGTCTGGCAATAGGGAACCCCCTGACTCCATTCAGATAAAAGTGTTAGGGGATTTTAGGTGCACAGAGGATCTGTGAGAGCCAGGTGGGAAGCCAAGTACAAGGGGTCTGAAAAAAGTGTGAAATAGTCTTGCAGCCGTAAATTTCCCTATAATAATTATGCCTAACCAGATTCTAAAATACATGGAAAATATATTTTGAAAATGGTTTTCTGGTGCTATTCAGCATTAATAAACATGACAAGCTATCACAGTACCTCAGTATACACTGTCTTTCACATGAAGAACTTTCACATGAAGTGCCTCACAGACACTAATTAATTAAGCTTTACAACACACCTGGGATGGAAACACTTCAGGGGAGTTTTCAGTTAATAATACCAGTTCATTTTACATTTAGATTAAACACAGCACAGAAAGGTTAAAAGATTACTCCCTAGTGACACAGCAAGTCAGAGGTAGATCAAACAGCACAACCCCAAGACCCTGCTTGGATGTTGCTCTGCTGGAACAGTGGAAAATACGTATTGCAATCATACAGTTTATAGCAAGAKAAATTAGCTGTGCAAATATTTATTTACACTGTAAATTTGGGATAACAAAATATTGCTGTGATTTAGTGAAGTTCAWATTGCACAGATTGAGAAGTAAACGCAGAGTTGGTGCATCAAAGAACTCATTTCATATTAACAGCACAGAAGCATACCACTAATCCTCTGCCATCCACTTCTTCAATTGTTTTGTAGGTGCAGCAGCAGGACTAACTATCCTTGCTTTAAGAAAGATGACTGCACCTAGAGGGAACTGGCTCCTCTGAAGTMCAAGGAAGGGTAAAAGTTTTTTATATGTACTCTCCATGCTCTTTTCATGTGTCTAGCATTTCATTAGCCTGAGTGCCCCAGATGGAACTCCCAAAGGAACAGCAATTGTGATTAAAATCTCTTTTTACCCAAACCTAATGCAARTGTGTCTTGAAATACAATATATAGACTCTAACAATATTTGGGGACTTAATTTGAGTCAGCATTGRGAATTCTCTGGGGAAGCCTCAGATTTTCCCAAGAAGATGGYTGAGTCACCATCCCTTGAGATGTTCAAGAAACTACCAGAGGTGGCACTTCATGTTATGTACTAGTTGACAAAGGGGTGATTGGTCAAAGGTTGGACTCCATGCTCTTGGAGGTCTTTTCCAATCTAAATGATTGTGATTTTTTTCTGAAAGTAGAATTCTAACAAAAAGACTGGAACCTTACAAGAAATTGAGATTTCTACTAGAATAAATTTTAGCTCAGTTGGTTAGAGCATGGTGCTAATAACACCAGGGTCATAGGTATCCTCTCCATGTGGGTTATTCACTTAAGAGCTGGGATCAATGMTCATTGTGGTTCTCTTCCAGCTCAGAATATTTTGTGCTTCTGTCAAATTCAAAAACRTAGTTCATCTTCTATTTGCAAGCATGACAGAAACTTCCACATTAAGTGCTTTTAATCCTCTTAAATTAGCGTACATTCCTATAAGTAATTCCACCAGCTTAGAAAACACTTTCTACTTCCTTGAGACCTAGATTCCCAAGTCTAGAGGAAATAGATTTCTTTCTTGTTTCTAAAATAAAATCTTTTTAAAAGGCCTCTGAGTGATTTCTTTGTCTTTTTGAAAAGATGGCACTGGGGCTTATTTTTACAGTGTTGTGTTACTGGAACCCACATCATGCCTGGCTTTCCAGTGGAGTTTTCTACTAATGACATCAGCACCCCAAAGAACTGATTTCTTAAGTACTCATCTGGTTTTAATTTGGCCTGCCTGCATTGATGGGAGGAGGACATCAACTCTTAATTTAAAAGGTAACAAGCTTCAAGCTACACCATGATTTCTGTTTCATGTGTGTAACAGAACATACTTCCTTGAGGCATTTGTAGGGTTGGCTAATGACAGGATGGAGATTTGGGGTGAGAATACAAGCCCACTGTTTTTCAAGGCTGATTTATTAGCATTCATTACTGTGAAACACATTGTAAGCCCATAAATTTGCATTCATTTTTACTGATGTGACCCAATTACAGGATGATGTGAATTTCATTAAAGTGTGTATGTTGGCTCCCCTTCCAAGTGAAGTGAAGTTCTTATTGTTGTCTGYCTTTTGTACCATACTGAGGAAGAGGCTTGTTTCAATGAAGTCTGTAGGCTAAAACATTTTATGTTTAGACTCAGATCTTACCTCTCAGCTCTGTCAGTGTTTTTTTTTCCCTCTTTGTAGTCAGCCTAGTTGTGTTGCTTTCAAGCACTAAGGGTAATCCCTCCAGCTTTCACAGACATTGTCAGCTGCTTTGATGCAGGATCCATGATAACATGCAAGTGGGTCTTCATTTCAGTATAAGAAGTTCCATAGTATACACCTTATTCTTTAGCTTTAAGGCTGTACTGGGGATGCACTAACTAACTTTCAGCTCCTCCACATTGTTCCCAAATCTATGGGGTATAGTCCTTCATTTTTTATGTAGAATATGTATCTTTTGGTGGTAGTATGAAATGAGCAGAAGGATGTTGAATTTAATGCCTTGAAGATGGAAGTTCTTACCTCACAAATGGGGAATATCTGAACAGTATACCATGAACTCATAGACAAAACTCCCTTCTGTATAAAGCAGCTACTTATGTCTTACTGTAGACCTGCTTTGAACATGTGACCTTTAAACTATTTTTCTGCTTTACCAGCATAGGCCATCCCAGTTAATATATGTCCCACTTTGGGAAGGAGAAAGTAAAACCAGAAATTTGTCTTTTGCCATATATCCTGAGTTAGGGTATTGTATTGATTTGAAAGCAAAACCAGTAAGAGAATCCAAGTAAGAAATGCAATTTAATAGGAAAACAATAAAATAGATGCAGTAGTTAAAAAAAAAAAAATAATCCTTGACAACAGCCAGAATACAAACTGACACCCTGTTCATTAGGGTAGTGGTAACAGTCCGGGTGAAGTGGTCTTGTTGGAACAGTGATTCTGTAGAAAGGTCTGGTATCTCTTGTCCTCTGGTAATCCAATCTGCAAGGGTTCCTTGTGCTGTCCCAAGCCCCAGATTATATSCAGGTGGGAATGCTTGGCTCCTCCCCSCTGGGCAGAGCATCTCACAATGGGCTGATGTCATTCTATSARTCAYACAATGGGTCCTTGATTGCCCATTAAGCAGAGACATCTCCCAAAGGAAGTTACCTGTGAGTCATTGATGGCCTGGAGGGAGAACGCAGGAAAACACTGCCCCACCTGGTTCCAACAGCTCATGRAGATGGTRATAGAATACATACTTTGGGCACATCTTACATTGCAAYCTAGGACAGGTATTTTAAAGGGASATGAATGCTAAAGTTGGTGAAACWTCGCTGAAGTGGTTTAYTATGTAGTATTAAATTTTGYTCCAGACACTGGTGATGAAGATACACACAGCAAACAACTGAAGGGGAAGACTTGTGTACCTCAGCTGCAGTTTTCTACTGTATCAGTTAGTGAGGGTGAAGAAACTACCATTCTATGAAAATTGCCCAACTTCTATTGTATGGCATCCATCTCTACTTCCAGCTGGCTGCACACACTTTGTTGGAGAATGGATAGGCAAGGTTTCATCACCAACTTCATTTGCTGAAGTAGTCTGTTGCTCTGTAGTCTTCTCCCAAATATTCAGACTAAATCTCAGCTTTAAATAAGGTAGTATGAGGCTTTAATCAAGAAATGGCTCTCCTTAAGTCTGTGCAGTGAACTGTGAGAGGGAATGCTGTGATTTGTATRGCAAGTTTTCCCAATGTAATGTTGGTTTCTAGAGATGTAAATTTAGAAGGATGTAAACAGACATTCATACAGTAATGAAAGATTTATAATAAAACTCTGAGGTAAATGAATACAGGCAGAATATGTACTTAAAATATATATTTTTACTTGTTTTCATTTGAAATTGAATTAAGGTGTGACTTAAACCAAGCTTTTCCTTCTTCATTGCTACATATTARCAATTTCACCAAGCCCCTATTTATTAACCTCAAGAGACATACCTGTGCTCCARTCTTGTGAGTGGTTTCAGTTTTAAATCCTTTGATGTCAGTGAGGGCAGCCCAAAAGAGGGGAATCCTTGGTTTACAATCAGAGTAGACTCAGTACAGAAAGTAGCAGGGCAGGTTGTTTCTGTATGCTCAGTWTCTGTTGTTCATAACTAAGCCTTAGCAGGCAGCTGTATTTAGGAAGTTCAGCATTCATTCTTGCTCATTAGTTGTTGCATTTACTAAAAGAGTCAGCAAGRGAGCCAATAAGTGCTGGCTGTGGCTGTGGTCTGTCTTTTTATGGGTTCAGCTGTTCAGCACTCAGGARGACCAAGACCTACCTGCTCATTTCACACACAGAATTGGGCTAGCAGATGATTTTAATGATGATTGACCTCCATTGTCCTGCCACGTATTTACAGCGAGTGTGAAAGGTGTAATAGTTATTACCATCCCYACAMAGCCTTCAGATTTCATTGCTGCTGYAAAAGTGCCCCTCAGGGCTATGAAMRCTTTTATTTATTAACCCTAAAAGAAAAAGAGTGAGCAAAGACTRTACTACCACCATCCAAGTTATCAGAAAGCCTAAATCCTGCATTGAAGGGCTGAAAGTGACAATGCTTTGATTTGAGGTCTTTCCTGATGCATGTATTTCTGAGATTCTTGAAAAGAGAACTAATTAGCAGTCACAGTCTTGGCATTTCTGTGCTGGTGGACATCTGTTCAAAGAAAACGAGCCATGAACAAAAAGCTGCTTTTGCAAGGGCCACTGAAATGACTGATAATTTTAGTGTATTTCAATTATTAAAAAAAAAAACAGCCTAAGATAGATTCATTTGTGAAAATGTGAGAGGCAAACATTCTTACTGTATTTCTATCTATACTGGCATGCCATCATATTTCAGACTTCACTGTTAGATAAGATTTACATTTCCYCAGAGAGCTGACTGCGCTTTTACCATCTTACCCTTGTGGCAAAAGCAGCATCCTGATTTTTTGTGCATGTGACCCTTCTTGTACACACAATCTTCTCAAGACATTAGATTTTTAGTTGCTAATCATGTCTGCCTTTAGAGAGTGTTGCATTTACTGAGGATGACAAAATACCTTGAAAACTTTGAGTGAGAGCACATTTTTTTTTCTCCGTTTTTTTTCTTTCTCAATATTTCACGCACATAAAAAGAGAATAGCAGTTCCAGATTGTAGAGAAAAATGTATTAATGATGTTTGAACTGCAATTCTTGCAAATAAACCTGAAGTAAACCATATGAACTGATCAGAGTTGGATAAGGGTTCATTGAAACTTCTTTCCTTCATTTATAGGTCATTATATCTGATACACCTTAGAAATTATTCTCAGTATTCTTAAATYTCAAAACCAGCAATTAAAATRTGCAACAATATAGAATTTTCTTGGATGAAAAATGAGAAAAAATGACAAATGCTCAGCAGCAATGCCAAATGTTTTGCACAGAGATTGAAGATTTTGAGAATATAAGAAAAGCTAAGAAAGTAGTCTAGAGGTTTTATGTTGGTTGTAGTTCATTAGGATGCTTTAAGCAACATAATTTTTCACACAAAAAAGTAAGTGATTCAGAGTACATGATCTTTCAAATGTTTTAAGATACCAACTTCACAACTCTTGATAAGGAAAGCTTCCAAAAATTCAGTGCCTCTTCAATCCAATAGCTATACAAGGCAATATAAAGGACACCTGAGATCTCTATTTACATTGCAGATTTAACATTTCCAAAGTACTGGGAAAAATGCCCACATAATGTAACCAGGTGGCCAGAAGAGGTGATCATCCCACTGCTTGCAGCATTGGTGCAGCCTCACCTCAAGTACTCTGTGCAGTTCTGCACTCCACAGTTTAAGAAGGATGTGGAGGTCCTTGAATGTGTCCAGAGAAGGGCAGCAAAGCTGGTGACCGGACTGGAAGGAGGTGCTGCTGGTACACTAGGCTTGTCTGCTTTGGAGGAAAGTAGCCTGAAGGACAACTTCACTGTGCTCTGGGGAGGTGCTGAGCTCTTCTCCCTGGTATCCTTCAGCAACATGGGTGGAAATGGCTCAAAGCTGTGAAAGGGTAGGTTCAGAACACACATTCGGAAACATTTATTTAATGGGAGAGTGAAGGCTCTTGTAGGGCCCTTACAATTGAACTGTTGTATTCTAGATATTTCTCTGTTCTGTTGGGTTTTGTTGTTGTGGGTTTTTTTTAAAGAAAATCCACAGGAAGGAAAATGGTATTTTTGACTTCATCCATCATATTTACTTTGTTCCAAAGCCACAAAGTGAAAATAGGAAACAACTCAGTGAAATGGTCCCCTCTGCCTCTTGGGGGCCAATCTCTGCACTACTACTGCAGCACCAGGTTGGTGCAAGCACAGTACAGACCTTGCCTCCGACTGCCTGTTACTGGGCTGTACTCTGATGTGCCAGCCTTCACAACAGCGTTGATAAGCAGGCAGACTTTCAGGATAGGTAATACTTTTTCCTATTAGCCCAAAACAGGGTTTCTGGTTACCTGTCTTATCCTCCATGTTGTTGTTGCTTTTTTGTTTGTTTTGTTTTGCTGTAGTTTTTATTGCTGTTGGTTACGGGTTTTTGGGTTTTTTTACCTGGCTGCTCACATAAATTTTGATCTGGAGGGAAATATCAATGTTTCAGCTTTACTTTCAGAGCCAGAGGGTTGCAATTCAAGTCCGTCACCTAATTGCAGTATTGTAACAACATCATCAAGTGACCTGACTGATATAGCTAGGAGAAACTACTGTTTAGCATTGTGTAGCTGACTAGCAGGAAATGATGCCTGGATCAAGGCCTGTATTCCAGAGATTTCCTATGAGAAAGCAATGTCAAAGCTTATGACTGAGCTTTCTGCTGTCTGGAACATGGAAGAGATATTGCCTATTAGCAGTGGCCTCACAAGCCCCACCATCAATTGCRATCAGCCAAAGCAGGATGTTACAGGTTAACCCCAAGCCCACTCTATCCTTTGCTTCTCTCTTAYATAGGTGTTATTATTTTTTCATGACATACTAAGCTAAATAAGGCATAAGGATTTTCCTGCCATAGAATGTAAAAGAAGATAAAAGCAGAAAGCAGAAGAGAAGAAAAAGACCTTAAGCAAAAGCTCACTTGTTAGAGTACTTATTTTTTTTCATTAAATCTTGGCATCTACTTTAAGAATTAAAATATTACCCATTTTCAGATTTTACAACTGACTAGCCTGTGAATTTAGAAGTGCTTGGGGAAGGGTGAATAGTTCATTATCTTGTTCCCTCAATGACACTTTCAAATGCTTTCCTTATGGTGACCTCTATTTTAAATTTATGGGAATCACTTAAGTGTCAAACAAGCTAAGTGGTGCATTTCATTAATGAAAAATTAATGGCGAAGACCTTGGGCTAGTTTTCGGTACTTATTTACAATACATATAATTCATTAGAAGAACATCAGTCAAGCAAGGATCCTGCATGGCTGCAGTAGTGCTGTAAATGGGACTTTATTCTCTTTTTTTCCCAGTTAATRAAAGTATGAGGCAGGGAAAAATACACATAAAAGAGATTTAATGATTCTTTGGAAAAGTGGTAAAATAGGGTACACAAGTCATAAAATCGGATTACTAGCTCTAACCATTCTTATTAGTGTAGGAATGAGATAGCTGTCCATAAAAGGATKAAAGTCTTTGTGACAGCCAAGGACCAACTGGCTTGCAGAAATTTGGGGCTATGGTCYACTGGTTAGAATGAGGTACTGGAGAGAAAGTCTTCATGCTCCCATGTTGTCTCTGCCCGTGTGGTKACCCCTGACCTTAAAGCAAGTTCCTCCTCATTAAAAACTTGCTTTCTTCAGAATCTTCCTTGGGACAACCTTTGCTCTACTCTTCTATATAATGAGATGCAAAATGAAAGTCAAACTTCAATCTACTGCAAAAGGTATGGCTTATTATCTCAAATGTAAAGCTGTGCAAAATTGTACAGTTCAAATATGTTCAGCTTAAACCAGGCTGTAGCTGCCCATAGGCTTTGGATCAGAAATGACACAAGTCTTTTCTTTAAAACTTTTTTCATCATATAATAGGTGAGATGTCTTTTAAAGATATTTCTTTCCAAGCACACTGATGTGAAAACACCATCCTGAATTAAATGTAGATAGTATTACATAACAAACTTTATTAATACAACACAATTCTTGCCAGTATTATGTTTATTAGACAAGTGATCATTACAGCATTAGGCAGTGACTCTCAAATTCTCAGTGATATGGTATAGAAAAATTCAGGTAYATGGATTCATAAAAATTAAGTATCTTTGGGCATGGAAGAATATGATAATAACAAAACTTATTTTTAATAATGCCCAGGTATTAAAATCTACGTATCACTGTGCTGGACACACAACTTCCATTTTTCAGTGCAGAAWGCTCCTATTTTAGTTCAGACTTGCTACAAAATACAAGACTAAAAATGTAAGAAGCCATGCTTCACTTTGTCTCCCTATAAAATGAGAATAATGATATCTGTGAAAGTGTTGCACCACCTTTTTGTTTATTCATGGCACTCTTTACCCCTATCATTGAACTGTCATCCCCGTTCTCATTGCACAGTTATAAACATATTTTTAGGATAATGCTCACAAATGCTCTGAGCACTTGATTGCCTTCAAAGTGATCCTCCTGGTCTGCTGGGATGCCAGTTTTCTAAGCAGAGTATTCAGATCAGTCTGCATGAAGGAGCAAATGAGGAATGACAGTTATGAATTTTCTGGCTATCTATCAGCAGTGGATTAATAATGTAAAGTACTCTGCATGGCAAGTTATTTGTTTTTGCTGAGATTAAATGGAATCACTTGGAAAACTATGTGGGTTTATTACTATAATAATTTTCATACAGTGATAACAAATATAAGCACCATAGTATCATCAGATCAGTCCTTAATGGACACAAGTATCATTTAATGTTCTTAAATAAGTTTTGGAATATGAGCTATGAGGATTATTTCGTTTAATAATACTAATAAAAGCACAAGAAAATGTTCAGATGCTGATAGTATTCATTGCAGGGGGAGGAGAACAGACTGCAATTATACAGCACATTGAGGAAGAACTGAGATTATATTTGCAAGATTTTTCCCAACACAGATCAGTTGACTTCAGAAGTTTCGAAAGAAGCTTTTTTTTTTTTTTCTCTTGCACAAGGCTTCAAAAATTTGTTGAGAATGAACCAATATKTAGAAATGGACCAGCACAAGCTGTGCATGTTGCTGGACAGCAGTTCCTCGCTATTGTAAAATTTATTTAGCTGTGGCTGCACATGTAAACGACTACAGCATGTCCTGTTCAGAAAATTTGAATCAAGATTGTAAAAAATTCCATTAATTATGGTATCATCACCCTTCTAGACAAAGCTTATTATGTCCTCGTTGCTCATAGGCTCAACTGAGGACACATGAGGCAACAGAGATTATGGTAAAACAGCTTTTTCTTATTTTTTCTTTCTAGCAAGTTCTTCAACAGGAAAATTGAATGTGACTGAACTTATTTAATGGARCATGTTTCCCACATTCTAGGGGGAAAAAATCTACATCAAGCTGGTATTTTTCTTCTTGAAATTTGAGATTATGATACACTGTGAAAAATCTCCAGCCTTAGAAACCTGAGTTACTGCAGTGGGTTGATCCTGGTTGGATACCAGGCACCCTCCAAAGCTGCTCTCTTGCTCCCCTCCCCAGCTGGACCAGAGAGAGTGAATATAACAAAGGAATCATGAGATGTCTGCGAGAGACCACTTATCAAATACTAACATAGGCAGAAAAGATTCAAATTGAATTTAYTAGTAATAAAAATAAAGCAGGATAATGAGAAGTAAAATAAACATTGAATATAKCWYCCTCTYTCCTTCCCAARCTCTACTGTCTTCCCTGCAGTGGCWCAGGAAGAYAGAGAATGGGAATTATGGTCAGTTCATCMCMTGTTGTTTCTGCTGYKGATCAGGGATAGGAGTCCTTTAYTCCAGGGCAGGGTCCCTCCCACGGGAGACAGTTCTCCATGAACTGCTGCAMAGTGGGTCAGTCTTTCCCAGGGTACAGCCCTTCAGGCACTGCCTGCTTCACTGTGGGTCCCCCACAGGGTCACAGATCMTAYCAGGAAACCTGCTCCAATGTGGGCTCCTTCCTCCACAGGTCTGTAGTGGACTTTCATCAAAGGATTTTAGTATATATATGTGTGATGATTATCATGATTTGTATCTATTTTTTTCCATATGGTGTATCTTCCTTCAGTGCTGTAATTTTATTCACGAAGCTGTGACTTGAAAATCTGCTTCATTCAGTAATAAATCTCACATTTATTTATCTAAATTTCTAGATTTCTCTAAACTTCTAGGTTGCTGTAAACTTATCACTTTTATTTTTTCCCATTTCCTCCTTTGCTTTTCCTTCTGAACAGTTCTGACATTGCTCCAGTTGTCTTCAAGTTTGAGATTTTAGAGTCAGGTGCTAGTGGACTGTATCTTTGAGCATGGCAGTGGAAACTGCTTCCTCAAAATGTCTCACTATGGTGAGACTAGTGAAAAAAAAAAGACCAAAAAAATGCAGTCTTTGTAAAGATGCTATTCCTTCCAGTCAAAGGATAAGTTTCCAGAAATGAGGGAATTGGTGAGTTTGACCCATTAATTTAGTTTTCAAGTTGTAAGCCTCTCAACAAAATACCAATGAGTGACAGAGTGGAATTTTTTTCACTTTGATGGAGCCACCAGATAATCAACTGGTGTTATGTTATGGAAAGCAGTTAGTTTTGTGGCCTGGGAAAAAAGTTCCAGAGTTTAAAGGCCYCAGAGCTTAAAGGTTCAAGAGCTTWAGGAGCATTMATCCACATGTGATTTTGTAGCTATCATGCAAGCTAGACAGGTAATAAAACCTGGAAGCTGTCATAATCAGTATTGAAGAAGATTGGAGATATARCTGTGTCTCTTTTTGATATAACTGCTACTTATTCCACCAAGTACTGAAAAGAAGCAGTGCTGTCTGAATTTTTWAAAAAATGCATTGGGAACAGATTAGAATCATAGAATCACAGAATGTCCTGAGTTGGAAAGGGACCCACAAGGCTCATTKTGTCCCATTATGTGACTGGTCTGTGTCTGACCATTTAGTTAATGGCTTATGTCTTGTCCTAYTTCTAGGCTTTCTGACTTTTGGCAACATGTCAAAGTCAATTTAGAATCATCTTATTAGTCTCTTAAATAAACACCAGATGAAGAACAAAATATTTTAAGAAATTATTGTCATTTATATTGATCAAAGAGAAATGACTCTTGAATCAAACTCATATCAATCTGTTAAATCAAATTAACCTCTAAAATGTACATCCTTTGCCTATGATAATTAAAGAATGTTTCATAGACACCAAGTTCGAAGTCAATGCCTAAATAAGAAGCTGTCATGTGAATGCAGTGTTAAAGTTCAGAAGACCATTATAAAATGAAAGCACAAAATATTTTGCAGTCTCTCAGAATCAGGATCTGAGATCCTTATGTAATGAGGTAAATTTCKGATAAACTTCAGAATTTTTCACTCAGTAAGGACCTAAGTGCATGGCACAAAAAAATGTGTAAAAGGTTTCTAGAATGAATAAAATTGCTTGGAACTAATCTTCTCTTATCTGACTTGTGGAAAATATTTTGTGTGGGGTGTTTTCCRTAGAATTTTCATTAGCTATAGGAAATATATAAGAAAAAAATGCAGAGTACACCACAGGGAATTATAGGTGGTCTGTGGACATATTTATTGTTTATTATTGTTATTGTTTATTGTTGCATTTTGGACTGTTCTGCGGAACAGAATCATAGTCTTCTTAAGTGAAAAGCATTAATTTAGCAGGATTTATTCTAAAGTAGTAYTCCTTGTTAAGTGGGAATCATATTCTGTTCAGAGTTCTGTGCCAGACTGGAAAATATCTGATGCCTGGTAGATATGCTAGGTGTGAACAAATAAGAATATGAAACTGAAAAGAATATTGTGGATATTCYGCTGGCCACTGCCATTTCAAGTGTTTATCAGCTACTTCTTAGAAGTAATTTTTTTGGGTTTTATGGTACTTCTGTATTTAATGTTGTTCCAGAGCCTCACAGTTTTCTTTGATAATTAGTATCTGTATGCCAGCCCACACTTTTATTCAGTAAAGACAGAGAAATGATGGGACAAGGACAATTTGTGTAAAGCATAAAGGTCAGGTTTGAAGTTTTGCGCAATTGCCCARCTTGATTCTAGTGATTCAGCTGACAACCTTTCCTCATAAAATGCATTTAACCAAGGAAGTGATTCTACAGCTGATTTTGTTCCRTGTGCTTCACATTCTCTTCAACACAAAAATTATAAAAAMAAAAAAGGAAAGTCTTATAGCTTTTAGATAAGAAACCAGTAATTCTTMCTTTCTTTCACTTCCTCTGGTCTCCTTAGATTAATAATGATCTCACTCTAATTTTTTGATCAGTCAAGTTTGAGAGAATTAACCTTCACTTATAGAAGGTTTCTACTTGTGATCTCTTTTTTCTCCTTGTGATGTTTTAGGGAATATGCAAAATAGCTCAAATTTGATATGACATTTTTCTCTTGAAATTATGAGTTATTATGAGTTATTATTGTCTGCCTAGTGGAGAGAAATTCCATACATTATTTACTGCATATAAGAAATAACACATTTTATGTACTTCATTGTCCCCTTGCAGCATTTTTTATAACTCTATTAAAATAAATGTTAGAAATTAAAACAAAGAAATAGCAAAAAAAAAATTCATGCTCTTCCTACTCATTCTAATTGATTATTTTTTCTATTCTATATTTTTCACACCGTGTGACTCACCTGAGTGGCAGTGCAAATAGAGAAAAGCCAGCAGGTACTAAAGCCATCTCATCATCTGCAGAATGTTGCATCCAACTCTGGGGTCCCCAGYACAGRAAAGACATTGAYYTGTTGGAGSARGTCCAGAGAAGAACCACCAARATGRTTAGAGGGATGAAGCACCTCTTCATCACTCATCCTAACAACTGGGGAGACCTAATTAGTCCTTCCAGTACCTGTAGGGAGCCTACAAGAAAAGATGGAGGGAAACCTTTTAYAAGGACATGAAGTGACCAGAAAAGGGGAAGGGCTTTAAGCTGAAGTAGGGTAGGTTTAGGTTAAATATTAGGAAGACACTGTTTACTGTGGGAGTGGTGAGGCATTGGAACCGGTTGCCCCAATAATTGTGGACACCCTGTCCCTGGAAATGTTCAAGGCCAAGTTGGATGGGGCTTTGAGAAACCTGCTCCTGTGGCAGGGGGGTTGAAACTAGATGATATTTAAGGTCCCTTCCAACCCAAAGCATTCTGTGATTCTTTGGTCTGTGATTCTGTGATTTCCATCTTGCATTCAAATGTGAGGGACGTGAATGACAACTTGGTATAAACAACAGTGCTGCCTTGGCAGCTCCAYGTTGTGTCAGTGAATGACAAGCCTCTGTAAACTAATCCAAAGGATACTATTGCTTGAATATGTTGAATACTGTGGCTCCATTCCCTTCCTAAAAGAATGCATTTCAACTTTCCTTTGCCCAGCTCTGGACTATACTTTGTTCCATTTGGTCTATTACATATATATGCCTTATATATGAATCTGAGTGATTACTGAGAAATGCTTATGCTGTTGGACAAGATTGTTCTAAAACTGAATTACCTTTTATTGTCTGCAGAGTTTCCAMAAGACTTCTCCATTAATTCCAGATGGTCAAGAAGACCAGTTTTTATTATATTTGCAGAAGGATACAAACTTGGCAGTAGTGTACAGACTAGAGCAGTTCAGGCACTTTTGCTAGTTCTCCTGTAGTAAGGTTTGAGATGCTATGGAGTCTGAGAATGTAATTAACATTTGCCTTTAGTCTTCRGGGAAGTGCTGTGCTGATAACTTGCCTTGCTCCCTACTGTAAGGAAGGAAGATTTGTAAAAGGGAAAGTTTCTGTTGACCAGAGTACAAAGATAGTTTGAAGTTTAAAGTTCATAGAGTAATTGACACTTTCATATGGATGCTATCATATCTTTTGGTTTTGCTCATGTTCTCATTTCTARTAATGCTCTCTGTAATGTATGGTCATCAGGAATTCCATTTGTGGAGGTCTCCAAGGGGTCTTAGGGAGAAGAAGCTTTCAGAATTATTGAACCAAAAGAGAAAATAAAATAGAAACATCTTCTAGCCTGAATTGAATGATCYTGTAGTTAGCCCACACATCTTCTGCTTAGTTTTTTTTTTCCTACAACATATTGAGTTCACTTTGCATTTCTCAAGGACTAGAAAAAAAACAAGGTAAATTTAATCTGACCAGTGACATAGTAAAGAACTCAACTCTGYCTTCTCTGCCTTCTTTTGTTTTTGTGATGTATGTTTTAGATTACTTTATTTAAGTTCTTTGTAGTCAAGTGAATTTGTCTGTGTTTCTTAGCTTTTCCTCCAGATAGGAAATCTCACATTTTTCCCCAGGTGAACTGTGTTATCAATGTTACTTAGTGCTGGATGGCATAAGATTGTGCAGCTACAGCAGAAAGAAATTKCTCCTGCAGGGAATTTAAAATAGGAGGGTTTGAGAATGACAGCAAATCACAAAGACATGAGTAATATGGAAGAGGTGTGATCAGCTCTACACTCTCTTCCAATTGAAACAACGGGAATTTTGAGGTGACCCCTGCATGAACTAACTTAAATTATGAAGTGCATACTCTAKTACATAGCATAAGGAAGACAATTTTCTGGTACTGGCAGGAAGCATGATAAAAATCACCTGAAAATGAACAACTTGGGAACAGACTTTCAGAGAATGTGATTTCATGTAAAAGAATAATAAACACATGAAGAAAGGTTGAGAAGGGAGGTGACTGGACTAGAATAAGTAATATGTCAAAAATAGAAATAGATRAGATTCTTTGCAGACATTCAACAGGGAAAGGGGAAAAAAAAAAGAAAATGGGAATAAGAAAATGAGGGACATAGAAAAATGGAAAAGCTCCCTGTTTGTCAGTGGGTATTTTTTTTTATCATGTAATGATTTTATTGTTCTTCTGTTATGACAGAAGTKTGCATTGAAAGAAGTTGCTCTAATGTCAGCTAGCTAATCTTTTCAATAGAAGATTAGAAATGGGAAGAATGTTAAATAGATTTCTTAGATCTTTATTCAGATTCTGACTGCAGAGAGAAAGGCATGGGGGAGATGACAGTAGGGGTTTTAAAGAATGGAACTTGAAGATATAGACTATGAAGTAACTATATTAGTTATATAGTTATAATATATTGTTTCACTTGTATCCTACCAGTAATATTTTCATATTTCATTKGGTGTCAGAGGCCAAATTAGGAGTAGAAAGTGCCTGGTTCTTCTCCCAGTTAAGCTACTGACTTACCTGTTTCTCTCGCTATCCCAACTCTGTGCCTTATTTTTGCTCTCTGGAAGTTGGGGTGGGTGATGCTTAACCACTTCAAAGGGTTATAAGTGAACAGTTTGGTCCCTGTCAARGAGATACAAGCAAGTACAATATATCATCAAGGATAATTGTTTTCTCCAGCTGATGCCRCTATGGATCTGGAAATAGATAAATACGGTCTTTGGAATCCTGCTGGGAAAATATAATTGCATCATTTCTACAAGAGTGTTATCTTCCTGGCKCCTTTGAAGAATCTGCACCAGATTCCAGCAGCATTGAATGATCTTGCTGCAGTACCTTACATTTGTAAAAGCTGTTCATTTGAATGTTTCATTTTCAGTAACTTCCCAAGCCCAGCAGCAGATATTTTAAGCTTCCATGTCACAACAACCACGCCTAATCCAAGATGAAGAAACAAACATGTAGAAAATGTTTTTTTGAGAAATACATTTTTCTAATGATTTCTGTGGCTATTGTGATTGCTGTGATGGTTTTTCAGAAATCAGCTGTTGTGAACATTTTTTATTTGCCTACAGGCATCTGTAGTGATTTCCTTAAGCACCTGACTTAAACAAAGTAAACAGGTAGAATGGACTAAACCTGTCAWTTTGCTAGTGCAGCCCTTTGGGATTCGACTGCCAGCTAGACCTTCCCAAACTTTGATTTTTCCTTTGCTTTATTTTATTTCCTTTATTTATTTTATTTTATTCCTTATTTTTATTATTTCCTTTATTCTGTCACTGGTACAGAATTTCTGCCTGTCACTAGTTAACAAAAACATACCTTGACTGAATGTGAAATCCCTATTTTTTTCAAAAGATAAAAGTTTTACAGGATTTGTTATGTAGAAAAAAACAAGGCTGAAATGTTTATAGTAATTACTAATGATTAGGACTACTTAGTTGCCTGTATTGGGAGGAGTTATACATCAGATGTTTTTCAGTTTTGCTTATTTTTACTTCTGCTTTTTTTCTCCAGCCAACACATTAAAATCTRGTCAGTGAAATTTCTGCCTTACTGGTTGCTGGATGGAAGCTGATTAATGAGGTACCCATTTTTTCTTCATATCTAAAGCCAAGTGAGAAGGACTGAAACAGATTAATAATATAGAAGAATATTCCAGCTAACAYGTCCAATGAAGGGCCTGTTAAAAAGAGGTGAAATATTGCAAACTTGTTGATTTCCTCTAGAAACCTAAGTTATGCTTTTGCTTGAATTCATGYCAGTTTAATCTTTTACTTTGATTCCAGTAGAAACTGTTCTTCTGTTCATATTCCAGACAGAATAAATCCCAGATGATTCATCTCCTATCCCGACCCATTTCAAGCCTTACAATATTAAAAAAGAAAAAAAGGTGTGAAAAGCTCAAAAGCTCTCTAGAATAATTTCCTTTTCTGTCCTTGTMTGGCCTCCAGTAGCTGATAAAAGGAGTGGGACTATATATAGGTCAGGAAGGGGTGGGAAAATGCTAGTGGAAACTTTAGAATTGGCTCATTTCTGAATTAAACCATGGTTTTTATTCCTTATGTGAGTGATGTTGTGGAATTTTGTAGCAGCCAACAGCTGAGATGCTTCAAATAACTCTGACTGCCAGAAGACCCAAAAAACAGATGAGGCTGCATGTCAAATCTTTTCTMTCCCACATCAAAGACCTAAGTTATCTTCTTCAATTATTTGATTAGGTTCGTTTAACCATGGATAACAAGGCTGCCCCTAGATAAAGTATTCTCATTCTGATATGGTTTTAACTATTCAAAAGAGARAAGCATATATTAATTCCTGCTTTGTTGTGGGTGTTGCCATATTACCCATGACTGAGGCACATTTTCTTCTAACTTCTTCAAGTCTGGGAGACTACATATAACATAAGAAAAAGGACAATAAGGAGTTTGAGGAAAAGGTTGCATGTAAGAAGGCTCAACATTTTGGACTGATATACAGATGTTATCACTCCCTGTTTGTTTTTTTTCAATTATAATTTTAAATCAATATMATTTCCTTACTTGTTTTATGGTGTATGAGGCCAAATTTCTTGACTGGGATTCAATGCTGTGGAAGTACCACTGGAATCCTCGCATTTAATCATGGTTTTGTTCAGATATGGGTCCAGAAATGGAGCAGCAAAGCCAGAGGCTGTAATAACTGGTTCAAGAGTGAGTAACAGGGAACACTCTGTTCCTCATTACACCCTGTGTAATGAGGTACTTGTTTAGTAAGAGTGGATTGCTTCATTTTAAAACCAAAATGTTGTTTCAGTGAGAGAACCCTTCTCAGCAGTTCTGTTTATGTACCACTGACTTCTACTGCGCTTCCCCAGACTCTGCACTTGCACATTTTGTTGTTCCCTACTACTTACTGCAACATGCAAGAGTATGGAACGGTGACAGACAAAAATGGTCCCATAAAGAGTTACAAATTAATAGCCTGAATATATTTGAATTTAAKTTTTTCTCATTTTTGTTGGTCTAAAAAAGCAATAATTATCTTACGTTTATGCCAACAGAGAGATGATGTAACATTCTTATCACCTCTTTTTCCAGTTTTAACATCACTGAGTATTTTCCATTTGGTCATCAGCCCTTGTCTATATAGCCAAGATTGGGCCATTTACAAAARCTTGGCCTTTCAGCATTTATAATAYCACYAAATTTTATACAGACCCGGAGTGTTCCCAGAAATCATTCCAAACAAGAAACAGACTTTCTAGACTGTGATAGTGCRTTTAGATATGAGAAAGTGGGTTTTGAAGTGGTGCTTTTCCAACTTTTACCTATTGGCAATAACCTGCAGTGGTCCATCTCAACCAAGAYAAGTGCTGGCTCATTTCTGGGGTCCTTCCTCCAGCATTTCTGGAAGACATGCCAAGTATGARGCAATCCAGGCATTGGTTCCTAAAGACCTTTGGAAAAATGTGTCAAGAGTAAAAGCATCACTCTTCAAAACTGCAGAAACACTTAGGAGGGATATTGGCTCAACACAAGAAACTATTTGCTCTGTAATATTTTATTTTCTTCTGTGCTTTTTAAAGGTCTATAATGGCAATCACCTTGGCATTAGAACATGGACTTAATGATGGCTCAACTTTATTCAWGCCATCATCTTTCCTGCTGGTCATTAGTCCCCAGCAAAGGTTTTGACTGCAGTTTGTTTAATTCACAGAGGTTGCACAGATTGCTTCCTGTGAAGATTTGCAGATGTAAATTTAGGAACAAATTATCCTGTTTGTATGCTTGGCTAGAAATCTCCAGCCTTTTTGATGTATTTGTCCACGGAGAAAAAGGACTCAAACTCTAGAAACTCTGAACATATCTTACTGCAGAAGAAAAGGGAGAAGGGAATGGAAGGAAGGGGAGATGAAGGGAAGGGAAAAAGCTTACATCTCTGGCACCCTAGTTCCCTTTATTTGCTCACACTGACATGGGATAGCTGTGGTGTTTGTACCCGTGCAAGAGCTGTACTTTCTCTTTAACTGCAGATTTCATAATGGTTTGGTTGTTCATTAATTTGTCCTCTCCCCTGTAGCTCCACTGGCTTTGCAGACTGGGCTGTATGAGAAGAGTTGATGCAGGTGCCATTCTGTCCATGGCAGGTGTCATTCCGAGTCAGGGAAGTCAATATTGGAGTCCACAGTATTAAGTAAAAAAAAAAAAAAAAAAAAAAAAAAAAAAAAAAAAAAAAAAAAAAAAAAAAAAAAAAAAACCAAAAAAAAACCACCATAAAAGTGGGGATGTTGGCGTTTCATCTGTAGAGAATCACATAACCCTCTAGTACCAAGGTTAAGAGCTAATCTTTACCACAGCTGTGACATATAGGAGCATGATCCAAAGCTGTTTATCAGTGCAGAGCAACACCAGACAAAATTCAGGATGCAAATCCTTAGCACTCCAGTGCTGTTTCTTTAGCAAGCACTGTCAGATTTCTTTCTCTCTTTTGATTTATCTATGGCCTGCTTCTTTCTTAAGGTTACAAAAGGTATTTAGTGTGTGTAATTAATAAAACATGTAATCATCTTTATTTTTAAAGGGTTAATCTGTAAATGGAAAATAGGAAGTATGTGGCTTTCTATTGTTTCAGAGCTGAAAGTCTTCTAAACTTCGCTTTTTCCAGTTACTGTATCACTGAGGAGAATAAAAATTAGAAAGCCTACATTTTTCACCCCACTCATTGTGGCTCTTACACAAGAATATCAAGATTATATACATCAAAACTGTCTCATGTTCAATTGACTATCTGACAATACCCATCTGGGCCCTTCAGAAGAAGAAATGTGGTAGTRCTGCATTTTCTTTCATGTTTCATCCTCCAGTTGAATATGATGCCATCTTAAGCRTTTGGATGTTGTGCTAATGATGAAATATGAATTGAGAGGTGGAGAGAGATTCTGCWTACCTGGAATACAATTTCACAGTTACATTTGTAGCCATAGAACTGCAGATGGTGTGAAAACGGTGTTGATTAAAACAATCAGTCTAGCACTTAATAGCACTTTAGGTTTTCAAATACAGCACATTAATCTATTAATCTTTGCCACACCCCATGGGGTMTTTTCCTTTGCATTTCCTATGTACATAAACTGAGAAACTGCACACAGAGGAGATAGACTTGAATTTAATTTGTTGTTATACAGCTTTTGATCTCACTGAGTGCYCCTCTGTGACAGAAGTAACTGATTTTTGGTGATTTTAATTTCTTTCTGAATTTAGTCAGCCCTGTGAGCCTTCGTTCACTTCATCAGCAGGCTGGATAAAGTAAGAAGGTAAAGAAGTTGTCACTGTTAGGAAATTTTTCTAGCCCCTTTCCTCTCTCCTCYGTAGATTGTTCCCCCGTCAGCAGAGCWGAAACATGAGTGTAACATGGGCCARTTCAATAAGGCCTAACCAGTGTTAGCTGGTGCACTGGCCACAGGCTTTGCAAGTTACCCTCCTCTTCTTTCTCATGTTACCTTTTGCTAGGATGGTTTCTTGGGAACAAGAAAGCAGTTGTGAGGCAGCTAGGCTGTTTACAAWGAGCAAAATAAGTGGATGTTGTGTTTCTTCAGTACCAGAATAATTTATTTTACTGTGGCAAGTGTCTTGTGGGGAGGTGGGAATGAAACAGTAAGTCAGACATTCTACAGTTGATGAAGGTGGCTTTTGGACTGCAAACTGTGTTTTTATTGCATCATTTATCTCAATAAATAATTGAGGTCCAGCAACTCTTGACAGGAAATGACATGAAGACCAGCATTGCTTTAGGCTGAAGTAGAAGCATCTATCATGTAAATGAACTCTGAACTGTGCCAGCAGGATGMATACATTGAAGGGATAATGGGTGGATGATATATTTTGTTATCCTAGGCCTTATTTATCTACYTCAATATTTTTCTTTTTTTAAACAAGCTGCTATAGTGATAATTGCCAAATGTCTACACAATAAAAGAACATGGTTATTTAAAGGGCTTCAGGATATCTGAAACCATAATCAGGTACTGAAGGATTAGCTGGGAGATGGTCTCAAGCTTGCTTATAATGTTTTATAACATTATAGATGTTATGATTGATCCGTCTTCTTCCCCATTTCTACTCAGTTGTGTTTTACTTTTCTCTATGAGAAGCCAACACCAAATTAAGGATGCATTGGATTTGTGTGGCCAGATTTTGGCAGCACAGGAGCTACAGGGATGGCTTCTGTTAGAAGCTGCTGAASCTTCCTCCATGTCCAGCAGAGCCAATGCCAGCTGATTCCAAGACAGACGTGCTGCTGACCAAGGCTGGGCCAATTAGAAATGGTGGTAATACCTCTGTGTTAACAYATTTAAGAAGAAGAAAAGGAAAAAAAAATGATTGCATGGCAGAGAAGAACAGAGTGAGAATCCATGAGAGGAACATCTCTGCAGACACCAAGGTCAGTGCAGAAGGAGGAGGAGGAGATGTTCCATGCATGGGAGCTGGGATTCCCCTGCAGTCTGTGGTGAAGGCCATGGTGAGGCAGCTGTGTCCCTACAGGCCATGGAGGATGGTGGAGATGCAGAGATCYACCTGCAGCCCATGGCAGAGACTCATGCCAGAGGAATTGGATGCCTGAGAGGAGGCTGTGAGCCTGTGGGAGATCTGTGCTGGAACAGGCTTAGAGACCCTTAGAGAGCTAGCCTGTCTTCTTGTGTCAGTGAGTGAGTAGGTAGAGCTGGGAAGGAGGGATGGGTGTGRAGAAGGTGTTTTTAAGGTCTTATTTTACTTCTCATTATCCTGCTCTGATTTTGTTAGTAATAAATTCAACTAATATCCCCAATTCTAGCCTAATTTGCCCATGGSAGTATTTGGTGAGTGATCTCTCCCTGCCCTTATTTCAACCCATGAACCCTACATTATATTTTCTCTMCCCTGTGAATGACACCTTTAAGGTGAAACTATCTTCGAGATTTCTCATCAAATGCCATCAAGATATTTCTATTGCTTTATAGGACATATGCATATACATATACATCTACATATACACATACATATACATATATATATCTACACAGAGATAACAGCTGAGATAGTCTCTTCCACAAAGTCTCCTTTGAGGTGATAGACAGGAACTAGTTACACAGAATGAGGAGGGAGTAAGAATGAAGAGGGATGTTCAGTCCATCTCATCTCCTTATACTTCACAGTAGGTAAGTGTTTGTGGCTTGAAGTGCTGAGAGATCCCAAATGAGTCCTTTATCCACATTGAGTTTTAACATAGTATGTATTACAGAAAAAATCAGTGAACTGTGATTTGAAAACCTTTGGGCTTGGCAGTAAGAAAATGCAACTGGTCTGTTTCCTATTTAAAATTGTGCTTCTACAGCTCCTCATTGCTCATTAAGAATCCAGAATTGTTTCAATCCACAGTCTTAAGCAGCAACTGCTGCACACCTCACTTTATGGAGAACAGATCTACTTGAGCAAAAGCAGCTCTTTTTTTTGACAAGACAGGCTGATAGGAGGAGCTGTGTTGACATCTACCTGCACTTCTCAAAAGCATTTSACTTCATACCACATGACATTCCAATTAAAAAATTAGACCTCTGCAAAATTAATGTAGCACATAATAAATAGATTGTAATTGTCTGATAGATTTAAAAAAAAAGGAATTGTAAATGAGGAATCATCATCCACAGAGGGTATTTCCAGSAGGGTTCCATGGGAATCTTTTTCAGTCTAATACAATTCAGAGGTTTTATTAATGGTTTAGAAGTGAGGAAATCACTAATGCCACATTAGTAGGAATAAACAGTGTTAAAGTTGGATCACTTTGACAGATAAATCTAGTTAATTTGGAAAGTGAGTCTTATTTAACCAGCACAAGGGCAAGGTTGTGTGTTTGGGAAGAAGGACAATGGTTCACACATGCAGAGCGTGCTTCCAGAGAAACAGTGACCCTGAAAGGAATTAGAAGTCAGGATGGATAATTGACTGAATAAGTGCTCTCAGTGTGATGCTGTTATTGAAAACTAATGTGACCTCACATGAATAAGCAGAAAATTGCTGAATAGGAACAGGAGAGCAGAGAGTATGACCCTACACAGTGATGGGGTATTTTGGAGTCTGGATGAAACCGTTAAATGCATCCTTCATTCGGAAGTTGAGCCTAAATCACGGGGGTGAAAATACTGCACAAGACAGCCCTTTGAACATGGCATGCTGAAGTGAAGACACCTTGATGCAGAATAAGCTGAGTTGCAAGGAACCCATGAGGTCCTTTCTTCCCTCCTTCCTTTCTTCCTCCTTCCCTCCTTCCTTCCTTCCCTGCTTCCTTCCCTCCTTCCTTCCCTCCTCTATATCTTCTATATTAAGTAATTCTTGCTTTAAATTTCTCTTAAATATTTATATAACCTCTATTTGATGTTTAGATTTTGGGTGATGCTGTTGAAGCCCACCCCCATGTGGAGAGCCTGACAGAGAGATGGCTGTGTTATTATGTGTTGTAGAGACCTGGGAAAATTATTTCTCTCCTGTTGAAAAGAAGATTTGAATAACCATAGCAACAGTAAAACCTGCTGTGAATCTTACAGCATGAAGTGTTGGTGATACCTACTTCTGGGGATCAAGGTCCTTGTCCCAGCTCTAGCATGTTGATTCTGGAGAGATCAATGTAAAAAAAAAAAGTAAAGAGTTTCTGACAGATGTCTTTTAACACATTTTTTTTCTGTTCTCCTTTTCTCTGACTGTTCATGTACTGGCTGTGGATTTTTTTTAATGACTTATTTAAAAGAAACCAGTGTGATATGTTTAATTTTTAATGTTGGGCATTCAAAGCAAACCACACAAATGCTTGAAGAAGTATGTGTATTTTGTGGAGAGTGGAAAAGGACATCCAGCTAATGTAAAACAGCTTGCCTGGCTTAATTAGATCCACTTCAGGGAGTTTAGTGGGAATATTACTGACCTGATGAGAAAAAAAATCACATGCATGTTAAGGTTAGGGTTATGTACTCTTTTTTTCAAGAAGCACAAAAAGTTTTTATATAATGTCAATCTTTTTGACTGTGAGGTAAGTTGACGTCTCCTCATTTGCTTTGAGCTGTGAGCCTGTACCTGAACAGTCAGTAGGACTCAGGTGCCACGTGGTAGCTTAAGTCTGAACTGACTCTGTATATTTAGATTATTCTTCTTATTGTTTTAGCTCTCCAGCCACCTTGTTTCAGTCTCACCCTTATAGGYGAGAATAAGGTCTGCATTGAGTTACGGGCTTGTGAATTCAAATGAGGCCTTTTTCCTGTCTTGTGGCTTCAGCTGAGTTTCTCTGGTGTAAAATGTACATGACTGAATTCAAGACTTGTTATTTGGTTGTGTTTTAGCACATTTYTTTACTTTTAAAATGTCTAATTCTATATTCTGTATAGACTGAAGTATTGTGACAGGTGCTGCCTGCCTGCCCTCCAAACCAGCAATACCATGTCATCACATTCCTTTGGCAGTACTTTCTTTGCTGAGGTTGTGTTGAGCATAAATATGTGCAGCATCTGCTTCTGGCCCCACTTGCCTTTSCTTGACTCAGTACACAGTCTTGCAAACTCAGGTCTGCCAGCAAAGCCCTGGCAGAGGTGCCAGAGGGAACACTGAGGGCTGAAAATACAGAGCTACAATTATTAATGTATTCGAAACCATACCACTGGCAAAGAAAGATTTCACAACAGCATTTYACTAAGTTGTTGGAAAGTCTTCTTGTTTGCCTGACTCCCATATAAACAAAATATAACATATTAACCCCCTTGTGAAGGATAGGTACACCCTCTAGCAGGCTGTTGGTCAAGTGCTTCTGCACACAGCAACAGGGTGTAAGGTTGAAGCATCCAAATGGCCAGTACAGATGAGTTTGGATATAGAAAAGGCTTGTGTGCCACGAAATGTGGAATTTTGGTGTACATTATAACATGGAASGACATGCCTGACAGGACAGAAGGCAATGGGCACAAACTGAAACACAGGAGGTTCCATSTGAACATCAGGGAGTACTTTCTTACAATAAGGTGAGGAAGCATTAACAGAGAATGCACAGTCCTGGGGCCACCAGCTCTAAGTGGCCCTGCCTGAGCAGCAGTGGAGTTGAACCAAATGACACCTAGAGATCACTCCCTTTCAACACAGGATCCCCATTCCGTGACACTGTGTTGATAAACACCTTGTGACCTGTAGTTGATGACACTGTTAGTTAGAAGAAAATCTGAGTCTGGCATGTGGCTTCTGGTATCTGCAAGTCTGTAATTTCTGTAGGAGGCAGAGACAAAACTCTTCCTTGCTATGTTTCAGCTTACAAGCCTCTTGGCCTCTCTACAGCTGTCCCAGCTATATGAATATTTGCTTTACTATGATGCTCTAAACCTCATCAGAGGGCTGTATAAAGTGTCTGGAGATGTGCAGATYACAGGCATTATGGGAKTCCCKGTTCTGTGCTATGCTGYACCAAGAGTTTTCATGCTGGTGACRCTGGTATGTGGGCATTACTTAGAGCCAGGAAARCATTTATTTTCAGCTTGTGGCATCCATTTCCATCTAAAACGAACTAACARCAAAAAAGTGCCAGTTTGACAGAGCAGAAAAGCCTGTTTTCCACGAAGCTTTTGAACATAAGCACTGTTCCTGTGCTGAGACTTTTAATTGGAGTTTTATCTGCCCAGCTCTTCCATAGGTTTTCAAAGGCATATYTGTGCTTGCCTATATACTTGCTTAYGCTCCTAGACTTCAWCATCTCRTACTGACACRGAGAAGAGTGGCTGGGAATCCAGCGCACCCTCCCTTTGTGCAGGCTGAGGCGCTGGGTGAGGGTTCCAGCTGCCACCAGAGAGCACTGTCACTATGCGTTTGCAGGGCAGGTGCCGCTGCTGCTGCTGCTGCTGCTGCTGCTGCTGCTGCTGCTGCTGCTGCTGCTGGCACCAGCTTTTTCCCTTCGGGCTGGCAGCGGCAGGAAGGCTCTTAAAGGAGACCTGGAGCAGGAAGATTCTGTGCCATCCTTACCTCTGTTCTGCCCCGTGAATCCGCGCTGATGGGGGCTTTCCGGAGAGGAGCAGCTCTGCCTTGGTGAAGGCTGCTGGCACAGCCCMGTGCGCTGCGCTTGAACCCAGGGTGTGCGGCCCCAAACCAGGGAGTTCTCATACCCTGCTCCCTCTTGTCTTCAAGGGTTTTTTTTGCTGAAGGTTTTGAAACCAACTTAATTTACACTTGAAAAAAAAGTATTCCTTATCTGTCATTAACTCAAAATTTTGTTGCTTCTGTTTCAGACCTGAAGAAAGTCTTGTGTGTTCTTTTTTTTGTGTTTCTTTTGCCTTTATTTTGCACACAAATRTAGCCTCACTTGCATTCTGCAGCGAAAGTACTGATGCTTCAAGTCCTTGAACAACTCAGGAGCACAGCACTGCTGGGGTTTTTAGTGATCATTCATGTGGTTTGCATGCACCTTATCTGCCTGAAACCAATGCACCATGCAAGCCTAATAATTACTTTGAAATTGAATGTGTCTTTTTTAAGAATAGCAAAGAACGCTGTAGATGGTTCAGCTACCTGACCCTGAAGTAAACATACCTGCAGGTGTGAAGRCAGCATTTAGTTCTCCTTCTGGGTAGGCTGCCAGACCAAATTATAATCAGAGTTTTCTCAGTTACTGTGAGATATTCACTGCTAAATGAAAGTAGTTAGAGGTCCCACTAACATTGCATCAGAGCATTATTCTTTTGTCCATTTTCTGATTGAGTCTTTGTGGTTATAGACAGTGTCAAAGATCTTCCTCCACCTCCTCAGGAGTGGCTAGCAAGGGGCTGCAGTGCAAGGATTCCTCAGTTCTCTTCCCTGGGGTAAAAATATACATGGGAACGTGATAGAGTGGTGACCTGGCTCACTGTATCMTCCTTTTCCTGCAGTAACTTGGGTGCTGTTTCTGAGCAATGGTGTCTCAGCTTCTGAAAGCAGTGACCTACTGCCTTGTGGAGAYGTGCTGCTGTTTCAGAYCYGGTGCATATTTAGAGARCATCTCTTTTAGCTTTGATAGCATRGCATCACAATARGRGATGCWGTTCATGTAGATGGAGRCACCCAAGATACAGTCATCAGGGCATAGCATGAGGTGGTATCCTAATGCTGCTGCTCATTCTGTAATGTAGAGGTTAAAAYAGGCAGCCTGTGGTGAGATGATAGCCCAGGGTCAGATGGAAGAGAATTTTTCTTTAAATAAGTCCTGTGAGTTGAGGCAGWATCCTCTTGTTTCCTACAGCCCTCCCTTTCATGTAACTCCAGGGCCAAATCCCACTTAATTTATAGGCTCTGACAAGATCTTAGAGCAAGAATGATAGCAGGGTTGCAGAGCACAGGCTATCATTTAGTATATAAAGTGCCAATTTTCTGACAAAGTGTATAATCTAATATAGTGTTGTATAGTGTCTGTGTTTGATAGGAAACCTCTGTAAGTCACCTCAGATTAAGAAGGGAAGAGTTTAAACTGTTATATGGGTAATGACAAGGAAGAAAGCAACCAATTCTGGCACAAATCTCCCTTCTCTCCCCCAACAGAGATTTAACAAGACAGGAAAATACAATCTGCCTGAAATCTGACATACGTTTTCTATGCTGTCTGATATCAATGCATAGTTCCTGTTTGCYTCCCCCTCCCCAGGGCTGAGAGAGCTTTACAAGCAGGCACATGTTCACATATGCCCACAAAGTGTTTTGAGAGAAATTCTTTCTGTTTTGCAGTGTCCCTTGATGCAGGATGGAAAATAGCTTTATGCAAATCAGTAAAAGTCTTAAGATTTTACTGTGAAGGTATAATGAGGTGGATTTCTCCTACTGGCTAAGCCAGGGATCTGTGTATTCTGRACTTGCCAGGCTCTGAAGACAAAAGGCATATTAGAAAAGACATTAAAAATTATTCCACATTGGTTGTAGGCTGAATCCCAAACCTGAAAAGCAGCTTAAAATCCCACTGCAGGATTTGAGGACTTCAAAAAATTTGGGTGATCAGGGCATGGAGGAGAGATTAAGGTTTTCTCAGATTAATTTACTCATTTGAGGGYCTGAATTAGTGACACAGGGTAGTTGGTGGCCTGTCAYTAGTGCTGTMCCCCAAGGTTCAATACTGAACCCTGTGCTGTTTAACTTGTTCATTAACCAGGTGACCCACCATAGTCCCTTCCAATCTGACYCATCCTGTGTTTCTGTGATTTAYATTGMAAACTTCAGTTAGGAGCCTTAGTTTTCTATATAGTCATTAGAGCACAGAGCACCTTATGAAAAAGGCAGAAAGCCCAAGATTGGATAAGTGGAGCTGATGTGGACTAGAAACTGGAACAGGCACTAACTAGCTCAAGTGTTCAAAATAAATTTTATAGTTAGGCAGGCAAAAAGCTCCTTTCTATTGTGATATTTATGTGTAGTGTCATGAAGTTCAGCCTGGAGGATGTCTAGAAATGTGATCCTTCCACAGTTGTTTGCCAGGTTTGGTAGAGCATGCATTGAATTTCTGTGTCATTACACATRGCAAATAATATGTATAACTTCATAGGAAAATGACTATCTATTTCCCCAAGGAGGCAAGCAATAATGTTTTGGTATCAGTACATTTCTCTGGGATCTCAGACTAAAATAACTTATTCCCTCTAATAATAAATTAGCCAAGCTGGGGAAGATGAGTGTAAAGATARGTCATGGACAATCTGAGTACATTGTTTTGCAGTTGGAAAATGAAAGACACAGGTAAACTTAAGGTGAGTTTCAGATAAGGGCACTAAAATTTTATGGTTCAGTTTTGGGTGCCCATCTTCACAGAATTCAGTGCCAGATTTCCAGGACTATTGATCGTGTCCACTACAGCAGAAGTTAAAGATATTCTCTCCAGAAATGCAGTGGCCATTTTATCATTGATTGCATCTGAAACTGGAATTGATCATTGGTGTAAACCAAACCCACTGCTTTTGTTTTAAAGTGAGATGCCAAGATAGAGTAATCAAAATCACTGAAAAAAAACCCTCTTTTACTCTGTGGCAGAGCTGTTCTGTCTAGCAGTACTAAAGATAAATGTTTGAACAAGCAATTCCCCAGTAAACCAGACTAAGATCTCCTGGATTCCATTCCCTGTGACTCTGTGGAAATATCTTTGATTTACTCTTCAAATGAGAAAATCCTTTCAAGATAGTGTASGAAATTGAATCTTGCATCCATATTTTCCAAATTCGGTCTTTGAATAGTCCTACATTAAGCTGCCAAAGTACCAACATATGTTATAGGTCTCCATTGAAATAAGAGGTTTTAATCTTCTTCACAAAGCCAGTGAAAATATATCCTATATTATTCTATAATAGTAGATAGTGTAGAATAAAACCACATGAGTTTAGTATGGAAGGTGCTGTTTAGGAAAGAACAAGAGCTGATCCTTAGGGGAGTATACCAGCACCAATTTCAAGAGTTGCATGTAGGATGCCAAACTGAAGGGCTCTTAGYTCTCACTTTCTGGCTTACCATTAAGACTTGAAGTTGAATGATGAATCTTAAGACCAGGACATCGTGTTTTATGTAATGGAGGTACCAGGCAAGAGCTGGTTTTATTTTCTCTTATTTGGAAGCAAAATCAAATTGAAAATTCCTCCTTGATAAACAGTTGGCAAACCAAAAGAGTATTTTTTGTTTCCACATGATTTTTTTTACARTTATTACAGGAGAAGGAATTACAAAATCTCTACTGTGAACTGAGATCTTTTCAAAAACGTTAAAATGTTCATATAAATTATCTCAAGATCAAGCCAGTTCCATTACGGATCACCTTTGAGTTGCAGAGTCTCGTGACTGATGGAAGATACACACTTTGTAATTCTAAAGAGATGAAGGTAAATTTATGTCCTTCATTTAYTGTCTATCTAATTAATATTTCACTTTATTCTGTCACAGACAGCCTTTCTTTGCTACTGGGTGCAAAATACAGATCCAGATTTCTGGTCCCTCAAAAGGAGAGGGCAAATGGGATACAGATTCAGCTTTTGAGGAAAACATGGAAAGTGCAAGATACTGAAATAAAGTTTTGAACCCTCCACTAATTCAGAAGCATTGTGATGAAGAAGAATCTTCATGAGAAAATTTTTTTGAGGCTGTGAGAGACACAAGAAGAAACACAGTTCCCTGTTTTCCTTACTTCCTTCTTTTTGATTACTTGGGCTGTGAAATCAGTTGACAGGAGTGAATTCCTATGGATTAAACTAAATTCTGCTTCTGCCTTGCCTTCACTCCAAGGTTAAAGGGATAATAGGACACTTTTTCATTATCCCATCTGTAGCCTACATCTACAGATGATGTCCTGTGGGGATGTGTTAYGATCAGTACTAGATGGAAGCCACTTGCATTTTTTTACAATCTTCTAGCAGAAAATAATAAATCCTTGACAATTTCAAATGTAAAGATTTAAGAGATAAAGGTTCAACTAAACTAAATCAGAGGATTCTGTCTAGAAAACTGAATGTATGCAGCCATTACAGAATCAGGCTCTGTTCCCAGGAAAATAGTGACAGAGGAAAAGACATGGGTTTAGATCTGAAAAGCAAATRTGACATGAGACCAGAACACTCCTATAGGGAAAATAAAACCAMACAGTAAAAGTGCTCCATCCCCAGAAATTTAAGAAAGAGTAACAAGCAGGATTAAAGAGGGATTTACTCTGTACACAGTGTAGTGAGAGCCAGTACTAGAATATTGAGTCTAGCCAAAGTGTCTACATTTTAAGGACAGCATTGAAAGCATAATTGAAGTGCTAGAGAAAAATGTTATACCATGGGCCTTAAGAGGTTCTCCTAAAGGAGTGRCTTGATTGCAGCATGTAAGTGCCTTCCTGAGAAGAAAATGCCTGGTAGTAAATAGTTCTTTAATCTAGTGGAGAAAAATATAATGAGTCAGAAAATATAAAATAAAGGTGGGAGACAAAAATTGTACCAAGTAACATAGAAAACAAAAAAGATCTGAGGAGTAAGAAAACTTAAACAAGAACAGTGGTAGATTCTCTGTTCCTTGACGCCTCAAAAGCAAGATTATATTCCTTCCTGGATGATTCTTTAGCAAAATGTGATTTAGTTAAAAGAAAATCTGTTGGGATCTACTCCAGTCCAGCTCAATTTAAAACCAGAAGAAACAAGGTATATTTGCTTAACAGTAAACTAAACACCCTAGGAACACCAGAACAGCCTGGCCTCAGTCAAAGATTCTATTTTGGTAAAAACACAAAACAATTGTYATATATTTTATCTCAAAATCCCTAGATGTTTTCTTAGCCAGTAATGAAAAAGAATAAATCCCTAAAGGGTTAAATAATCTAGAGATGTTTCCAGTTCCCATATTCAAAGTTTTCTTTGTAGCAAACATGATGAAACATGACTGGTTTGGATTTGTTGATTGCTGGTTCTACCGAGCTGCATCCACTACATTTAAGCAAACTCATTTGAATGACCAGTCCRGCATTGTTTCTAACTTGTGGTTGGGGCAAATCACTGGTATCTAGTGTGTGATAGTTCTTAACAACAAACCCTCTGTTGAGTAATGGACATAGATCTGGTTGCTCAAAGAATTTCATTGTGCTTCCCATTCTCTATAYTTACTTCAGATTCTCATGCTCCAGTGGGTCATCAAACCATTTTCTTGAGAGATTTGCAATATTTTCCTTTTTTGCAAGTGGTTCATCGCTAACATTTAACATCTCTAACAAGTGGTAATAATTTCCTTCTAGCTTCAGCTTGTATCATGAARAAAAAATAGAGATGTGTACTTTTCAAGCTAAAGAAAACAAACAAACTGAATAAGGAAGAAACTCTAAAATGTTCTCATTTATCACATTCTAAAGAAAAGTGAGTTGTCTGCCAGGGGATGTGGTTTTTTACCTTGAGGACGACTATTCGGCTATTCCCATTGCAATTTATGCGTTCCTTGATCTGATTACTGAGATAAGACAAAACTCATGCATTTGACTTTGAACAAGACTATTGCTGTACTTTTCATGGAAAACACTGGATTTTTGTTAATTGGATTTTCAGCTTGCCTCTACCTGTGTGAAACTCCCTTTCTGTCGCAGCACTTTGCCTGTTTTTCTCTAATCCCAGATAGAACTGGAAGTTCAACCACTCAGCATACCTTCAGGATGTACCTGTGCTGTTCTACTGCTCCTGACAAGCCAGGCCAGCTGGCTAATTAATTAGGGGTGAGACACTTGGTGATGTGCACCTGGAAATCATTAGATGCCTGGAGGTTACATGTTCACGAGTCCTCCCTTGGAATTTGGATGTTATCTGTTGTGTGTTTGTTTCCTTGGGTATCTGCTGGGAAAGTTCAAACAAAGTGATCTGAGAAGCTGAAAAATAATTATTTGCTTCTGGCCAGATGCAATTAGCTATATTTATTGGTAATAGGAATTATTATTATTATTAGTAGTAGTAGGAATAGATTAAAAGTCAATTTGAAATGAAAGTGAATAGAGCAGCCCAGGTCATTGTGTGTGATTAAATTTATTCTGCAAAATAACTTCTCTTGTGGAAATTAAAGAAATGATAATAAAATTGAATTAAGTATTGAGTTTTTTTTCTTGTAGTTCACTCAAAAAATGGAGAGAAAAGGTCTGTGTGCTATGACACTTCATACCACTCTGATATGGCCTCATAACAGAGACGAGGAGGGGGTTGTTCCCGAGCTGTCAGCTTTTGAACTTCCTTTTCTACTCTTTCTCTTATGCACAGCAATCGTGTTTTTCCACACTATGAGGTCAGATATGTTGCCTCATCAAATTTGTAGCTGGAAAATTATGATGCTAACACACAGATAATCCAATAAAACTCCTCTGCTRGACATAAAAGGCTTAATCTTTTAAATAAACATTCCTATAAGTAGTTGTCTGATTTGGTGAAAATTGTACTGAGAAGTTTTTCAGGTCTAAAATGATATTTTAACCAGCAATAAGGATTAGAAGAAGCAGCTTTAGGATAATATGGCAGTCTGGTAAACAGGATGAATGATCATACATGCTGTGCAAATGTAATTTTTTAATTTTTTTTTTTTAGAGAACAAGTAGTTTTTTTCATTTACTAATATTGTTTTCCTGCTGCACTTAAGTAATAGGAATCTGTCTTGGAGTTAGAGATTTCTGAGCTGCATTCCACAGAGCAAGAAATTAGGCAGAAAATTTTAAAGACATTAGTGAATAGTCAGTCATGGAGGTCAGCATGGCCCCTTCCTTTCTGCTCAGCTGTAGTCCAGCACAGTTTAATGGACTGAAACATTTTGTTGGATTAACTAATCTGTGTAGGATCTTAAATATATTATTTAGTGCAGCTGAACAAGCTCCTAAAAGACAGCTGAGCCATGGTAAATCTTGCTTTTAGCCTGTGTCAGATCTGAGATCATTTAGCTTTTCCCACCATGAAATTACTGGTAATACAATACAAACATATGCTTCTATGGAGAAAAGCTTATCCATAGTAAATCTTTCTTTCTTTTCTTTCTTTTCTTTCTTTTCTTTCTTTTCTTTCTTTTCTTTCTTTTCTTTCTTTTCTTTCTTTTCTTTCTTTTCTTTCTTTTCTNTCTTTCTTTTCTTTCTTTTCTTTCTTTTCTTTCTTTTCTTTCTTTTCTTTCTTTTCTTTCTTTTCTTTCTTTTCTTTCTTTTCTTTCTTTTCTTTTTCTGTTAATACTGGTGGTTTAAACATTTTTTGCCCTTTTTTTCAGAACTGTCTGTAGAGGTCTCCTATTAGTTTCTGCTACCATCTGTTCTCCCATTTCAACAGCTCAAAACATCAAATAGACTTTTTTTTAAGCCACTGCAAATTTAACTGAAAGGTGTATATAAAAAAAATCTGAAGAGAATAACTGGGAAATTTACAAGAGAAAGAGATGCAAAGTTATGGAAAGCTATTATGTTTGTAGACAACTTTAAATTAAAGCTCAGATATGGCTTTCCAAGTAGGTGGTGGTCACTCCTATTCCTTCCCTTCAGCTGACACTCTGGGTCTAACTTGACTACAGTCAACCAAACACATTCCTTGGGTGCAGAGGAAGACCAAAATATAGGAAGTAATTGAATATATATAAATCAGATTATTTTACCTGACACAGTTCAATATTCACCAATACAAACAATATTGCCTTCTGTGTTTTTAATAAGCCAAGAGAAGAAAGGCACRGATCATGAAATGCAAAGTCATTAGTACCAGACACAACTAGACTTTCTGATTTTCTTGCTGCTGTTTACTTTTACTTTTTGGAATAAAGAAAGAACGAGACAGGCATGTGGCACCCAGACAAATACTAATTGCAGCCACAACAATTTGGTTGTGTTAATTTTCTTTATAAGTCTAAATTTATTGTCTGCACTACTGATGTTAGCTTTTGTTCAGTAAAAAAAAGGTTCACCCCCAGGAAGGCACAAGTAATGAGAGGCTGTACCCAAGGAAGATATTTAAAATCAATACATTCAAAGAGGAAAACTACATGGGAGGTCACTGGGGAGGTCTTTACTTGGGATGCTAKGTATCTATCTGTGTCATATTGGATAATGTACATGCCATACACTGAGGGAGATTTAAGGYTTATGATCTTACAAGGAATTAACTGTATAAGAAAAAAAATTATGCTATTCAAAAGGCAAAAGAATTCCAAATAAAAAAAAGAAAAATTTAGTATTACAGCCAAACTGTGTAGGTAATAATGGGATATAGAAGTAAAAGGCTGATGGCAGTGACATAACTCAGAAAATGAGAATAAAACGTGACAGCTTTGATGGACTTTAGAGGCAAAGATTTTGCAGTGAGAGTGTTCAAAAAGACACAATTTCTCAATTTTTGTGGGATTAAAGAGACAAAAAAATTCCAACTCCAAACTGCTTCTCATAAGAATTTTACAACCTTTGCTTATTTTTGCAGTGATTTATATAAAAGAAGAATRAAAAAAGGCTAAGTGAACTTGCTTGTGTGTGTGAAGATCAAAGCCAATGAAAAGTCACTGTGCTGGTCAGAAAGCAGTCTTTAATGGCAAGATTTACTGGGACTGTGAAATAATTTCCCAAAGGAAGCTGCTACAGCAGACCCATTGCTTGCTTGCCCCATTTAAAACAGGAATTTCAGATGAACTAGGGAGTCTTGTGTAGAGAGCAATCCTGCTGGGGCCAAGGTAGCCAKGATGTGTGGCAGCCCCAATGCACCTTCCCTGTTCCCAGTGTCTGCTAACAGGTAGCCCAGTTGGTTTGGAAAAAAGTTTTGAGTACATTTTCTTTTGTCCTAACTAGTCTGGCCACTTTTTGTGATCTTCCATTTCATTGTCTAAAAGCAGCTTCATTTTGACAATTGTGATTCATGGATTTCTTTAGTGTCCTCATGTTCCATTGTTAATGTATCAAGAGAATATATAGGCTTCCAGCACAGCTGGAAAAGAATAGTCCAATACTATTTCAGTCTCTTTACATTCCATTGATATTGTGRGAAATTATGTAAAGAGCCCCAGGATTCTTATTTCTGCTGCCAACAGCCTACAACACCGTTTAGACTGGGATTGGGAAAATTATGATTTGTGATGCCACACCACTCCTAAAGAGGTGGGAAACAGCATTCRCTGTCACCTGCACTTGGTCCAAAAATTGAAAAGGAAGAGACTGGGTCATTACGTGCAAACCATTTGTGTTACAGGCCTCAAGTAGCTGCTTGTGTTCAACTTAGGCTTGGAAGAAAGAAATGAATCCCCAGAAAGCTGAATGCTGTTGGAGGAGACAGTTAGATTTCCTCTCTTCTTATGTTCTGAATGGGATCTGTTTAATAATGTTTAATGGGATCTGTTTAATAATGCACCTGCTTGTTCCACTCAGTGTAAAACCATAAATGTCATCAGGCCTTCATAAAAGGAATGTATCCCCTGCACAACAATGGAGGAAGCACAGAAATGTGCTCCGTGTCACAGTGATGAGTATATTAGAAAACCCTGGGACAGAGAGCCTGGTTAAATGCAGCCCCAATCAAAGCAGGGTCACAAATTCATGGTGGTGGGTTAGCTCACTCACACTGCTTCCTGCCATTCAGGAATATTCAGGCAACTGGATTTCTGAAGAAAAACTGCTTCTAAGATGATCACTGGTATTGGGTTGTGATCCAGCCCAGCCCAAGCCCAGCAGCAAGGAGCGAAGCAAAGCCAAGCCCCTCAGTCTGGAAAGAGAGATACACAACATGGATGATCTGGCCTTTTGGGGGTTTACCCATCATTGTTTTTCAGTGTGTTAGGCCTGGGGTTGGGGAATGCCAGCTGTGGAGAGCACTCAYCATCTTGTCTTTGTCTTAGGAGACCACGTGGCACAAGCTAAGGAGAGCATCTGCTGTCCTGTCTTTTCTCGGGAATGACTGTGTGTCACTGCCGAGCTGTAGGAACACTTGTTTTTGTCTCAGTGGCCAGGCAGGACTAAGCTGAGGTGTTGAACACCTTTTGTGTGTAAAACACCACCTCTTTTGCATGCTTTTGTTATTAATATTGTTGCTGTTACTGTGTGTTCCTTATTCTCCATTGCTGTTTGCTTTCAGTAAATTTTTATCTCAATCTATAGTCTCTGCCTTTGTCCCTCTCATCAGAGGGGAGTGGAGGGGAAGGGAGTGTCTTACCTGGGGCTTACTTCCCAGCTGGTTTTAAACCACCACAGGATCACTAGCTGAAGTACATGGAGTGTGTCAAGGATGTTCTTGTGTGCTTTAATGATCCTAGGGTTTATTGTGTTGGCATTTCCTCCTCAGTTTGTATTTGCAGTTTGAAGATAAATTTTAGTGCWTTTTATTGGTAGGGTATTGAGTTTTGGCTGCAAGAATGAGGGTCACTATAGCCAGAAGCTGTGAAAGTCAATTTTGACTTAACATCAACCCTGCTGCTTTAGCTCTGGGACTCTGCTATTCCAGACACACATTTGTAGCAGATTGACTGGAGGGTTGTGAGGCAATTATAAGAACACTTAAATACTTGGCCAAAGCTGCCAAACTCTCATTACTTTCCATCAAAACCAGAAACCCCAGGTGGGATGCCACGAGCTTGCAGGCARGTGCCTTGTCTCACATCTATCTCCATGCACAGTACCTGCAGTCTASTACTTTTGTACAAGGCAAAAGCTTGTTAAATACAATTTTGATGTTCTTTCTTTTATTGCTGGAATTACTACTAACACTTACTGACAGTAACAACATTTTCAAGCTTGTGGAGATGCTAGCATTCAATGTTTCTGTGGGTTTTCTCTCTTGACTATACACAGTGATGATCCAGGGGTGTCTTCAAGAATCATTTTTGGACAATTATATGAAAGAAAGGTGGCAGATATGATMCAGAATTGGCAAATGTTTTTATGCCTGTCCTACATGGCACATGCCCTCCATGGCTGGTTGAGATCCTTCCTGAACATGGTGACATCTGCAAAATACATGCATATTTGTTTAAAGTTTACTGCTACAAAAGAATTTGGGTACACACGATGTACAAGAGGGCAAAAGGGGAAATTTCTGAGTAAGCATGAGCTCTTCAGTGAGYGGTGTATTTTCTTGTGTGAGATGASAACATGTTTGTGTTCAGAAAATTAATTATTAACTGGAAGAGACTTTTATGGCAACACTTACCACATCAGTGAGGCATACATGACTAAATAATTCCCCTGCTGACATAGGAAACAGCACCTTCCCCTTTCTCTGCTATCATGCCCCATACGTATCTGTCTCCCACAGACACTTAACTGAGACTTTCACCATGAGCAAACTCTAATGTTTTCGTGAGTCAAGAGACAATGAGAATGGACTAAGGCATTAATGTATTCAAGACAGATGATAATTTCCTGCCGTTATATAAAAGGCAAAGCATCTATTGTCAGAGTAGGAGACACTGATCCTCTGACAGTGCTGTTTTATCCCAAATGACTGAGRTATTTCTGTCTGATGATGTTGTATGTTAGACTGACAGTTTCTCTGTGTCTTACATCTATTTTATTTCCTGGAGAAAGTKGTGTTCATTCTCAGAGTACTGTATTTGCTTCCATAATGCTATTGGTTCCCCACAAACAGAGTTTGACCATAAAATTGGTCATCCCTCTTGTCAGGTTTGGTAGTGGCCCAAGAATAGGGTTCTTATTTGTGCACAGTGTCTGTAAAAACAAACAAAGAAAGAAATACTGGGTAAAAAGTGTGGATTAGGAAGACATACTGGCTTTATTCATTTAGAAGTCTCAAGTGCTAAAACCTGGGTCATGCACATTCATCTGCTAATGTACTGCATGTGTCTCTGAATGCCTTACATGTTGAAAAGTGCAAACCTCTCTCATTGAGATACTTCATTTTGGCACCTTAGTTGTCTGCAAAAAGACCCTGCAAGCAGACTTAAAAGCATAAAGTAAATACTTATTAGATAACACACCTGAGAGAGAGAGGATTTAGAGAACTACAAAGCAAAATTCTGGCAGGCTCATGACCACCTGATAAAGTACCCCAAGAGACTTTTCTGACAAAGCAGGTCAGGAGGGGAAGGATTGATTTCTGCTGCTTCCTCAAGCCAATCCTCTATAATGATGATGTGCCATTTTCCTGGTTTTTCCTTAGAATTCTATACCTTTCCACTTTTATGTGGTTTTTTTTGCTTGAATTTCTGAGCTACCTGCCATCCCTGGCCCAGGGATAATTTGTAATTTTCCTATTCTTATCTTTAGAGTCTCTTTTYTGAAGACTTTCTCACAGCATTTTCCAGAGGTGATTTCCTGAGAACTCCATGCCAAGATGACAAAACTGTGTCAGATCAGAGTTGGGTCTTAAATCCTTGGAGAACAAAGTTCCTTGCCACAGGCTGAAAGTTTGTATATGTTTGAGATAAGATGGGATAAGTTCTTGCAAGAAGAGTCCGTTGAGAATCATCATATTCACAAAAATGCTATTTGGCTTCAGAGGTCTCTCAGTCTCACATTACAAAAATCTTGCAAGAGGCACTGAGGAAATCACATTTGCTGCATTCTTATACTCCTCCCTAGGTATTAGCAGAGAGTGACCTTTCATCTGATGTAGCATGACTGCTCTTATAAATTTGTGTATAGTGATGATTGCTCTGGGATAGAATAGGGACTGGTTTTGAATGTCCATTGCTGAAAAAGCACTCCTTTTTTGGTATTGATCAGCATGAGAATGCTGTGGTTTAGGGGGACAAGAGTTATGGCCTCTCTTTTCTTCTGTTTTCACTGCATTGCTCAGGAGGTCACCAATTCAGGTTTCCCTGTTCATATTAATGGAAAACTGGGAGGTGAGAGGGTGATCCTTAACATGTGTTTTCTCTAAACTCACCATGAACACAGGCTGGACCCATCTCTTTTCTTCTGCACACCTGGCACTCTCATTCATTCTCCCAGATGAACATGGGAGGGAAAATCCAAATTGTAAGGGATAATGTGGGAGACTTTTTTGTGGAGTGGAGTATAAGCTTCGTATGGAATGAAATAGTTCTGAACGCATGCATGATCCTCACCTTGATTTTGTAATCCAGGAAAATCTGTTCTAGCATTTCCCTACCTCCTTTCCTTCCCTTAGTGAGACCTCCATTTTCTGACCACTGTCACAGGTGTTTCCCACATACTAATAGAACTCTTTTCAGAGATACATTGAGATCCTAGGGTAAATCTTTTAAACAATGACAAAATATGCCACAAACAGAACTGTGAACTCTGTTGCTTATAATGTCCTGCTCTTTAGTTATCTGCACCCTGGTTACAATTCAGTAGAAACAKAAGAAATAACTCCAAAAAGTACTAAGAGTTTTCATGTTCTACTGGCTTGACTGTAAAACCTTCAAATTTCTCATCTCAGTAATAGTGTTAATACTTCCCTTTCTCTTTTCTGAGATTCACTGAACTAGTGACAACCCTAACTGCTCCAACAGAGTAGGTTTTCCAAGGTCTACACAATGTAAAACAGAAGAAGGGAATGCAGAGAAATAAGGTTTGGCGCTGTAAGTAAAATACTTAGAGACCATAGGTAAGCATGAAAAGCAAGTTCATCAGCACTTACAATGTTTACCACTTTTTTCACTTTGATGACAATTTGGCAAGTCTATTTAGTTAATCTTYAGTGAAGACACAAGGTACCCCCAGGCTAGTAGCTCTAGCACGTATCTACTGGTCTTCCATTTCCCTCCATGTGTGTTGGTGGGTTTAAACTGCACAGGAATTCTGTCAGCAAGGGTGGGTCTCCCCACCACCATGTTTTCTCTGTTGCCTCTCAGAGAATCTGTGTGTTCTCATGAGCTGTGTCAGCTGGGGCAGAAAATTCAGGGGAAAATGTGAGTCTTTGCAGTCTTTTGCTGTGCCAATAATAGTTCCTTGTGACAGAGGAAGATGACTTGTGAGTGTAGAGGGATTTATATTATCTTAAAGTTATGGTCTGGAACTCTGAAAAACCATGAGAGAAAAGCATGATCTCCTGGTGACCAGAACAGAGCCTTGGTTCTCACCACAAAAAACGTCTGGTTGCCAGTGGAGACAATAGCTGTTGTTGTCAGGGTTCTTGTGAGTGCTTGCAAATGGTCTCTCATGTTCTGGTATGTAATGGGGCAGGTGACAGGGCCTATGTCTGATGGTGCATTGTTTTCCTCTCATTAGGCTAAGTTCTAGTGTGRTATTTCTTTACATCACCAGAAAAATGTGAAGATATGTACTTCAGTCAATTTGTGAGCTGTTCAGATTCTGTGRTGAAGCAAATCTGAAAAGACTTAGTCAGCTCCTTTTGTGGCTAGCATGGTAACATGTATCAGAATCACAGTATTCCTGCATAAGCAGGAAAAAAGTCTTACAGCCCAGTGCTGCAGATATGCACTTTTTGTGGCTGTGGGGAAACACCTGGAAAGATGRGCTGCTGAGATAAAGCTGAAAGTCTTGTGCTTTCCAGTGCCTTGCAGCAAGAGGACTGTTTGTTACCTCCCACCGTTTGACCAGCTCACTTGGGAAAAATAAGAAAGGACAGAATAGAACGAATCAGAACAGGATATTTCAGTTTTAAGGGATCCTCTATTAGGCTTTTGCTACCATGTCATTACTATTGGCAGGTGACAGAGTTTATGTGCAAGCCAAAGTGTGATGCCACTACTCCATGTAGGGGACCACCTACCAATTTCACAGCTAAGCTAAAAATATAACAGAAAGTAGGCTTTTGCTCTGACACCTTTTATAGATGACTGTTGCTAGAACACCTGGAAAGCAACTGTCTTTCAAGTACTTGTGYTCATCTTTTTCAGATGGAAACCAGAAGGGTTGAATATCACATCTGAGCTTTGCACTTGAAAGTGACTGGGAAGTTTGAAGTCACCTGTCTTGGATGGAGCTCATTAGCATTTCACTACAATAACAGTTACTGTTRTTCAAGGAGCCTTGTTAKTATTTCATGGTTCATGGGTCCAAAGAGASTTAAGCTCCCTTTCTTAGAGCTGTGTTGTTYCTGCCATGCTTTTCTGCCTCTTCACTGGACTGGATGTTGTGCAATTAAAAGGCATACACTAAGCARATGTGTTGAGAAGGATGATCGCTTTTTGCTTGCTTAGAGCCACATTCCTAGTGTTTAAAATAAGAAAAGCAGTGGCCTTAGTTTAGAAATGAAAGACTGGATACATGGGTTTGAAGATGTCTGTATCATAGGTTCACACACTGAGCACTTAACTGTTGTTGACACAGGCCTCTTCATTTCCAGTGTGGACTTGTTGAGCTTGGTGTAATGTGGGACTYTGGAGTGTGAGGAGGTTTGCAGACGCATGCTGTATAATGACATCTGAGGTCAGCGTGTGTAATAGTCTCCATTGGTATGTTTGGCCYAGGATATACTTTCCTGCTTCCCACTGCTGTGTTGATCTTACATTTTATGGCCTGATTTGTCTGTCCTAGATTTCCACCTTYCATTATGGGACTTTTTCTCTCCCTTTATAGTATTTCAAACTTTTTTCAGTTCTGCAAACAGTTTGTTCCCCCCTCTGTCCTTCAAATAAAGTTTTCTTTGGCAATCTCTGTTAGGATAAATTCAATAACTATTTAACTCGGAAGGATCCCTGAGGAGGAAGCAAAGAGTCAAATGCTACAATTATTCACATTTTGGTGAGAGGAATCAGACTTCTCAGGAATCATTTCAAACAAAGCGCTAACAGTTTATTCCTGCTGGGTGGAAGCAGGAAGTGTGCTGGAGGGAACCTGACAGCCTCCTGAGCACCATCAGGAAGCATAAAATGGATGGGCAAGCAGAGGAAGGGAGAGAGGCATTAACAAAGAAAAATGTCTCATTTCCTCCCTGAAACTAATTAGAAAAATATGTTAYTGGTTGTGGCAATGGTAATCTCTCAAGGTGGCAATATTTGAAGGTGGTCCAGGTGTAGGGCTGGTCACAGGTTGGACTTCTACCTGAAATGTCTGTGATTAGTGCAAACTATAGTTGTTTACAGTATAAATTTCTAGTAATTCTTGACTATACACACATTTACAAAATACAACCTAGCAGAAACCAATTTTTTTAAATTAAAGTTTTATTCTCTGCCTGTTCTCTGTTCTCATCCCCACYTGAGGGTAGCTAACTCCATGAAAATTTTAGAATAAAAATGGAATCAATTATAAATGCTGATGCAAATTGTGGGCAAAAAATGGAAAGAGAAAGATTTCCTTTAACACATCAAGGAATGCTGATGTCACCCACCCTCTGCAATCTTAATGCAAGTTTGATAAATCCACTTATGTTTCCTTTATGAGCAGGGCCAGCCCAAATTCAGATATTGCTCAGCTGTGCTTGGTTGACATTCCATTGCTTGGTTGACATCCTTTAAGAGCCTTTGTGACATTAAAAATGCATAGTGTAACTCTGTGTCACAGCCACTGGCCCTAAGATACCACCTTTCCCAGGTCAGGGAAAGGCACAAGGCAAGAGTCAGCTTGTGATTGCTGGGACTGAAAGGGTGTTTCCTATGAACTGGAGTATTTTCTGCTCATGGATGTTTCATACAGYCCCTTTGTGCTACCTCAGCATCACAGGTCTCTTGCACAGGAAGGGAGGGAGAGCTGAAGAGATGCACATTCTTGACCATGTGGTATCTGGAGAAAACAATGTTCAAATTCTTAGGTCTARCTTCTTATAAAAGCTTCATTCAAAMATACTTAGTTTCACATCTTTTYAATTATAATTTCTGTGCAGCTGAYGCTAAAAGCAAAATGTACAGCCCAAATGTAATGTAGAGGTTCTCTTTTGAATAAAGGTGTTGGCACCTGTGACTCAGCAATCTGATTCAAAATATTCAACCTCTCTGGATTTACTGAGTTATGTTCTGTCATAATTTTCTTGGGTCTTCACCCTCCTGAGACAGACAAATGAAATTGTCTGTAGTTTGCTGGGTATACATGTCTTTTAAGCATTTTACTARGAAGTGAAATAGAGAGAAATTGTTAAATGAAAACATGAGTAGTGGGCCATGCSATATACCTAGGAATGTTAATATGCAGAGAGAATCTAAAAGTTTCAGATCTGGAGGTTTAATCTGTAGAGATCTTACAGAGGCAGCAGTGTACTGAAAATTCACAAAGCACATACCTGTATTCATAGCATGATTTTGCTTTTATTAAAAAAGGAAAAGAGATTTCAAGAAGAGATCAAAAAGCAAGTCTTTGTTGCCAACTTCCCAAATGCACTTTGTGTTAGAAGCCAGCACCCTTTTAACACCTCTGTCCACAGCCCCTTTCAAAATTCAGCATCTGTGCAAATTAGAGAATACCTTACAATAATGGATCTCCTCCCACTTTCCTCCCTCTCTACTGGTAAGTGTGAGCACATGATACTCAGTGTAGAGCATGCAAATACACAAAAAGATTAATGAATTCTACAGATATGCATAGACAAGCCTTGTTGTATAATATTCAATGAAGTCATTATGAAAGAAAACACAGAAAGAMAGWATGGATCACTCAGCAGCTAGGGAATTAACAAACTGAAACAATAAGATTTCACTTCTACACCCCCATGGCTATTTCACACCATCTAGAACAGATTTGGAGATGGAGATAGAGGCAGTGATTAGGATATTATATTAGAAGAGAGTAGTAACTGTGTTCAAATCTTCACATGAAACCAGCAGATCACTGCCAACAATGGCTTCTACTTTGAATCTGAATACCAGAGGTTAATGATTTGTCAGCCATGGAACAATTTGTCTCTATTGTGCTCATGTTAAGGGCAAACTTCAAGGCTCAAAATCAGATGAATTTTCTTAGTGCTTGCAGTCTCCTCCCATCTGATATCTCTTTCCCCTTCTTTTTCTGAATGGATGATGCCCTTTCTGTTCTCAGTTTTGCGTATCATTTACACAACTGTGTATTTTATATTTGCTGAGACATGAAGATATTGATTCAGTATCGTGCATTCCCTAGGATTCACTAGCCGTGTTCTTACTTCTACAGATGGCAATAGTGAGRTCACTGTGCTGTGACCCTGGTTTGGGTCACCCTGGGTGAGCCAGTTTGGGAGTGATGTGGGAAAGCTACCATGGATGTTTGGAAGAGCTTGGCCTCTCCAGATTCTTGGGCAAACCACACAGTTATTCTCTGTAGGCTGCAGCATTACTCTTTGCTCACCAAAGCAGTTGCCTGGATGGTAAATGCAGGGATTAAGATGGACAGAGAGGTGGAGAGACATCTTTGAGATGGACAGAGATATTTGCCTTCACGATTTCTTCTTCCTGTTTCTTTYTGTTACACGGTGAATCATCCACCTGAACCATGTTCTCTCACAGAGGCATTGCCTCTGCTCTGTGCTGATCCATGCTGATCCTCTTGTTTAATGCACTGTTAGCCTGAAAACACTTTGGATATTAAAGAATATATTAGAAAAGATAAAAGGAAATAAAAAGAAAAGAAGACACTTTAGGACAGATAAGAAAGAGAGGGCTAAATCTGTCCTATTGTTGGTTTGTTTTTTTTAATCTCACAAAATTTTTTTCAGTTACTTGGTTATACATTTCAGTGTTAATTCTACCAGAAATTTCCCCCAAGCCCAGGTTTCCTTGGCAGCCTCCAGTCTGGGGGATTCTGTCTGGGTATCCTGTGTAACACTTGCTAGTGGCCCTGCCTTCTACAGGCAGCATACATGCACAGAATGACTCTGCTTCTGTTTCAGGGCAACATCTAAAGTGTTGGAGGTATGGGGAATGGACATTATTCAAGCATATACAACATTTGTTGTTAATTTAATTTTCTCTCAGCTATTACACAGCAGAAYAGTGGAAAATATGAGGCTCTTCCCTGGGGTGGCTGTTGTTTTGATGTAAATGAAACACAACATATAAATTTAAAAAATAAAAATAAACTCATGTTATTCCTTGTTCTGAAAAGAAAAGAAGGGAGGACGGTGATTATGGTGATGAAGATGGTTGTTTTATATTTGCTAATGAAGGTTAGGGTGGATAAAATAAAGATTTTTTTTTCTCAGATTACTCATAACTTTTTGCTTTTCTTTCCTTAYCCAACTAAAACCCAGCACATCTAGAAGATGCTTCTGTCTTGCACGAAATGTAGCTGGTGAGACATCGGTGCATCACTTAGCTGGTTGTGAAAAGTAGCAGGGCCTCTGAGAGCCTGTCAGTGTTTAAAAGGGCAATGTGCTAAAAGAAGAATCAGTCAAATTCTCAGATTCACTGTGACCCATAAACTGCCTGCCAGAAATGGAATGCCCAGTGGAAGTCAGYAGAGTGTGCGTGTGTGTGARTGTGTGCTGGAAGTCAGAAATGCYGCAYACAGCAGGGGACRATTTCCTCTCRGAAGCAGCCACYAACTGCARAGGGGAAGGTCAGAGCCTTGGCTGCAGCCCTCCAGCACGACYTTTCTGCACAGCTGGCACAGCAGGCACCCCCACGAACGGCAAGGAGAGCACTCATCCCAGTGTGTACACCTTTGGATAGCACTCACAGACACTGTCCTGCACCCAGGGGTTACTGCACGACCGCAACTGGGAACTGGTCAGGGAAGACCTGCACAGCACTGAAATTTGGTCCCAGTATCAAACCCCTCAAGTTCACTGCTCCTGGCCAGTCAGATGTATGTTACAATAGCATGCCATATGTATAGAATATTTTAATGAGCAAAYCTTCATTTTCCATACCCTCTTATTCTCTATCCTGAGTTTCCTAGAGCAAAGGGAGGSATGGGAGATCCCATCTCCACTACTGATAGGGCAGCTTAGCAGTCAGCAAGTGAAATACTTTCCCTGGCCCCTGTATAATTATCTCTGTCTTGAGTCCTGGCCAGCATGACTCATCTACATTTCAGCAAGGGGACATGATGGAACTGGGAATGACAGAATTAATTTATCACATTTTAATAGAGAGGCAGTTCAGGAAGGGAGGAACTAATGAGATACTTTGCAAAGAAATTAGTAGGGTTCTGTTACAGGGTTGTCTTCTGTGAGGCAGCTGCARTAATGACAGATGGCATCAGGCATGGCCTCCTGACACCTCCCTGTTTCTTCCCTTCTCCCTYGAGGAGCTGCCCTCCAGTGCATCATCTCCTCTGATTATTTCCCCATTACTGCAGTGATGAAGGTGTCCAGCTCATGTATCTTCCTGAGCTGAAGATATAAAGCAACTGGGGGTGTGTTGCACATCTTAAGCAATGAAGGGTTCRTAGGTGAGACTGGTGAGGATACCTCCCACCTCTGAGGGCACAGGGAGAAGAGCTCATTTTTGCTTGTTTTTGCCTTGATTATGAAGAWGCAGGCCCAGGAGTCCCAGCAGCTCTGCTGACTCAACTTTCACTCAGGACTCATTTGCAATAACTCAAAGGTCATTATTGAATATTTAGTTCAGTAATGCACTTAGAGAGGTAGGATATTTCCCCCCTCTATTGTATATGTGAGAACATRCTTAGATTAAGTAGGTGATTAAGGCTTGTTTCCTTTAAAAGTACAAGTAAATTCTCCTGTTCTGYATTGAATCAGGCCAAAAGACTGGATTTCTTACAGGCTAGTTAGTCTTTATCACCTCATTTAGATATATTCAGACATTTTCATCTAGATTTTTTTTGTGGTTTTGCTTTCATATTTTTGTCTCCAAACATTTTTTGAACTTTGCTTCAAATGAAAAAAAATGGAATAAAAGAGTTCTTGTAACTATTAAAAACAGTAAATTCAGTTCAAACCTCACAGGCTTCAGATATGGCACTCAAGTCTGTTGCAGTAATGCCTGAAAGACAGTCAAACCCATCCTCAGTTGTGCTGCAGCTTGCTTACCTAAACAAAGGGCAAGTTTTCTCTTTGGTTTCAACATTTATCTCCCATGTGCTCAGCTTATATCATAGTGCATTACAGTGTCACAGTTTATAATCTCTCTCCAACCCATCAGGCATTGTGCAGAGCTCTGCAGTGGTTAAGGTAAACAGATTTTTGTGTCTATGGACAGAGTAAACAACCGGTGACAAAATGACCCAAATCATCTCTAAAGTCATTAGCTTCAACTCTATATCAATCATTCAGTATTGCTGGATAATAATCCTTAATTATGAGCTGCTTCTGGTGTTAGCACTATTTCCATTTAAATTCAGATATTTCCAGACCTTCTGCTTCCTGAGGAAAGGAGAGCACTCCTTCTTTTCAGAGTCAAAGGAGGGGAACAGCCCATCTTTTTGGGGCCACTTTCACCCCAGCAAAAGGTCTCAGGCACCCCGGGAATAGCAGGTATGGCAGCCTGGCAAGGCTGGACAATGCTCTGGACTGGTTGGTCAGAGCATGATTCCTCCAATAAATTGGCATTGCAGACACATCACTGCTGGTACAGTGACAGTGATGATGCTGCAGTAACAGTCAGTACAAGCCAGAGCCTGGGCAGTCAGCATGTAGAGGGGTTCATTGTGGTGGAGTGGAGGAAAGGCCAAACATCTTTTGATGCAGGTCTTCAAGTAGATGGGACTCAGCTTGAATTGTAAATGTAATCAGGCATTTCTTAAATATAGAGCTTGGCACAATCCAGTGACAGTGAATTTGGGATTATCAAATTTGCATTTTTCTAAATTCYGTTTCTAAATTTTTGTCTGTTGTCTCATTCCTGCATCCTACTTGCTCATAGTTTTCTCCCATTTGCAAAGGGGATGAAATATATATTATTTTTATTATCTTCACACACACACACATATATATATGCATTTTTTAATATGTCCAATGAAAAAGAAGATTATTGTCTCTGTCTCACTTTGATTGCTGTGTTTTGTTAGATATTTTTTTCCAAAAGTACACAAAARTGTATTAATTCCAAAGAGGTAACTTTTCCTTCTGGAGATGCTGAAAGAAATGGGACATTCTCATAATATAAGGTGCTAACTTCTTTCTCTTCAAACTTAAATTCTCTAAAAATCAATACTGTTATCAAGGAAAAGGTACAACAGAAAATCTTTTTCTGCTAATGTTTTTTGGCACTGCTTTGGTAGGAGGAAGAATAGGAAAAATAGTTCAGTTGCCATGGCCACTTCACAGACCAGGAGATCTTGTCACCAGGTTGCCAACCATTGCCATGCCTTACTATTGCATAATCTGTGTAGTGGGAACAGACTGGGAATAGATGACATGCTGCAAGTGTTCCACCACCAAATCATTGTGGCAATGAGARCTGTGGTTATCATGTGTCATACTCATCACTGATGTGGTGATGCTGGGGTTTCTGCTTCTGCAGACATTGAGTTTACTCACAGAAGGTCCAAAGATAGGAATTTGAATTTTAGACACCATTATTTCTTCAATGAAACATCCACAAACTTCTTATTTTTGTATTTTGACTGTAWATATTTGAGTTTATGTATATATATTTTTGTAGAATTTATATTCTTGTCTTTGTGTAAGGAGAGCTTCAGATAAACTGCACTCCCTTACAAGTATTGTCCCTTGAAAAACAAATCAGTTCAGAAGGAAATAATTTGGGTCAAAGAGGTGACTTACAGGTGAATGAAAACAAGTTATTATAGGAAAACCTATAGTTAATTTTGTTTTACTTGCAYGTAAGTTCAAACTGCAATGCTGTTAAATCAGAAGAATAAAAAATATTTTCCATTAGCTTCTTGAAGACAATAATTGGACTTTTTGACTTTGTTTTAATAAGAATATGAGAAAACATTTGATTGAGTAAACTGTTTCTTTTTTCTTCATGGGCATTTGCTAGCTCTCGACTCAACACACAAATATATTAGCACCTCCTAAGCAGTAACCTGAAACATAGGACTGAGTATGTTAATGAAAGAAATATATTTCTTTGCTCTGTTATCTTTGAAAAGTAATTAAATCCACCTGATTGTTTACACATTTTCTGAAAGTGATTCCGTCAGTAAATTTACTCTATTTCTTTGTCATGTTTTTCTTTGTGAGTTTAATTTCTGTTATAAAAATCTTGTGAGTTATAAGGAAATAGCATACTTTTGGGAAAAAAATTATCAAGTTCCTCAATTGGTATCATTAGTTCAGTTGAAAAAGGAATAAAGGGGTTTTAACTTTACCACTTATCTTTAACTCAAAAGTCAATGAAACCCATTTGAAATAATGGCTTACTCTAGGAAACCCTGCAGATAAGTGGATAAAAGATTACAGAATTCCTGCATAGCAATTTGTTCAGATAYATAGATGATTTTTGCAAGGCATTTTTTGGGGGTTTTTAAATTTTTTTTTCATTGTTAGATTAGAAACTGTGATTGGTATTGTATTTTCATTAATGAATGTGAAAATTCCATAATATCATGTTTATTTTCTTAGAAAAACTTCTGATACTTACCATCTTCAAATGGACTGAATGACTCCTAAGACACCTTTTTTTCTTTTTTTTAGTTGGGGTCTAAATAAACAGATTATAAAAAACAATCAATTACTATAACTTGAAGAACAGATTTTAATAAATGTTAAAAACTTGGAGTAGAGTTTGGGTCAGTTTCTATATAGACTGGCCTTACATAMCAGCTAAGTTTTTATTTTATCCAGTTCTTCTTATGGAGTCTACAAAACAAGTAACTTTCTTTCATAATGGGAATCCTTTCTCCAATGTACATTGTTGTTTTGTGTGTAATACTTCATTTTGACTGTGAAGCTATATATGTGTGAGAGATGAAGTTTTGTGCACCTAAGCACACCTGGCATCTCAGAAAGTTTGACATTGAACTGGAACATGGAAGACGTGCACCATCCTATTGATGTACCAACCTGATGTTAAACAGAAAAACAAACTTGCTTAATAATGCAAAAACAAAGGCCAAAATAATCTCTAGTTTAAAGAAATTCAATACATTCCACTCAATAAWTGGATTCAAGAAAATTCAACTTCTGCATGGAAACACCTGAGAAGATGATTAGGCTTAAAAAAAACATCCTCTTTATCATCCTTGATTGCTTTCAGTGCTGCACAAGATGTGAAGAGTTGAACAGTTCATGAAAATGTTTCCAGTGTCTTCAGTGGACTGTTTAAACACTGCTTGGAGGYTAAAAAACTGGTGGAGAAAAAGCTCCCTTCTCTGATTTATGTTTTAAAATATGTAGTTCAGATGAGTTTTTCTGAGACAGTAAAGGTTTACAAATTTCTCCCTAGATGAATTAAATGCTTATAAGTATTATTCATTCTTGGAATGCAGTAATTGTCCCTGAAATTACTTTGATTAATATTGAATTGCATCTAGTTTTACTTCATTGTTCAAAGCTTTTACAGCACTATTCAATATTTGTTCTTATAGTGGTCTTCTGAAATACTGAGATTTTGTATGTCACACCATAGCAGAGGTTAGAACAATACATTTATTACATAGGGTTTAGGTTTGTACACTAATATGCTCATTAGAGAGCACTTTTACACTTGCCTGTCACCAATGTTAATTACTTCTCTTTCTTTCTCTGTTGGACCAATCTGTTGTTCAATAACATGGGCTATTTTAATCTGAAAAGAAARTGTTAATTTTTAATTTTTTGAATGGTTGGAAGGGAATTTTATTTTCAATTAAAAATTTTAACTTGTCTGGCTTCCTCATRCAGAGTCTGAGCTTCAAGCATCTTCCATTCTGAGACAAATTTACCATTTCAGTCTGGCTCAAGGGATCAGGATTGCCAGATTCCTGCTGCAGAGGTGATCAGGAAAGAGCCTTGACTTCTGAGCTTGGTGTCTATRTCTGGATGCTCCTCCCAGAGTTCGTGCCCATGATTCCCAGTCTGTTTCCTAGGTCTAGCAACACTGGAAATGGAAGTGAACTTTGACTATGCCCCAGTGAGAGTCTGGGACTTCCTGGAAAATTGCAACCCTGCATGTTTTAATTATTTCAGGCAACTGCTCGTGGGATTTACTTCCCATTCTCTAATTTTGGAAGCTAGAATGTTCATTCTGAAATGGATAAATTATTCCTACAAGTTCAAATTTTCCCGAGTGGCACTTCTGGCTTTCGATCACCTCCAGTCTTTGTCATATGTTTAGATACAAATGCCAGGTGATAGTTCTAATCTCTCATTCCTTGGATCATTCCAAGCTGTTTAAGCTAAGACTGATTTCACTATCTGATATTCAGTATTCTATAAAGCTTTTAGGCATGATTACCTGTTGTGAGCCAGGTTTTAACGCTGGCAACAAAATACATTAATGAGTAGGTTGTGCCACTTCTGCTTTTGCAAGTTACTTTAGTAAGAAGTTTCCTCAGCAGATCAACCAGACTCATATGATTCATTGTTGTTTGACTCATTAGGTTGATGCCATATTTTCTCTTCCAGCAACTCAGGAAAGGGTCTGAAGTAAACATCTTCCTGATGCTTTCGCCTGYGAAGAGAAATGTATTTTTTCTGCAGTGTCTTTATTTTCTGTGAATTAYCCCTCTGTTTCCATGAGTTCAAAATTCTCTCCTTCTAAAAAGACTGAATAATAAGAACTGAACAGTACTGTTGTTTAAGTTTTCCTTCTTGTTTAATTGCTTTTTAATTCCCCTGTGCCTTTTATTTCAGTCTTCCATATACAAGAMTACTTCTTGGTAAACAAAATTGCACATTTACACTGCAGGCTGCCTCTCAAAGGCAAGAGAAATAAGAAGAGAAAGTTTTAACTAATAAAAAACCCCAAGCAAAGATCAAGATTGATTCTGTTTGTTTTTTACATACTGTAAACATCTTTTAATAATGATGAGTGAACTCTCCAGTCATTTTGAATTCTTACATAGATATATTTATCTAGAGGCTTTGGCAATTTTCTTGCAAGAGAAGATTTTTTTTTCCTTCTTGTGCTTGCATACAGTTAGGATAATTGTCAAGYTAGATGTAATTTGAATAAGGGGAATAAACCTAGGAATATATATGACTTTGAGAAAAAAAGCCAGCAAGCAGGMAGAAACCAGCTTTTGCCCTCTACCTTCACCAGGATAAATAAGAATTCGGAGTAGGAAGACACAAATACCAGGTATCAAAATCATTAATAATGCAGTTGCYATACAATATATTACTTGTAAATTCCATTTAAAGGGCATGTCACACCATTTAGTACAATCCATTAATCAATAGCTTACAGAGAAAGAAACCATCTGTCTTGGTCTGTTCCTCAAATCTAAACTTCCAAACAAGCAGAGATTTGTTCAAGTTAAGTATTAACTGTTCCAAAGCAGRGGAAGAAGCAATATCATCCAAAAGAGAGCAAAGGTGGTTGTTTGCTTTCAGCRTAGGTTGATTTCAGCATGAAATTAATAATCCAATTTAACTCTTCACTACTTATTACCATGAATATGTTACAAATCCCTGTTAAAATGCAATCTTTTTACAAAATAAAATTAAAATATTACTCAATGTTGCAGTGCACATGGTATCTCCTAAAAAACCCTTCTAGTTTATTGCGTTTTGGTCTGTTCCTTCCCCCACACCCCTTTCCCCTCCCCCTGGATCAATTACTATTGGTTGTGGGCTCTGCTCCTTTCCCCTCCCCTTTCCCCTCCCCTTCGCTGAGGGCTCAAAGGGGGTCTCCCTGGGCGGTCCAGGCCACATTTTGCTTCTCCTGGATCAAATAAACAGGGACCCTGGTCCTGAGAAGGAAAAAGGGCGCCTCCTGTCTTTTACCTTCATCCTTTGCCAGGCAAACCCATTGGGGTTCAGGAGCTAGCCTGATTAGAACCCTGAGAGGGAAACCTGGCAACTCAAATATACTTGGTAAGAGTGAGCAGTGGTAAATGGCTATCTCAGAAACATACTGTAACAGACATCAGTGTGGAATGATCTCACAGTACACTTGGCTTTCATYAGATTCTAATGACAGTTTTATTAGAGACTGGGATGAATTTCTTGCAGTGCACCTAATAAGAGAAAGATATCTTTTTCCTGACCTAATTGGCTGAGTGGTCTCCGTGCTGAAGTGCATCTGTCATAATCCTTACATATTTGAACTTGCTCTTTGGCATAAGAACTTGGTTATCTTTGTGCTTGTTTGTGGACCCCCTGAGAAACTGATTGACAGAAAATTGGAGACTGACTGCAAAACACCTGCTGGAGCTGCAGATTTGTAGGATGTCATGTCTGAGGCAAGGTGATCCCAAGCAGAACTRGTGCTGTGAGCAGCCATGTGAACAGGCTGCTGTTTAAGAGAGGGCTCCTCCCATTTAACAAGATGATAAAAGTCATACATTTGTCCTCCCCTCAACTGGTTGTGGGATGCTGTGGACATGGTGATTTCAAGATTCATTCCCTCTGGTGGTCCTGAATCTTGAGTGGCACCACTGATTCTCTTTTTCTCATACTGTGATTGTGAGTCCATTCATTATTCCAATGAGAGAAGATAGCTGAACCTGCAGAATACTTCTATTAGCAAGTGATAAACCTGAGCCTGCACTTTAAAACCAAAATTGGGGTTTCACTTAGAACTAGGAAGACATTTACAAGGGACTTGTCCTGTTCTTTCTACTTCTCTGTATACTGCTGTTTACAAGATTGGTTGGGACAGAGAAAGATCAGATGTGTGTGCTACTTGTGGTATGGATGCAATCACTTTGATTGAAGCCCATCCCAAAAAGGATATATCTCCAAATACCAAATGAGACTCCCACTGATCTGGTCTCCCAAATAGCTCYGAAGTGAGCATGAACTGAGGAAAGAACAACCTAGGCATTTAACTGGATCTTGGACTTTGGTCTRGAAGCAGACTGAGATACAGAAGCGTGGGCCATGGTATTTGCTGTCATTTGCTATGCACCTTTCACAAGGAAAAGGCTTGCATTTGTATGATCCTGTATATTTTCTTTCATCTACTTAGAATCCTTTTCTAACCCAAGAGTAGAGTGGGCTGAGTCAGAGAAGGTCAAGGGTTTGCTCCTTTACTCTTGCCCTTTCCCACTTCATTGGATGACTCCTGGYATTTTATTGAGAAAGCTGCATGACATTTTAACTTCTTATTGATTAAAAAGGGGGAAAAAAGAAWAAAGAAAAGAAAGAATCCATACAGYGAGGTCTATGTATAGATATTACTGTGCATCAGCACAGGGAGTACAATTAACCTTAGAGAGCAGTAGCAGTAAAAARGAGCAGAACAAACTGAAATAATAAAGCTGGCTCTGCACTCTACCATGGCGTCATGGACAGATTGTGCTGAAAAGCATTAACACTGCAGAGCTTTCTGGTGAGGAGGGTTAATTATCTCTCCCTGGAACCTTCATTACAGCACCTGGAAGTACATGGAACTCACTGGGCTGCAAGTTCATTGAGAGGTTCATGATCCTTTGTAGCAAACCCAGAGTCATTCTGGCATGAAACCTTTTCACTCTGCTCCCTGTGCATCCAAGCTCTGCCTCCTACATGTTGCTGTGCTGATGCTTTTTCTCTGCTTATCCCTGTGATTATGACTTTGGACTTYTGCCGTGTTTGTGCAGTATGTGGCACAACGGGACCCTGATATTCATGTGAGGCCTCTGGGTGGGAGTGTGATACACATAATGGTGCTCCTGACATTTTCACTGAGACATCTTTCAGATTGTGTCATTTCTTCACACCCATCTGGGCTTACTCAAGTGTGAATTTAACCTTATTTTCTTAACCTTTGCACCCTAATTTGCTTTTGCCATTTCACCCCAGTCCTTGCTCTTACTAGTTTGCATTGCTCCATAAAGCTGTTTTTTGGTTTTTTTCTTGTCACAACTCTCAGTGCATTAATTTGCTCATCTACGCTTTCACACAGTAGTTCAAACTGTCAGCAGAGACTGCCATTACAGCCTTCTCTGTTCCGTACTCACTCTGATGCCTATAGGAATTCCCATTTACAAAGACAGTCAGGGAACTGGGCAATATATACAGAAAATAGCTTAAAGACAGACTGGCATTGTACAAGTAAAGCCACAGCTATAGGGTGTTTCTCACTTTTTCTCCAACAATTTAATTCTGTTTCTGTAGCAGAAGGGGCTGCCTTGCTCTGCTGGATGSTCTAAATGTGTGTGGGGCTACACTGCAAAAAGGACCATTATGTAAAACRACCTCTATCTTTGCTTTCTTAGTCTTTGTTCAGACAAGGTTTTCATCCTTCCTAAATTATACAGCAGATTGCTGATGGTAAGCATTCATGTCTTCATGACAGACAAATTCTGTTAGAGCAGCCTCTGAGGGTTGGGAGATGTAGCWTTGTATTCTTTGAGATAGCAGACAAAATTTATTCTATTTATTCCATCTGCTGGTATTGTTAAAAACAAACAAACTATCCTCCCCAAATGAAACATGAAAATGAGAAACCAGTATTTCTTTATTTAAAATGAACCTTTACAAACTGGAATTTGTGATCTGGCCAGCTGCTTTTTARAAAGTCAACTAGATCAAAGCTGCTTGAGTGGGAAAGGCAAAAGAAATAGMCAATATGTGAATCTTCCTGTAGTTAGTGGCAAACCCACTCATCTGAGTGGCATAAAGCTTGTAACTCTTGGGAAGCCTCACAGTTTAATTCTGAGGCACTCAAGGAATTTGTTTTCTTCCAAAGTTAAGTCTCAGCTGGCTGGGTATTTTGACAAGCATGTCTGAACTTAGACATGTAAATCCCAGTTAATCTTTCTCTGCATGTGAGGTCCCTGAGCTTCCCTCCTGAAGTCAAGAGTGAGAAAATTGAGACACAACAAGGAGAGGACTGGCGACTGTGTGAGGACAAAGATGAGCTCTGCTGTGTCAGTGGGAACTAGATTAGGCAGGATTTAAAGTTGTAACTACTGAGGACAGAGGACAGGTTTTTGTCAAAAGTCTGGGAGGCTGTATTAAAAGCGAGATGTGAAAGATTGTAAGAAGAGACTAAGGATTAACAGGTRGAGCAAACAGTGGTAAGGAACAGAAAAACAGTCAGATGAGAGATGAGGTACAGAAAGGGTCAGAATTGTACTGTGACTTGAAGGAAGCAGGAAAAGTAGACACTCAATRAATATGGAGAAAGACATTCACTGATGACATTCCAAGAGAATAGCTTAATATCAAAGGCCACATTGTATGCCATTACCTCGTAAATAAGGCCAGTAATCCAGCCTGAGATTGCAGACAGTGGTCCATGTAAGGGAAAATTGMGAGCCAAGGTGAACAGCTTCAGAAAAGTCACTTTGGTCACTGCTAAAAGTTCAACAGGCATAGGAGAAATGTTCWGAAGGATTAAYCCAGAGAGCRGGAAAGACAAATGCAATGGGAAACTGAAAAGYGTGGTGGAAAGTGGACTGAAAAGAAACAAGTATTTTTCTCCCCATTTTCTGAAGCATCCAGGTTAATATGACTGCTGCTGTTGATGCCTTCCCTCAGAGCTGGGCCAGCCATATAGCAGCTGTGGTTGTGAAGAAGGCCCAGTGGTTGTGAAAAAGGCCAAGTGGTGCCCAAAATCTACATTCTTCCCCTAATTCCAGTAATTCTTTTCTTGTGTGAAAAAAATGGAGTCTGATCCTCATTGTAATTTTACTCATAATGGTGAAAGTAAATTAGGTATCAATCTATTTTTCTCCAGCTTGTCATCCAAACTGGTCCCGTACATAACCCAGAAATGAAAGAGATGCCTGGCACAGCAAAAACTTGGCTTTTGTTTTGCATTTTTAATAGAATAATAGCAGTGTCTTCTTCTTCTTCAGCTAAGAATTRTTCTAGTTTCTTCTCCAATCCAAAACTTTATGTAGCTGCAAAGAGTCAATTATTAGGTTAAAGAGTGTGCTTAMAAACCCCAAAAGATTTCCCAAAATGCTAGCAAATTTCCTGAACTTTTAGCAACTTCAGCACCTAGTCCCCTTTACTGAATGGTTGATTCAAACTGGAATGCTAAATCTTTATCAGAAAGCCTCAACACTAAATGTAGAATTTATGCTTTGATGCAAAAATTATCAAATTGATATTGAGTGTTAACAATGGTTTAGTGTATTATTACTGTTATCTGACACTGTTTGATTGTATAAATGACCTCAAAATACCTTCAAATGCAGCTTGATTTTGGAAGATTTTCATGTGGACACAAGGGAGACAAGCTATCAAAAAGGAAGGCAGAAGTATTAGTGGGATGGCTGGAATAYTTCAGATTAGGATGATGAAGTTTTTTTGTTGTTGGTCTTCAAAATACAGACTAAATATTTTTCCTTCTCTTGTTTCATCACATCCCTTTTCAAAACATTTCTACTTCCCCAAAGTTTGAGGATGTAGTTGTGTTAACACTTGTAACCCTGTCACAATGGCTTCAAAACAAGAGGAACCACCACAAATGAGGAGTTATGGACTGTACCAACATTTGCACTGCARATACTTAACCCTAAATCAACCAAACAAAAATATCCTCCCCCCACCCCCAACCTCAATTTGCATTTCCAGGCCAGGTTGAATGGAGCTCTGAGCAATGTGGTCTAGTGAAAGGTGTCCCTCCCCTTGGCAGAGAAATTGGAATTAGATGATCTTTAAAGTTTTTCTAACTCAAGCCATTATTTGATTCTGTGATTTGATGAACACATCAATTAGCCAGTTCTGCTCCAAGTTGCAGTAGACGACAAGTCTATGCCTTGGCAACTGGTGTATTCTGCTGAGGAAACCACAAGTTTTTCTGTAATGTCTAACTGTGCTCATATATTCAACTTGTGTCTAAAAGGTGTCTTGAAAGYGTACAAAAAGCCAGAGAACTAATGAGTTGCAGGTAAAGTCCCTGCCTTTGAACTGAAGTCTTGACTTTATATCTAGTTTTCAGAAAAGCAGCACGCTATGCTAGTTCTCAAATATCTAATTGTAATGTAGAGCTAATGTAACATTTTAAGCCCATTACCAAATTGTGAAAAACATTTTTCATYGCTGTAACAATAATGATGATGATAGCAGTATTTTTGCAGGAGAAATTAATAAAGTCTTTATAGCTTTTTTTTTTTTAATATTATTTTGGAGGCAAAAAGATGCCACTTTCATTATTTGGAATGAATTAATTTCAAATGGCATGAAATTTCAGCAGAAAAATAAGAGAGGGAGGTTCAATGCTCTTCCTCTCCTGCTCCAACCTAAATGACATCATAAGGATACACCAAGTGAATGTAGGAAGTGCAGCTAGAAATTTCCGGAAGCAATATGTTAATTTCAATATTTTTTCTGTACAGTCTAAACAGTGACTAAAAGTGCATGTAAGATCTACTTTRCTTTTTTAAGAAATGYGAAAATTACATACTTAATGTTTTTWAAAACACAGTATTTARATMAGTTGAATGGCTTTTCCTTTATTTGTCACARCCATAATTAGTTTATTGACTAGAATAATGCCAATGGTGAACACCCTATAATTTCTTTTAATTAGAAGAAAACCTTTGGTTAATAATGAAAATAATTAATCTCCTTTAAAGAAAGGACTAGAAAGTAGTAAGTTCCTCGATCATGAATTGTGAAAAGTTAAAAAATATTACCAACAGACTCTAAAGTGAAAGTGAATGCTATCTTTCTCAGTTTTCAAGATGACTTTCTTTTGTCTACAAATCATTTGTGGGAATAACATCATTAAGAAAGCTTGCATTTTGGGTAAGAAGCATACTGAAAGCATTCATTTAGCCTGATCTGAGAAATCAATAGGAGTAGAAGGTGCTWAGGAAATAATCTGCACCTCTTATCTGTCATTTTGGCATCTGAAACTCCATCAGTRTAGCAAATTGGTTAAAAGCTAAAGTTCTGGTTCAAAGCTATTTTAAAAGTTGCCACATATTCAGAAGGATTTTGGATTGGGCTTTGAGATGAGCACCCTTATTTAAGCTSTACTGTGGTATTTCCCTCTTGGGTAACTATAGTGGTGCTCAGGATTAAGAGTGATTCAAGCTGCAGAACATGTCTGGGGCTACAGGGATGTACTGGAGTTGGATTAGTTGGTTCAGAGCAAAAGAAAAACTGATTCCGAAATTTCTATTTTCTGTTCTGGTTTAAAATTCTTTCCCCTATTCTTTTCTAGTTACATAGATAAAACTACTRCTTGGGTTGAGGCATCAGGTACCTGGTCTGTCACAAGGTCAGATGTGACTGAATTAGTTCTAGTCCAGCAGTAGTGAGTGTTAAAAATTTCATTATCAGACCTTTGTTCAAAAGGCAAATTGGGTGACTTTGTGCAGACTAGGTGTCAAGTTTGTAAGCACAGAAATTCTGAAGAGATTTGATGGAATCAGAAAGTCCTATCTCATAAAAAGTTTTTCATTCCAGAAATTGAGAAGAACTGATGTCTCATGAATCTTCTAGAGACTTTGCTGCTCTAAGGAGTTAGGTTGTATGCAGAAGAAGTTTATGTGACTATGTCAGCATAAACCCTCAAAATTAAAGAAGAGTTCAGATTGGTTGCTCTTCACAGTGCTGAAGATGCAGAAATCTTTTCTTCTGTAGATCACACAGAAATACAAGTGGATCCTTTTCCCATATTCAAAAGTTGGGTGGGGATTGTTTTATTTATTTTTTTTCTCCACAAGCTTTTTCTTTGATTAGACTAGCTAAAATGCTGAAAAAGGGACACTCTTATAAAGCAATACTCACAGGTATCACTATCCCTCTGTCTCTAAGCATTTTTCATTATGAAAGTCAGTTGGGTTTCCATGTTTGGGCCAAGTTTTTTCTRTATTCACAGTGATAACGTGAACCGTTCTGACCTCAATTCATCAGTTAATGGGGCTCTACAATAAAGTGGAATTCTCCAACAGAGAATAATGCTACTATCACTGTTAGTGATGTGCAGTGCTATGGCTTGTTCTCTGTTGTCAAGCAGAGCAGGGGATGAACTCCTCATCTCATCTGTAAGAAGCAGGGTGTTTGGAAGTCTCTGGTAAATCGTTTATTTTGATGAGCTTGTTTTCATTTGAGCCTGCAGCACTTGATATCCTTCAGTTAGTCCCTTACTGAACACTGTTGAGGCTGTGAGTAAATTGCCATTTGTATCTATCAAGTGATATGTTTCTGCACTTGTGTAGCATCTGCCATCAAGGATCTCAAAATACTATACAAACTTTAATGAGTAAGCTCTCACAACACTCCTGGGATGTGCAGAAGTACTGTTAACCCAATTTAATAGATAAAGAAAGCAAGACGCAGAGACATCGGTATATTCAGACTCCTGCCTCTACCTGCAWATGTATTTTGCAAACTTTGTTCATACATAAAGAAAAAATTCAATACCCCTAGAAATGCAAATTGGAAGTAGTGCTCACAGGTTCCCTTTGGGAGAAAAGGATTTTGCAAATGTACATTTCAGTATTATGGCATCTAGAAATGCTCCAAATTTATGAGAAGGCATATAGATATTTGCAAGACAAAACAAAACAAAAAARTCAGAAGCACACTCAAAGACKATTTTTTTTTCTATGAACACCTGGAAGTCAATTCGGGGCTGACAGCTGTCACAGAGCTAAGAGAAACATAGGCATGTGTTCTGTGAGGGAATAGGGCTCACTGGGAGAAACCACAACAGCTCATGTCTGTTTTAAATTAGCARGTGTCTCTTGTGGTCAAGGCTCCTTAGAAAATTGCTACTCCAGTCAATGATATTTTTATGGTACTGAAATATACACTATTTTGAATTATTTGGGCAATAGCTTTTCCTTAAAAGAGTCACCTGTGAGTCCCACGGGGACACTAAGTCTTTCCATTTCCTCACTGCTGCCCCTCCAGGTCGGCTGTGAGCCCTGGGAGCTGCCCTGCCCTCCCGTCTGGGGAGGTGCCTGGGAAGTGAATTATTACCACTTTTAAAAGCAGCAGTAGGGGATGCTGCCGGGTTAAAAAGCCAATCCTCCTTGCTTCCCCCTCTCCTAAGGCTTTTCCAGGAAAGCCCACAGCACCTGCCAATTTTGAGCAGAAACTCAGCGAAAATCAAATCAGCTCTGCTTTAGGCAAGCACAGATCACTAATTAAGGGTCCATCCAGGTCACTGTTGAATAATTATTTTTGACTTTTATTTTCAAAAGGGAAATTATAATTTTATATAATTCCACTGCAAAAAGTGATGTGAGGGAGTCAGGTGATAAGCAGTTTATTTGGATTGTTTCTAATCTCTCAAATGAAAAGATCTGRAAAGTTCAACACCATAGCAAAATAGGTATTTTCCATGTTTGTAACAATTAATTAGTTCAGAGTGAGGGATACACACCATGCAAAAAAGACCTTCCTCCAGGCGTTTACAAAACATCTGGAAACTATGAAACAAACTGTGTCTGAGAAGTTAGGACCACATCTAAAATAAAATTGCTGTTGACAGATTCTCAGGAAAATAATCTGAGAATCGAAGATAATTAGTTATTAGAGTCTACATATTTATGGGTGATTCGGGCTAGAAGAACATGTTCCTTTATCAAGCTCCTATTACTGAAATCTARTTCTTCTGGATTACCACAGAGGTTTGTGAATGCTTTACTGTTCCTKATCCTAATCAGAGATGTGATAAGGCTGTTGTAGTCCTGAAAGAATCTCTGCTTATGGTATTTGTGGCTATACATGGCAGATAACCTTAATCAAATGCCAGGTTTTAGGACATTAACTAATTGTCTGCAGAGGTCAGGAAAAAATATTTCCTTCCATGTGCTGTACTGCAACAATTATCAAGGTACATAATGTATGTTGGAGTGAGTTGGTGTACAAGAATTAAACTTTTCTTTGAAATTTTATTTATTTGTCATTTATTTATTGTCAACTGGCWGGGTACCAGACCCACTGGACCATGTAACTAACTTGGTACAGCAAGTCTTATGGGAAAGTAATTCTATTCAGACAYGCAGTACAATGTTAATCCTCAGATCTTGACAACAGACAATATGTTCTGAGAAAAACTGTCTTATTAACTCTGCTAATAAATGTGTCTGTGCTGGAAATGAAAAATAGATTACCTTGATACTTGAACTACTGTTCAGAGAAGAAATACACATTGCAGTCATGAAGAGGAGCTGCCATGTCCTTTATAACCAGTGAGGTGGAATTTTTCCACACTGATTTCATGTTGTGTACCTCGCATGGATGCCACAAAATCTCGATGACTGGCAAAACCAAAACCCTTTCCTTTCCCAGATGTCTTCCYTGTAAAAATTATTCAGTCACATTTGCATGTTTAAAGATGTCATACCCCAGCATTTAAATGAATAAYACATCTCTTGAATAAAATTTACTCCCGATATAGGTCTAGTGATAGCAGTGCAGTGTAATCAGCCATGCAYTTGGATAGCTGATTCATTCCAGAAGATAAGGAGCTAGAGAGGGAAATTAGCATTCTATCTCCTTTTAGACTAGTTAAATCTTGTCACCTTAGAAAACCTCAGGACCCTGATCTCAGTGACCCCAGTAGAATGACAAGGATTTCTGTTTTGCCATGCTTTTCTCAGTGTTTGATTTATATGCTGATCAAACTTTAGTGCTCCTGTTGCTACAGACATCTATTTATCTTACCAATTGGCTGTAAATCTCTCCAGATTTTATGAAATAGTGACCACRGACTACCATACTCACTGTCTTTAATTTTTGTAGTGCTGATGGCTAGCTAAAGTCATTGCACTGGAAAGAAAATTAGAACATTTACTGACTGTCACTAAGTAAACACAAGTATTTTTTTATAATAGACATGGCAGCAGGAATGAGGCAAACAGAAAAAAAGTGTTCTATTTTTCATAGCATGTAAAAATTTGCTATTTTATATCTAATGTAGAACTCATTGCCATATATTATCTATATAATGGGCCTTTGGATAGGCTAATTGGTGCWTTTAAAATCTGAAAGCCCAGTGTGGTCTGTGGTGAAGGGAATTGTGGTGGTTTTAAGGTTTTTCTGCTGTGAGATAGGATTAAAAGAAAAGCAAAGCAGGCTCAAACTTAAAAGATATAAAGATAGTTTATTCACACACACTAAAAGGAAACAAGGAGGGAAAAAAAMAACAAAAAATCAAAATGAAATTTCCAAAACACTTCCCCCTCTCCCAACAGCTTATTTTCTTCCTTACAGACATTTATAAAGGCAAGAACTCAGAACTYAGGGTCTGTACTTCTTATAAAATAGTCTTTCATCAATCTCTCTAGAGAGAGAAGTTTCTTCTGGTTGTGGTAACTCTCCACAAAGACAGAAACAGTCTACTTGTGGCTCTTAGCTTTCACAGAAGAAGCCGCCCAGAAACAAAATTCTGTCTCTGTGGTTCTCCCATAAAGTGCAGTTTTTCCCATCAGCTGCACTTGGGTCATGGACTCTATGCATTCTGGGGTGTTATTTTTAAAATTAACAGTTTAGGTGCAAAAAATACTCTTCATCCCAGTCTAGGGCAGAAATATCTCTCACTTTTACTCAAAGCACTGGAGCAGAGGACTTATAGCACATCAAGCGTCTTACTCAAATGCCTCAGGGGACTACAGGGTCACTGCTTCATTTATATCTACTTCGTCTATTACAAATACTTCTGCTCAAAAAATTACTAATCTGAACAATTATTTCCCCAGTTCATATTCTCCATAGTTTAAAGATATATTTTAGCATAGTTTGTTACCACGATTCACAAAAGATTTTCAGCTTAAGGGCATCTTCTCATCTCCCCATCCCTTAAGACACAGCACCTCTTTCACAGACCTCAGTATCTTCATGCGGCCTAAATAAAAATGTCCTCACCATGACTTTCTCTTCACTTTAGAGAAGATCAGTGTTCTCCAAAGTTCACCTTGGCAAAGAAAGAGTTAACTTTAGCTTGGGTCAGCAGATGGTAATGTGCTCTAAGCCAGGCAGTGGTGGCAGCTTTTGAAAAACTCTGAAGCCACATCGCAGAGGGAGAGGGGAAGGAGCAGGAATGGTGGCAGGGGTCATGATAGTTCCGTTGGTAGATGCAGCTTTTACCACCCCCCTCCACCCCTCGGTCTCATTCGGGGCAGCTCCACTCAGGCTTGGAGCCGCTCCAGGTGGAAAGTGGGAGGGGGGGAAGAACTGGCTGTAGTCTCTCTTTTCTCCACTGGCAGCCGCTGAACTCGGTCCGAGCGGAGCCAGACATATCTTCCTGCACCCGGCCTGAGAGTCACTGAGCTTGGCAGATATTTTGAGTTAGGCGGGGTTTAGCAGGCCCAGCAGGGCCCAGTGGGGCCTAGCAGGCTTGGCAGGGCCCAGCAGGCCCCCGGCTCCCCTCCAGCCGGGAGGGAGCTGGGGCTGCTTCCCACCTCATCCAAGGCGAGCAGCAGAAAGAGAGGGAAGTTCCCCAAATCCCCAGCTTTTATAAATATGCTCATTCACGAAAACAAACTCACTTTCTCACTGGCTGAACCATATGTCAATCTAAAGTCCTTGCAGCTAACTATTTCCTTTTTTTTTAACTAGAAGCTGTGCTAAACCATAACAGGAATCCTTTTCCACAGCTGAGGGGGTGCTCAGGAGTACATCTGAATCAGCAGCTGCCCTTTGTGCAKCCTTGCCYTTTTTGCCCAGCTGGGGAGAAAGGCTGCTGGGGAAGAAAGGGATGGAAGAAGAGGAAGAACTTCTAAGGTTGGTGTTTGCTATCATTACTCAATCAGTAATGAAACAAATGCAGGAAAAGTGATAAAAAGAATATAAATTATTTAAAAGGAAGCTTGAAATGGACAATATTGTCAGGCTTGAAGTAGAATTCAAACAATATCATATCTAATACATGTTTATTCCAATTAGCAGCCCCCTTCATGCAGMTTTAAGTGTAGCTCTTAGCTGGTGYACTTGCCAGGGCATGGTAGGTGTTTGATCATTTTAGATAACAGATGAGTGATACAGATGAAAGCCTGATCACAAGGCCTTGGCTGTACTAACTTTTTTTCGGTACTGGATGGGAGACGAGATGAGGGGCTGTCCCTTAAGGGCTGTAGCGGGGGTGTCATTCCTCAGTGAGAAATGAAAGACCCCAGTAGAGACCTTTGTAGATGCATGCCTACCTTGGCAATCACAAAGTATGCACTTGCTTTAGGTGCATACTTATGTGCTATTGACTTTGAGCAATTCAAGGTTAAACATGTGCGAAATGCTTGGTTTTGCATGCTGTGTCTGAAGCGGAGGGAGGGAGCAGTGACAGGTTCGTTAGCTCTGTTACTAGGTGCCCAGCTCCCCCTTCAGCGCCGTGTTATTATTTAGGCCAGCAGTGATCAGAACAGCCACACTTTCAAGRAGCGATGTGAAGTTCTTAAAGACAGCTCATTACAAACAAGACATGCTCTCACGTGCCTGGAAAATAAAGCCTCTGTATTTGCATTTTCCAGAAGTCTGTTTGCTGCAAAAATTTGAAGCAATCCATGGACCTTGCCTGTTGATACCTACTGAGAACATTAATTGTCCCCAGTCATTGTTAGAACATCTGTTTCCCATTTTGACAAGTACACTTATCTCCTTCTTCACTCCCACCCCTCCCTTTCACATCCCTCATCTAAAGATAATGAATAAATTACAGAGAGAAGACAAACGTGTTGATAATCAAGATGAAAAACAAATGAACTMGAAGCAGCTATGTTTCTACGTGAAGCTGTAAATTGCTTTCTTTGCTTGTGCAGTGAAACTTCTGGCTTGCCATCTAAAAATAACCAGAACGTGCGAAAATTGTTAAAAGTGTTYTAAGAGAGAAGGGTCACTCTTAAGAGAGGCAACAAAGCCTTTGGGGTCTCTCACCTTTTGGGGAGAAAATGGAGATGAGAGAAGAATCCATAAGGGTTGAAAGCCTTATGAGTTCCTGGGTAGATGAGGAGTCAGAATAGTGTAGATGGAGTTAAAAAGTTTAATTTTAATTAGGATTTAATGAGTGRATATTTTGCTTATGAAAGCAAAGGGCTGAACTGAGTGAGGCAGGAGACAGAAGGCTCAGATCAGTGGGCAGTGGGACTCTGGGTAGTGGGACATTGGGCAGTGGGACAGGGAGCAATGGAACACTGGGCAGTGGGACAGGGGGCAGTGGGACACTGGGCACTGGGATACCAGGCAGTGGGACAGGGGGCAGTAGGCACTGGGCAATGGGATACCAGGCAGTGGGACAAGGAGCAGTAGGCACTGGGCAGTGGGATACTAGGCAGTGGGACAAGGAGCAGTAGGCACTGGGCAGTGGGATACTAGGCAGTGGGCTGGCCAGTGCCATATTGGATGCTCAGCATCTTTACTGCAGGTGGACTTCCAGCACCTGTCACACTTCCCTCATTTGCTCATTTGTAAGCCCACATTTGCTACTATCTTAGGGCACATCAAAGTATTTTAACCTTCATGCTCCTGAGGTGTTAAATGGACTAGAACGCCCGTCACCTTTTGTGTTCTCTGCTCTTCCTGCCATAGAGTCTGCCCACAGCCCAGCCAGTGCAGTCCTCCCCCACCCAGAGTTTCATTCTGCCTATGGGCAACTGAATCTTTTTGCAATTCTTCTGAACTTACAAAGGCTGTTGTATTAGCTTTGTCTCTGTAGGACAGGCATATGATAGCACTGGAGCTGGAACTCCATATATGTTGGAAGATCATCTTTGGCACTTATAAATTACAATAAATTCAGACTTTTCAAGAAARTTATGGTAGTTTATATGATTTTTAACATGATTACTGAAGAACATGTTGAAAATGTGCATAGTGATATCAGGATTCCCAGCCTCTGCATTTTAATCACTCTTTCTTGAGTTGGCAAGAATGCACTATGTAGCTAAATAATTAAATTAAATTAAATTAAACATTATTTACCTAAAAGTCTGCACAATACCTCTTTCCAGAACATGAAGGGCTGTGAAGTGGATTAATCTAATTCATCTTTTGGTTTTAAAAATTTAATGGAKRTATGGCATTCTTGTTTATTAAAATKAAAAACTGGATAAATAGGAAATAACTTAAGGTCACTGAATTTTTATATTTGAAGAAGACTGAGACATGCAGAAAACAATCCCTTCATAAATAAATTGCACTATTATTMCACTACAAGCGCTTTTATTTTTTTGCAGTGTGATAATTAGTTGGGGTGGGCATAGTCGTGAGAATTMTTATAATTACTATTTTTCAGCATTGTGCTATTTTAAAAGAGCATTGCCAGGTTGCTGTGGGATATGCAGCTGAGATTCATCAGCCTTGTTACACAGATGAGGAAACTCAGTCAAAGGTGAAGTAACCGCTCCCTTTCAGCAGGAAGAGCCACTGAGAGCATTAATCTGGGGCATTTACAACACAAAATGTAACATTTTCTTCTAAACTTAGAGTATGKTAATTAACTTTCAAGTTCATTAGTAACGCAAGTCTATAGTTTGGAGGCTGTTCATTTGTTTGTCTGACATGACTGGATGAGCTCTCTCTGACTCCCACTGGACTCATACCCGCAKCTCAGAGGAGCAGCCTCGCAGTTGGCAGGTGCAGCCCTTCTTGAGGCCTCTGCACACCTCTTTTCCTTCTTGTCTGGACTGAAAGTGTTGTCATTATGGGACCACAGACTGCTGCCCTGGACTGAGGTCAGATTCTAACAGGTCAGGTATAGGAACTAAATGATCCCACCACTTTACACCGGTTCAGGCTTCTTTCAGCCCCAGACCATCCCTCCTCCACCAGCATGTTTCAGACTTGGCAGCTTATTTTGTTTGACTCTTCTCAGATTTTAACAGAGAGCTGCCTCATTTGAAGGTCTTTGGTGGGGACAGGGCTCTCAGCAATGGCCCTCATTCATAACATTAACAGATACAAAGCATAGGCATTGTTATAAACCCAGGGTGGCTCCCTGGGCAAGGCGTATGTTGCTCTTTGACCCAATGGCATTGCTTGAGAATATTCCTGATGGGGCTAAAGACAGTGCAACACTACACAGGGCCGTGGAAGATGTTAGGTGGGATATTAACAGGGCCAGAGATCAGTACTAACCAGGGATATTGCTCCAGAGATGAATATAAGGAAACCAGTTGGTTGAATGATCATAAAACACCTCAAGTATCACCTGGTGCTGCACCAATGCTCTGTGTCTGTTGCTTGTTCTACAGAGATGAGYGATAGATTCTGCCAAAGCACAACCAGCATGATAGATGCTGCCCTTTCAATTCTCTTTTTTACTTTTTCATTTTCTGTGCAGAGCTGTGAGCCATGATAACAGAGTGCCAATTCTACATACGGCAAAGTAGCAGCAGAAGAAGCCTCTAATCACCCTTGAATTCTGACTGGGTCCAGAAGTTTCACATAAGACTGAACACTTTCCCTTTGAGATTATCCCCTTGATAACAAGATCAAGGATGTTTCCTAGAAAAACAGGAACTTCAGAGTCCTCATTTGAATGCAGTATTTTATGGTTTTTTTTAAGATTAATAAATACTACTATATTTCCCCTGCTACTCAAATATTTTTATTCTATACCTCTTAGGAACATGTAAAAAGCACAAAATCCACTGCAATTGGTTAACCAAATGTGATTAGATCAAAACTTGTTTTCACATGAAGAAAGTGCTGAGGATTTCCTCCTCCCTTCCTCTTGAAACAAGAGTTCAAAGAAACTGTACTTTCAGACACTATAATTAGGTTTGATTGAAAAAAAGAAAAGAACTTTTTCTTYATAATTAATATAAGGCTTCCTTGAGAAAATTTCAAATGCACAAAAGAGTGATTTTTCTTTTCATTTGAAAAARCTTCTAATTTAAACGTTAAAAGGCCTTTGAGGCCAATAGTTGCAATGGGAGCACAGCTGAACTTTTTKGGGGGAGAATAATGCTATTATCAGAAATTTATTATCAAAGCGGAGTAGTTCAGTGGGTAGGAAGCTATCTTCGGATTCACAGAATAGCAAAGTTTCTTTGGGGAACACCAAGTTAATGAGAAGCAGTTTTCAGAAAATAAGAGTGTTTGTGGGTCTAGCTTCAAGCAGAATCTTTTGGCATTTTCAAATGATATTTTTGAGTTTTAAAATTAGCTGAAATCATAAAACATGGTAAATAGCATTTGATTTGGCTTTRAAAAAAGATTTTCAGTTGAGAGGAATGTTTGGGTCAGCAAAAGATGTGCTCTCTCTCAACACACAGTGCACAGCCATCTGCATCCCTGAAAGCCTTTAACAATTATTTTTGCTATCAGGATAGACTGAGAAATATGTTCAGTTTTCCAACTAAAACATCCAATGTTTACATAACTTGKTTTTTTTTCAGAGCTTGGGATTTAATTTCTGGCTGAGCAACAAAATTCCTGGGTAGYCTTGTGGACTTGGATGCAGGTTTCTAAGAGGAATCACAAGAAATTTATATCAGATTGAGGCCAGGAAGTTTTAAATCTGAACAATTCTTTCTAACTTTAGCAGTGTTTGCCTGGGTGCTTGATGAGGTGCTGCACTATTGGTTACTCAGAAGGTCTGGCTATTCTCTAAACRCAGAGCTGCCTCTGGATGCTGTCTCTCAGCTCTCTAGCCAGTTGGATTTGCTCTGGAAGGCATTCATAAAACGTGCTTACAGATGCTTCAGACAAAATGTAGTGCAGCTCCTGTTTGCCTTGAAAACACAGATGAGGTTTCCTGAGGGAGGTTTCCTCCTTTTCCACTGTGGGTGTTCTGAGTCCCAAGGAACAGAGGGTCAGTSGGGTGCCTCTCTGTTCTCTGTCCAGAGAAATGTAGCTTGGAACAGGCTTGTGTTCACAGGAAGGTTTCACAGAGAATTCTTTTGAGATTGATTATAGTGACACAAAGAAGGAAAAAATTAGRTCCTTGATTATATCAACAGATTGTTCCCATTCCACAGATATGAAGTGACATGCATTGAGTTTTCAAATCTAGTTCTTTTCAGACTGCAATGCAGGACTCATGATCAAGGTGGTTTTTTGGGGTTTTTTTGTTTTTGTTTTTGTTTTTTGGCCAAGGATGTGAGAGATCCAAGCTCAGTGGTTTACTGGTTTCTCTTAAAAGGCTCCCATCCATGTTAAACTTCTATTTCCATGGCAGTGCCTAAAATACCAGAGTATGTTCTGGCAGGAGTCCACTCTTTAGGACGCCCTGTACTAGGTGCCCTGTGAACCAGTTCCTTTGTTCACTGTGTGCMCAAAGCTGTACTGCACTGATCAGGCAGCTGATGGGATTGCGAAGAAATTGATTACTGGATTACTGAGAAATTGAGGTATCCATGGGTCTCCAGTGGTTCATTAGTCTTCTGCTCTCTTGGCACTGTGGGGCTYTTGAAGGTCAAGACTGGTTCAGTTTGTGTGGATGAATTACTGAGTCAGATTAGCCTCAGATTCTTTTGCAGTGGATATTGTATTTCACCTACAGGGAAAAAGGAAGTCTGACTCTGTGGAGAAAGGTAAGGACTGGCACTCTATCCTTTGCCCTGCCAATAAAATGTAGAATACATTCTCTGTGTCCCTAATAGTGCACTTTCCTTTAGTTTTTGCTGTAGAAAAGGCCCAGAATTCAGAAATATGACTACTCATCCTGAGKGATAGAAAAAAATTAATAACTTTTTCTCTCCAAGCCTAATTTAGATCCTGCAATACTACTGTAAAATATTCACTGAAGTTACTAAAGAGTGGCTAAAATTCTTAATATTCCTTGTCATTCAGACTCTTCAGTGGTATTCACATTTTTCAAATGGTATTCTTCCAGAATATGGCTTAATTTTATTATTTATTATTTATTATTATTTATTATATATTATTAAATATATAATTATATATATTTATTAATATATATTATATATAATTAATATATATATTAATAATATAAATTATTATTATTATTTATTATCTTACAGGTTTATTTAATAGATTTTCCTGTTTGTCTGGAGGATGAAGCAATATACCATTGCAGGAAAATAAAAGGTAGAAAGTAAAGAAAGGGTAATACAAAAAATGAGAACTCACTKTTATTAAAAGTTCAGTGATTGCCATGAAAGAATACAGAGCTATTTCATAGATGGAAGGTAAGGAGATACTGAAATAATCATTGTGGTAAGAATCCTTAAAGTAATTTTGACATTTTTGGGTGATAAGTATATGAATGGAACAGCCATATTTGTGTGAAGGATTCTGTCTCCAGGAACACACCTGAGGAAATAGTTTCATTTTCATTTAAAGAGACTTGCAAATACCCCTATCACTACTGACTGTGGAATGTAAGTCTCATGCATGAGCCAGTTTATTTCCTTTGTGGAGGGTGAGTGCTTCAGCCTTGGTTCTCCATTAAAATTTCAGTTCTAACCTCAGCTTTTACCTGGGAACATAAAAACATGTMTGCTTTGGCAGGTATAAATATTTTTATATGTTGGTTCTAGGAAACTGAGGGACAAAACTCAGATACAACTTGACATGAATATAGATTGGTAACTCTTCAATATATAAACATGTTTAGAAAAATTAAGAAAAAACCCCAAGAAAACAAAAAAGAGACCAAACACATTTGCAGGAATCAAGATCAATAGATGAAGATTTGTCCATAATAACATACTGGAAGCATTTCTTCTAAGTCAGCACTTCTTAGACAATTACTGCATAGATAATATCACTTATCCAGAGATCCATCCCTAGGTGTCTGCCTGGGTATTCTAATAAAGAAAGATRCATTTTTCTTTCAAATTACTTTCCAGTTCAAGGTAGTTCTTACATCATTGAGGAGGAACATCTTCACTTAGAAGCTGGSCTAACAGGGTTTGTGTGACTTAGAGACCATCCATCTCTGTCAGAAGAAACTTCAGATTGGTTTCTCACCAATGGTGCCTAGTGCTGTAAATTATATTTTTGCCATATGCAGCTGGTGCTGTTCATGATTCAAGCAGGAAGATCTGAGAGTTACTGAATTCTACTCATACAGGTCAGAACTGTATGTTCGGCCTGTATGAGGTCAGTGGCCTCCAGAAGAGGAAGGCAGTAGAGTCCTACAGTGTTGTTCAGCTTTGTGTCTTGTCTACTGGACAGGTAATCMTGTCCAATCTTTCACATTGGTAGGCAATTACTATGAGGCAAATACCCCATTTTTTAGCTAAATAATTAGAAAGATATATACTCTTAGACAAGATAGTCCTATCAAAAGATTTACCTAAATTAATTTGTTTAAATTAAAATTTTAAAATTAAGCAGGATCAAAACAGCCTAGATAACTTAAAAAATGAGTAATTTTTTAAGTCTTTTGTTTTTGAAGGATTTTGAAGAAAAGAGAGCCTGAGGCACAATAATGTGAAAAGACCTAGAAATGAGTGAACTTGATATGAACCAGAAAGAGGAGACSCCACCTGTACACAGCTTACAGCAGGCAACCCTTTATTACAGGAAAATTTAGCCTGAAGATTAAACAAGTCTAGAAGACAAAATTTCTCACTCAGAAGTGGTCCTACTGGGAAACATGATGATGTGGAAAATGTTTATATGGCATTTTATGTCTTTTATGTGTGTTCTGAGAAAAGAGAGGCGCTTTCCCTCTGCAGGGCTGCCCATAAAGCATGCTTCACCTGTGTACTGATGGTTTGAAATTAAAACAAAATGCCTCATCAGTTAGGATAACACCATACTGCATTGTCAGTGACTAAACTCCTGTTGTTAGGTCTCAGTTTGAAGTACATTATATTTTAATTACATTCAGTGTATGATCTAGGTTTAGTAGGGCAAAAAACCCATAAAATCCTAGGACAAAACTATTTAAACAGAATAATCTCTGAAGTTAATTATACATAATAGTCAGTAAGGGGAGATGATTTTCCATTTCTTTATATTAATATATTAATACATATTATTTTATGTATAAGGCATATTAATATATCTTCTGGCATGATWTTTCTATTTAAAGTATAAAATATTTGAAAGAGTGAGCTTTGGAAGAGACGACATTACTAAAGCAGACATAATAATTAACATTTATATAATTTTTCATAATGCACTAAAAATTTATMATATTTTTACTATGTAATATATATTTATTAAAATGTTCAAGCTCACACACTTTTTTTGCTAACATTATCTTTGCTAGTATTACATGTTAGATCTACTAGCTAAAAGTACTTAAATGAGATACTAACAGCTCTTTCATATACTTCTTTTTTTCCATCAAACTTTGCACTGTTTTCAAAAGATTTAGGGCTTGTCAGCTCACTTTTCTTACATGATGAATTCTACTTTAGCTTGTTTCTAGTGGGAAAAATGTAATGTATTGTAAATAACTAAAAAAAGGAGAAATATAAGAAGATGAGAAAATCTTTATCAATCTTTCCTCCAYTTCTTTTCCCTTAGTATTTTCTGAAGGTTTTATTATTTAAATGCCCAAAGCATTTTTGAAATTCAGAAATTGTTTGATTTTTTAGTGATTTTTAGTCAATGTGTGGAACTTATAGACTTGAGRAGATTGTTGGATCACTTACTAAAACTTGGCTGCAAAAAAGGCTGGATAATGTATTTGTATTTTCAAAGTGAATACTTTTGGGCATTCATTTCAAACTAATGTCTTAAGACTAAATGTAGTTTTGTTTTATTTTTAAATAAAGGCGTGTGAAAACAGTGTGTCAAAATTGCTGTCTTTATATAAAAAGTATTTCCTTCCACTGGAAAATCTGGATCACAATCAAGATTCATAATTCAGTTCTGTTTCCAAGCAGAATATTTCTGTCAAGAGTAATCTGAGTTTACTGTTACCAGCCAGATTTCAGCCTGCTTCCAAGACCTGGCACGTTCAGAGCTGTTGTGGGGAAGCTGTGAAAGATAAAAGGAGAATAAGTCCATAGAGCCAACTGATCATTTATTGAAATTATAAAGGAATTTTTGACCTCAAGCTACACTGTGTAATTAATTCAGAAATATGTCCTTTATTCTGCAAAATAGAGTATTTCATACATATATATATATATGTATAAATAAATATATTCATTTTCAGAAGCTTAGTTTGTGGGAGCAGGATTCCAGACTTTTTGAGTAGATGGTCCAAATTCTGACTACATTTTCTTCCAAGTAAAATCAACAATACATTCCCTTATCTCACGAGAATTATTCTGGAAATGTTTAAACATTGATAAAAGCTCTGCTTTATTCTCTTTGAAACAAACAATTTTGCTAATTTTTTTTGATAAATGAGGAAAAGTAACATATTCTCAGATAAAATTTCTACCCAGAAACTTGTGCCATTACCAATCAAAGATATTAATATAAAATTTTTATCTTAGATCAAAAAAGCCTCAAACCCTAACAGGCTCCAGGATTGACATCCTCTGGAACAAGCAATTTCCCAAGGGAAATAAGGACTGGAGGAGGTTACTGGGGCAGATTTTTTGGCATTCTGATTTCCCAGTCAGCCATCAGCTTCCAGAAAACCTTTCTGCTTTAACCAGTATTTGTCAGTTCTTACTCTGCATATTCCATTCATGTCTTCAGTATGTTTTTTTCCTTTAGAGAGGCTATTTGTTTTGCATTGTAGGTATCAGATAGGAGGAAAGATATAGCTGTGAGACTTACGATGCTTAGGCTATACTATTAATTATATGGACGTTTTAAGTTTTGTTTATTTTTGCTTGTCCTAAGTAGTAGTATTCCTTGTATCTTGAGCAGCATTGCATTAATATCCAAAGTCTAAATTGAAGTATCAGTTATCTTTTGCTAGATGTTCTAMAAAGTAGATAGGAAAACCCCAAAAGTTCTTTTCACAGCTGGCAGTTAAGGAAAGCATTCACCCTTGGGACAACACTTGTATATATGATTAAATTTAAAGCACATGCTAAAGGTCTGCTGAGAACATGAGGAGGCTATCTACTTAAGACAATTTCCTCTTCAGAAGTTTGGTCTTAGATGTGTAAATTCTTGTCAGTTATCTGTGAAATGTTATTGAAAAYCACTTCTTTGGGAAATGATGAATATTTATTTAAAGTCTTTGTRAGTGTTGGTTGGTGACTCTATTTTCATTTTCACTACAYGTAATTTTCYAGAARTTGTTGAATATATTTTCAATTATTAAAAAGTCTTGCAGGCAAAATAAAACAACCCCAAACCCTAGGATAATGTCTTACCGAAAAGGCTGCTTAATAATATCATTTTATATTAACATGTATTCAACCCAAACATCTGAATTTAGTTATTTTTGTATTAATTTCCCAGTTTCACATACAATGAGTAGAAAGGCTTTGCTTTTAAAAGRTAACTACCATACAGTATATTAAGAATATTATTTTCATTAATGGACAGAATTCTRGCTTATGTTACAAGAAAATAGGAAAAAAAAGTACCATCAATAACTATCTTTTTCTAACATATGAACAAGAGGACTCTCTTACCTTTCTAATTGGTTTRGTTACCTGTCAGATTCAGTACACAAAATGTAGCTGTACATCCATGATTAGATTAATTTCATAAATAATGACCTTTTTGTACCAGAACTGAACAGTTTGAGATTTCAATTCTCTTCACCTCAGTTGCATTGCCATAGTGGAGACTCTTCTGACAGTCAGACAGTCAAGCTCGATATGCTTCTTAAGAGAAAAACAGCAATGAATATTTTGATTTTAGGTGATAAAATCCAATTCCTGAAAAAAGAAAACAGGGAGTAAAGATTGCTTGTAGAATTTTTCCTCATCTTTGAATTACTTAGCAAATTTCTCAATGGCTGCAGCAGGGTTTTTATCCCCAATTTTTCCTGGGAGCATTGATTATGTGTAGCACAGACTGACCACTGTTGAAACTAATTTTCCTGAAATGAATCTTGGTTTCACAATACCAGTCAATTCTTCTCAATGAGTTGCTTTGCCTACAGTTCTGTATCTTGTTTTCAAGGAACATTAAYGTTTTGTAAAAGGCTAACACAAAAATGCCATCATCAGGGTATCAGTCAAGGATAATTATAGAACAGTACMAAAAAAAAAGTTTTCCTATCTTTTAAACTTACTTATAGAATTTAGTTTACTATATTTTGGAAATGTYGTTGTTTATGAATAAAAATATAGATCAGTTTCACAAGAAGTTAATTAAAACTACACAGACAAACCATTGTGTTCACTAACAGAGTATTGAGAGTATTGCATCAAAATGACTGCTATGGAGTGTTTGAAATATATTCTCAGACATCTGGACTTTTTAYTTTTTTGAAATAGATAAGAATTTACACATGAAACAGAAGGAAGATGTGAGCCCAAATAACAGTGTGCCTGTTCATCAGAAAAAAAGCAAATTTGCTGAAGCCTTTATGAGAGTCAAGATAATCCATGTTAGCTTTCTTTCACAAAATGACAGGAGAAATTCATATTGCTCTTTCAAAGATTAATAAATCCCAGTGAAGTTCTCACTTCCCTTCTGGATTTCTCATTCATGTTATGATTATAGACAGAGTACATGTGCCTAAATTCAGTTTTTTCTTTAAATGATGAATTTCAGCTAAAATTGCGAACAATTGTTTGTAGGTCTTTTCAGTCAAATATTTTTCTTTACAAAAAAAAAAAAAAAAAAAAAAAAAAAAAAAAACAAAAAAAAACCATATACATTTAAAGTCAATGTATTAACCAACATTTTTTATAAAAGGATAGGATGCACTGACACTTAAGGAAAAAAAAGTATATAAATCAACGGGATCTCACTCCTTAACAATTCAGTTCTGTCAGGGTATGAGAGCAGGCGCTTTGACATGATGAACATGCYGACTTCCCTAAGGTCCTTCTGATCTTCTCTGCCCTCTAAAAGTGCTGCATGAGAAAACCCACCTTCAATTAATCAGTGAGGAGATTGATTTTTTCCCACTCCTCCCCATACAAGKAATGATCTTTTCAGAAAGTGGTAATTGAATAACTGGATTAATTTCATCCTTGCCTCCACCAAGAAGGGTGGCAAAATACCACTGCTATAAGACACAAACAGAAATTGTTTAGAAATAAAACTAGAACTGTGTAGTACAAAGTATTAATGAGCAATGATTTAAACAGTGCCAGTGCATCCTTTGTGAAGCTGGGATCTAATTCATTCTTTGAAATCTTGCCCAAGTCAACAGATACTGAAGATAAATTTCTAAGGTACACAGCAATGAAAAAGACTCATCATATCTCATTTCATATCTTAGCTTATCCATAGCCATACTGCTAGAGAAATGTATGAAATTGTACTGTCTGATCATGCTGTGACAAAAAAAATCCCCATAATGTCTACCCACCCTTTCAAAATTTTTTTATATTTAATATATATTTTATATTTAAAAAAAAAATCTCTTATATTCCTTTCTGTGTAATTTTGAACTCCCAAATTGTTATTCTTCTGGGGTGAGTCTTGTTGCTTGTGCAAGAAATTTGTGTTCTGGCTTGCATTACAAAGGGTTATATGGAGTTGCTCCCTCCCTGCTGTTTCCATGCACACAACCACTCTGCCTTTTAAAAACTTCTCTGATCATGGATCAAAGTGGAATGGTTTAGTGAAGTCACTTCATGGTCTGTGTCTGCAGAGGAGAGGRAAGTGGGTCTCTTCCCTCTCACGGGATGTTCAGTTGCACACAGACAGGACAGGCTAGCCAGGAAAAGCTTACAGAAATTGATATTTTGTTTCTCAATTACAAGACAAGGATTAGGAAAAGAATAAGAAAAGGGAAGGAAAAGTAGAGTGAAATAGAAATTGGGAAGTTGYTCTGTGTCCTTTGTGGGGTTCTCTCTGGTATACATGTACCATATTTGGTTCTGAAGTCAACCCATCTCTTCATTTAAAAAAARAATTACTTAATTGGTTACTTTTTGCTATATGTTTTTAAATCTAAAAATATCTCATGCAGTTTTTTTTCCTAAAATTGGGACAAAGTTCATAATAAAATTGTGATTAATTAAATTTACCTTCTTGTTATCTAACATTGGCTTATTTGAATTTACAAAAAGCTGATAGAAGTCATAGGCCCTTCTGTTGTATTGTATTATAGGACAACCCAACTAATGTTTTAAGTGCAGAGTAAGTGAATATAGGCCTTGGAACACAGTTTCTGGCTCTTTATTTCATCCCTGCTACATGCAGGATGTGATATTTAAGAATATTGGCTGAGCATATAGTAAAAACAGGGACAAAATTTTGGCTTTGAATCCATGCTTGAGTCATAAAATATCCTTTTTTCCTGAAAATATGGTGATTTTGGCTTGGGTCTACCTTTTATAATTTTTTTTTCCTGAGGAAAAAATACTTAGAATACCACAAGTAGTGGACTGCTTGGCAAGCAGTTCATGACCTGAAGTAGGAAACTAAAAAGAAGGGCAACAGAGAAGTTGAAGATTGAATTCTAAGGGGGGGCAGGTATCCTTAGTCAGAAATATGATAGGACAGGCAGAGCTGAAAATCATGACCAAGACGCAGAAATCTGAGAATAAAACCCCAAGCGGATTTTTAATMTTTTTTAAACTGTGTTTGGGGAAATAAAAGCTTATGTTCTTCCTTCAACAATAAATGCCCTTCTCTTAAAAAGTATCTTCTATCACTTCTTTCCCCTCATATAAATGACCCCAAGTTTTGGCTAACTGCTTAAACCAAAGTGTTTACAAGACTGCAGACATAATCTGGAAAAATTACACTGCATTGATTATCTACTTTCTTGATGATGTTATAGAGCAAAAAATATTTACTTTAGAGACAGTATGTCTCAGGCAGAGAAAGCTTGCTGCAGGAGAACTGCAAGACAGCAGTAAGAATTTGGAGTTACCAAGGAAGACATARTCATTATTGCAATTTTAAATCACGTTCAAGCATCAGTAGTTATAGTTTTATTGGTGGGAATCCAAACATATGGTTATGAAGGAAAATGAGAGAGAGATCTCGTGTGGTTCATAATGGATGACACTGAAATCGTAACATACGTATAGAGAAAATGGTTTCTGCACCTCACTGTCATTGCAGCCATTCCATACCAAGCCAGAACTAAAGGTTCAGTTAAACACAGCATCTGCCCAGATGTGCACAGCTGTAAAGAGCTATCAAAACCCAGCTGCAGCTTAATGGTTCTCTCCAAAATCTTTCAGGAAGCAATTGCTACAGCCTGTATTGACATCTCTTTTGACAACTGCATAATCTCTTACAACTTGATGGTAAATGTTGCTTTACATCATCTTGTCACAGGTTGCTGGTGAAGGGGGAAACAAGCATGTATTTCAACATCTAGTTCAGGTTTGGTTTGTCCCTGAAGTCTCCTATGCAGACTTGCTCTTCTCTCTTAGATAAAAAAAAATCTGACAACAAGACCATACTGATATTTTAAATCCAGAGGCTTAATATTTTCTAAATAAATCAAATTTACAATTATTCCACTTTGTCYCTTGACATTTAGACACCAAGAAAAATTTTAGTGGTCATTAAAATACTTACCTTTCTTCTTCTATTTTCAGTACAAACATAAGAAGTCACAAAATGCGGATAGATGAACAGGATCCTGAGTGATCAAAAMGGAGATTTGGATTATAGTCCATTCTAGATAATGAGGTCCAGGCAAGTTGCTGAATCAAATTCTGAATTTTTTTAACCACTTAAGTGTGAAGCTTTCTATATCCAGGGCTTTGGTTTTAACAACTGCATATTTCCTAATTCYAGCATACAGTAGCTTCATTCCCTATCTTCTCTTCCTTAAGCAACATCCTCTTCTTATCACTGGGTACCAGACAACTTTGTGTGTCAGTGCCTCTCTTTAAATAATGTAACCAGGTAGGTAGCTGTTCCCAACTGCGCTTTTCTTCATTACTTTTATATCTTCATTGTTTTAGACTTGAAAAGTGTTTTTGTGTCTCAGAAAATGTCTGTCTTTTCTTCATTGTAACAATCTAATATCAGCTTTCCTTAAAACATTCTCATCTTGTGTGCATGTGTATAGGTATAGTCCAATACTTAAAAGAAATCCAGTTTAGGATGTGCYATCACATTTGTCAAAAAGCTTTGGGGGTTTTTCTCACCTGTCCTGACTTGATAATTTCTCATCTCACTCTGTTTCTCCACTGCAGGAGTCAAGTACAAGGGTTACTTATCATGTTCCAGTCTGTGCTGACTCTTAACATGCACTAAAATGTCAGAATCCTACCAACTTTTTCTTTTCAGTGGGATTCTGTGAAAACAAACAAAACAAATGAACAAGCAATAAGAGAAAGAATAGCACCACCCCCCTCTCCAAAAAAAACCAACAAACCCCAGAAACTACCTCCTGTGATCTACTTGGAAAGACTAGTTACAAAGTGAAAAAACATCCTTAGGAAAAAAACCCTGCTCATAATATCAGCTAATAGTTAAACTAATAGTTAAATAACTCTGGCACATTGCCCATGATGTACCAGAAGCTGGTGTTAATACCTTGGGAAGGCTGACCTGGAACAGAGATTGGACAGAGCTAAGAGAATAAAGTAGATAWTTATTGAAAGGCCTCTAAGATACACCTTGGGCAGGAMAAGATCCTGACCAGGGCTACACCCAAGGTGGACCCAAAATGGTCACAAAATGGATGACGGGTCAAGAGTTCTTACACTGTTATAAGTTTTGGTCCATTTGCATACTGGGGTTTAATTGTCCAATTACAGCTCCAGGTTATGAAATCCCATCCTTGTTTTCTCTCTTCAGTCCACCATTATCACAGAATCACAGAATCACAGAATTTCTAGGTTGGAAGAGACCTTTAAGATCATCGAGTCCAACCCATGTTCTAACACCTCAACTAGATCATGGCACCAAGTGCCACATCCAGTCTTTTTTTAAACATATCCAGGGATGGTRACTCCACCACCTCCCTGGGCAGACCATTCTAGTAATTTATTGATCTTTCCATAAAAACTTTTTCCTAATATCTAGCCTGTATCTCCCTTGGTGCACTTGAGACTGTGTCCTCTTGTTCTGTCTGTTGTTGCCTGGAGAAAGAGACTGACCCCCAGCTGACCACAACCACCCTTCAGGAAGTTGAAGAGAGTGATAAGCTCACCTCTGAGTCCCCTTTTCTCCAGGCTAAACAACCCCAGCTCCCTCAGTCGTTCTTCATACAGCTTGTGTTCCAAGCCCCTCACCAGCCTCGTTGCTCTCCTCTGGACACGCTCAAGCATCTCAATGTCCTTCCTAAACTGAGGGGCCCAGAACTGGACACAGTACTCRAGGTGTGGCCTCACCAGTGCCGAGTACAGGGGAAGAATGACCTCCGTGCTCCTGCTGGCCACACTGTTCCTGATACTGGCCAGGATGCCATTGGCTTTCTTGGCCACCTGGGCACACTGCTGGCTCATGTTTGGCTCCTGTCACCAGCACTCCCAGGTCCCTTTCCATCTGAGCACTATCCAGCCACACTGTCCCCAGCCTATAATGCTGCAGGGGGTTATTGTGGCCAAAGTGCAGGACTCAGCACTTGGACTTATTGAACTTCATCCCATTGGACTCTGCCCATCCATCCAACCGTTCCAAGTCCCTCTGCAAAGCCCTCTGTCCCTCTAACAGATCGACACACTCTCCCAGCTTAGTGTCATCTGCAAATTTACTAATGAAAAACTCTAAACCCTCATCCATGTAATCAATAAAAATATTGAACAGAGCTGGTCCCAGGACAAACCCCTGAGGGACACCACTGGTGACTGGCTGCCAGCTGGATGCAGCACCATTCACCACCACTCTCTGGGCCTGGCCATGCAGCCAGGTCCTAACCCAGCACAGAGTGCTCCTGTCCAAGCCACGGTCTGCCAGCTTATCTAGGAGTATGCTGTGGGAGACAGTGTCAAAATCCAAAATAAACAACATCCACTGCCTTCCCTGCACCCACTAGGTGGGTTACCTGGTCATAAAAGGTGACCAGGTTAGTCAAACATGACTTACCCCTCCTAAACCCATGCTGGCTGGCTCTGTTACCCTGGCCATCCTGTAAATTCTGTGTGAGGGCACTTAATATAAAYTGTTCCATTATTTTGCCAGGTACTGAGGTCAGGCTGACTGGTCTATAATTACCAGGATCCTCCTTTGCACCCTTTTTGTGAATGGGTGACACATTGGCCAGTTTCCAGTCATCTGGAACCTCACCAGTGAGCCAGGACTGTTGGTAAATGATGGAGGGGGGCTTTATAAGCTCATCTGCCACTTCTTTCATTACCCTGGGGTGGATCCCGTTTGGTCCATA
>CADDXX010000330.1:429466-448287 GCA_902810485.1 Alauda arvensis
TTTTCTCATCCTATCAGTTCCCATTTTKGCCTAATTTCTGCTGTGTCTATTTGCTGTATTTTATTCCTTTGATTTGTAGTTCCACTCCAGCCTTTAAAAATAATCTTTGGATTGTTTAAAATATTGCTGGGCTCATTTAACTATTTTTGAAGTTTACATATACAGATAAAAAACCAGGAAGTGCTGTAGTAAAGAAAAAACACCATTATATCCTCTTTTCTTAATGGAGCCCATTTAGATTTAATCCCCAATTTTGCAGCACTATGCCAACATTTTCAAAACCTCAAAAAAAGCCCAAACACAGCTTTGGGTTTAATGCTTGTTCTTACCTGTTCTGGACCATTTCTCTCATTTCCTTTTGATGTCCATCWAACATTAGGAACAAAACAAAATATCCACGAAAAACACAAACCAATAGCCCWCTGTGCATTTCTGAATGCTCCTTAACTGTTTCTATTTCTTATGAATGGGTAATATTTTGAATCACTCAAAGTTCCTGCTTTAATGCAAGGTCAATATATTTTATTATCTGGGTTACAAATTCACCAGGAGAGCAAATTAACAGACAATAAATCTAAACTTCCTACATTTTGCTTTTGTATGTTCAATAATTTAAAAATACATCCATTWGAAAGTGTGTCTCCACATCTGACTGTAGGAACTTGCATTGAAAACATAAACTGTTGCTGTTACTTAGGAACAGCAAGTGACCTTGGAAGCCTCCACGACTCTCCCACCACTTCATATACCTTTCCTTTTTCCATTTTAATCCATGAGTGAGGGCTTGAACCCAGTGTCTCCTTTTACTCACCCCAGGAGTGGACTTAAAAAAGGACTGCACAAAGAGGAGATGGGTTATATGATGAGGCCTTTTTGTCTGAATAAATGTTTTTCAGCAAYGGACTGAAATAATATCTCCATTGACAGGCTTGTGCCACTCCATCTATCCTCTTGTCTGAAAATGCTTATTRCCTGATTACAAAATAAATTTTTCATTCTGAAAAATGCAGGGTTATGTCCTGGCATCCCTTGAGCCTGGAGATGACTCTCTTGGTGAGGCAGGGATAGAAGACAGATAAACATCAGGTACCTGTTTCTTATTTTCCAGTGACAATTACCATAAGTATGACATTCATTTTAGAATTTTTTGGAAGAGAATATTTTAAACCATATATTTTAGTATGTGTCTTAGTCATCTGAAAGCTTAAAACATTGTTACCTGAAATCTTTATATAATCTTGCTTAAAATTCACCAGCCATGCAATTTTAAGCCTGGTGGGGCCAGGCTATTGAACAACAGCAAAGCAGAAATTGTGCAACAAAGACAATTTTCTGATTCCAGCTTCATGAATCTTTCATTTACCATACTGAAGACCAGAGGTAAAATTATATTTAAAAATTAGGAAACATAATTAAAAAATATTCATTTAACATCTGCTCTGCTAATCACCCAAACACCAAGTCTCTAAAGTGAATGAATTATGCCACATATGGGCCTCTCCTGGTTTCCAGAATTTGAGCAATATACCTCCACAATTTGCACTGGCAGATTGTTTCTGCAAATTGAAATGCATTTTGACTAATTATGTCAGAATAAAGCCTTGTATGGCATTACACATTTCAGTCAAAATGGACAGGATATTTCTGGGATATAAAATCAGGCGAAAGGAAACAAAAATATTACATGAATCACTATACCTGGAGTGTTTTTAAATACAGCAGTGATTTTTAGTAGTAGGAATAAATACATCAAAAACTCAAAAGGGAATCCATCTCTAAGTAGTAAAATGGTCTGTTGCAGGACACATTGTCCAATTGCTTCTAAGTGCTTTACCATGCCAGTTAAAATCTGCTCTGGCTATCAAGACTATTAATTTGAAGTAATTAAGAAATAAAAATGCCATTTTTGTATTTAATCTAGATCTTATTTCAGATTGGGAATTCCTTCCTTCTCTTCCCTTCCTCTGTTTCAGTCGTCTAACATTTTGGTTTAAGCTAAAGTCTCAACTTTTACAGACATAAGGAAAATCAAAAAGATTGCACCATTGATTTCCAACAATATCCCTGTGCTAGCAGACAGACAAAAGCAGAGACTACACATAAGATTCCACATGAGCAGAAATGAATACTGTACTTMACAAATTGAATAAAATATTGATCCATATTAGAGAAATTGTGATGGAGTTCTTGTGAAATCATATGGACTGCAGTCAATAGAAATTGAGACAAAATTTCAAATGTCTAGAAAATTATTAATGAATTGAGAATTTCATATTACATTTAGAAAACAAAAGCATTTTTCTTGTAGATGGCAGTTTCATTTTACCAGGGATTAGACACTATGCTTCCCCCTCCACGAYTGCATAATGTATTCTACAATTCAGGTTTACATCTCCAGGAGGTTAACACCTCCTCTATAAGGTTTCTYAGGGTGAAGAGCCCTACTGCTTTGGCATTTTTATTGATGCTGACAGACAGCTAAAGAGATATTCCATCAGTATTTGGAAAAATGACTATTTWATTGTTGGAGTATATTGCACTAAATCAAGCTGAGTGGTCAATAAACTGGGTAGTGTAAGACTACTCCTTTTGGTAGCTTCATAAGAAATACATAATCTCTTTTCTCAGTTAAAACACTCTGTGCTGAACATAAAATATATCATCTGATGCAGACAGACAGCTACTGCTCTGAAAAGTTTTGTGTGCCTGTAGGCAGGCAGGAGACAGGATAAAACAGGGCTGCTAATTAAGCATCACCRTGTGTAGCTTGGGCAAATACAGCTCAAGAGAAAGACTAGAGAGAGTGAATGCAGCTTGAAAAAGTGCATTGGAAAAATGTTTTGATTGATCTGATGTTCRTATCAATGAGTTTTATATATCTTTGTGTTATGCTTGGGACTCTTAATACGTTGATAGAATATTCACTTAGTATCTTCTGTATTCAGAATTCAATGACAGCAGCATATCTTTATCAAGGAAAATAATCCAGTTTATCCAAACCACTTCTTATCCTGAATCTGAAAGCCATCATGCTAACAAAGAAGAAAGATAAAACATTGGGGAAATGAGGGAAAATGCAGAAATGCATTATCTGATCATTCTCAACTGGCCTGCAGTTCTTAATGAAATGTAACCTTTTTACATAATATGGAATGAGCTCTGACCTGCACCAGCTAATATTGGCTTCTRTATCTAGGGTTAGCTATGGTGCATGCATAGACATCACATTCTGTAAACAGTGGCAAACAGGCACCTTTAGGGGCAGAATTAATTGGATTAGCTCTCGTGTACAAGTTACCAAATCTGACTCTCTCTCAGACCCACAGTACCTGAGATCAATAAATATATTGAAAGGATAAATTTGTAGAGAAAATTCTTTTGATAATCATATGTAAGGGAACAGAAACATCCTAAGCTTCTTTCAGGATCAATATTTGTCTGTCCCAAGATCAGCCTTCTGATGTTTTAAAATCTTTAGTTATAGTTTTACCTAAAAATTATGTCAACAGCATGGCAGCCATGAGAAATTATAATCTACTTAAGGAGTTTTATAAACAATATTAATGTCTATGAGTCTGCTATTTCATGTACCTTCTGGACAACTCTATAAATATGAAAGAACATGTAATTTTAAAATGATCTATAAAAATTTTTACTGCAGTGGTTTTGCTATGTTAATTCTCTTCTCCTCCTTAATGAYATAACTTTAATATTCATGTGGGGTTTTTCTTCATATTTAATGAATATACACAGTGTATTTTGAAAAAGAAATCCAGCCACAGCAAGTCATAACAGAGCTGCATTAATTTGGTTAYCCTGATTAACAGGGGTGTTTTTTAGTGTGTGACAATGGTGAATGGAGTCACCAGATTGCTACTGGGGGATAATCTGGCATCTGTTGCAATCTGACAAAGTGGTGGTTGCTCAAAATTCTTACAAAGAGCTCCCATTGCCCTCTTATTTTATCTATATCTTTTTTTTTCCTTGATGAATATATTAATAGGAAAACCAGCCTAGCCCCAGTACTGCAAAATGAAATATAAAACACATGGCTGATACATAGACAGGAAAGAATCTGCTCTTTTTCGTAGGTTAACCTGGGCTGTTTTTAAAAGCTGTGAGAAAGACACTGAGGACCTATGATGGCAGCCCATGGGAGCAGCCAGATGCCAAATCCTGTGCTGTGCATAAATTCCCAGGGCAGCAGCTACCCAGCCTGGCCCTCTGGCTTGTGTGTTTTATCTTCTGTTCTAGACTCCAGTACTCTCCTGGGCCTTTTTAAGTACTTGTGGCATTTTATCCTTAAGGCTGCTCCTTGCAGGGAGCAACTTGAAGATCTAGATCAGACTTCAAACTCAGTGAGTACTTTCTGGAATGGAAAGTTCTAAGTTTTTTGTTGCTATTCTGTTTTTTGCTGCTATTCTGCTTTTTGCTACATATTAATTACCTATTTATGTAATTTATATAATTTTAAAAATCCTCCAAAATACAGAACCTGCATGAAAATGAGTTGATACTTACAGTTATTTATTAATGTAACATCACCATAAATATAATAAWCTTTTTCATTTCAAGCTGCTGAGCTCTTTCTCACTCAGAATACATCTCACTCTAAGTGATGTATTTGCCAAGTAATGGACCTAATAGAACCATCATTTAACAGTCTTTGAAACACTCTTCAGCTGCACTGTGCTTACATTAAAAAGTCTTAWTTCAATATTTAATTCTTAATTGTTCTGAGGACCAGCAGGAGAAATTCCTCTGTTTTTTAGGTCTCTATAGACTTTGATTTACAGGAACTAAAAACAGAAGGTGGAGTATTATAAAGCTTCTCTTTTTTATTTTTAGAAAATAAAAATGGAAATAAAGAAGAGAGAATAAAATAGTAGAAATCAATTTTTTGTAGTTAAAACCTGATATGCTTTTTCTCAGATGTTGCTCACAAGCCCATGCTTAGTTAAAGCCAAGGATACTCTGAGGTATGTAAAAGCAGTGACCTCAAATGCCTAAATTTCTTYTTGGTTGTAAGCCATTTTTCATCTTTGCAAATGCATTTGTGCCAAATATTTCAGAGAGCAGTTTATAGTCTATACTATAAACACCCTCATATGCTATAAATCTAGGGTGGCCTTTTAGCACAAGAMAATATTGAATAGCACACAAGAAGCATTTCAATTTGGTGCTCTAAGCCCAGACTTCCTTAATTTCACCCAGGTGTCTCGTATTTCCCCCTTTCCCCCTCTCTGTTTTTGTCAAATCTCTTCAGCTTACAAGCTTGACATCTCTGGTATTGTGTGTGTGCTACAAAGGTATCTGAGCCTGAAGGGTGTGTGTTCACCTAAACACTTGGCTGTGCTTTTTAGACCCATACACGTTAAGTAAAAAACGTTGCTGAAATGCCATTATTTGTCACACAGACAATTATACAAGCTTTCTTTATCATTATCAGGTAGGCCCTTTGTGCTGTAAGAAGGCATTCATACATTTCTTTGGGAAAGAAGAACATGGTGTTGATCTGGACATCTCTACCTCTTCAAAAGTGAATGTGATTATTAGAAATCAGATGGTTCTTCCATACTAAAACCAAGTCATACTCTAGTCACAATGAAAGCCTGTGCCTTGAAATGAATTTGAAGTAAGATGAATTTTCAGTTTTCAGATTTGAATGGTAGATTCATCAGCATCAATGTACTAGTCTTCCTCYTAGTACTTCTACACAGTTGGATCTTAATTCCTGATTGTGGGAATGTCAAGAGCAAGAAGTGCATTTTTTTGTGTCTATGATGATCCAAAGATGAGACAAGCTACCTGCTGCAGATTTAGTTGGTTTATTTTTTAGTACAAGATGGAGTTGTAATTAATACGAGTTCATTTATTTTTATTTTTTTTTTCAAATTATGCACCTAACAGAATATTAGATCAGCACTAAGTAAGAACATCAGTGTTTAGTACATTCCAGGAAAWAGCTGTGTAATCATGTTAGCTGGTGATAATGAGGATCCTTAGACCTCAGCAATAGGAGATGATGGGAATGTGTGCATGAGAAATATGCACACAAAGAGCAGAGAATCAGATCATATGTGGCCACCACACCAGTAAACTCCATCTCTGAATATTTCTGTTTGTTTTGATTGTGCAATCTTGCTCTATTGCTGAAGTAACTGAGAACTCAGTATCATACCAGGCATCACCTAAAGCTGATGGAATACAGGTACAGATAGRCTACAGGGTATGGGTAAATTGGACAATATTTATGACCATCTTATTTACCTTTGAAGATATAGACCAGCATTAAAATGGTCTCTCCTGACTTCTCTTCTTTCCAAGCAAAATCCCAAATCAGTCCCATCCAAAGCAGAGTTTGSATAGGTTTCTATTACTATGGATAAATCAGGAGAAGAACTTTTTTTTTCACTTCGAACTTGAGAATGGGTCTGAATATCATCCTGTCAATGTCTCTGTTGAGTTCTATATTTGGAACGGAGAGAGCAGTTAGGATCCTTTTGCTAACCTGATCCCTAGGGAAAATATTTCTGTGTAGAGAGTAAATTAAGTTTTCCCACTTTTTTTAAAAAGCTCTGTGGGAGTATCTTCCAATTCTAGAAATAAACACAGATTTTTCTCTGAGTCTGCTTTGACTTTTGTGCCATTTTTAGCTTCCTGTCTATTTTAGCTCTTTAGATGTGTTTGATWCTAGTGCCAAAACTACTAATTAATACCTGACAGGTAGCCAACAACTGACTACCTGCAATTCTGTTTTAGTCAAAGGAAGTGCCAGTAGCTCTTCAGACAGCAGAAGAGGAGCAGGAGCACTTTCTTCCCTCCCAGCCCCTAAGTAGGTAACACAAGTTCTGGAAAAGTGTATTTTATTACATCTATAGCATTTTATATACAAGGATTCACTTGTAAATTGAGTTGAAGCCATGTTCAATGTCAAAATGATAAAACAAACAGCTCTAATCTCCTTACAGATTTTCAATTCTTTTTTCTTGTTTGTTTGTTCTTGTTCATTTGTTTTTCTGCCTGGACAAGAGATTATTGAAAAGCAAGGAATGCAATTAATCCCTTCCAGTGACAGAAAATTAAAGCACAGAGAAGCTGAATAACTTATGCCATGACTATGGATTTCACACCTCCCAACAGTAATCACCTGAATGTCCTCTATAGTTAATAGTTACCTTCAGAGGGCACTTCATTCTATTTTAGGAAGGGATGAATCAGCTGCTACAAGGAAGGCATGAATCAGCTGCTACAAGTACCTTCTTTGTTTTAAGTACTGGGAGGTTTGGCAGATGGCTCAGAGGAGCCACGTGCGTTTGGACAGGGACAACGAGGTGACCTGGGATATATTTTAGTCTTCAACAAGGTTGGGAGTAGACTCTGGAAMTATTGGCAGTACAGTATGTATGAGCCACTAAAATACTTTTCCATCTAAAACATAATATTTGATTTCTTTTTCATGACCTTCATATATTTTTTATTAATTTAAATTAAATTTTGATCTCTATGCTGGATGTTTTGGAAGGCTAGTTTTTCTTGTAGCTGTAGACTTTATCTAGTCTTAGTAGCTATAGAATTGAATTAACCATAYAAAAATATTGGAAGAGGGAAACTTTAAGAATTTATGAATCAGTCAAAAGTTCTGTTGTCCCTTCTAAAAACCAAAATGTTTGTTTCCTTTCTTATTAAAGCAACTTTGTGACTGACTGAGGAATAATGAYGATGTAAATAAAACAATTTTTTTGCATTTCTGTAGAACTAATTAATAGCAGAGAATCTGAATGTAATATCAGTAATATGAACTCATCCATCCTTTGCATGTCCTAACTGTACCTAAATAATAATTTTAAAAGCAAGGTAAAATTGTATGATTTTTTAAAGTTTTGTGTTCATACTTCTGAATATAACACCAATGTCTCCTACTTCCTTGGTTATTTATTTAGTCTGGTTTCAGTCTGTATACAGCTTATGTTCCAGTTTTGGATACAGTATTCATTACAATTATGATACTTTTGATGAGTTTGAGATTTTTTTTATGGTTTGTTGGGTAGACCACCTTTCAAAGACAATTAATCGAATATACACAGACATTTATTTAGACATTCTAAATTTTTTTATTATTTTGACTTTTCTGCTCATAGAAAAATCCTGCTGTTACAATCGCTTTTTGTTTTTAATTAATGTAATAAGTTTTACCTGCTTCTTTTACCTTCAATTTTCACAATTAATTTTTTTCTAAAAGTAGTAACAAAACCTGACTAGAATTGTCATCACAGCAGTGTGATATTCTGAAAGTTTGAGGAAAATAGTTTAAAAATTGTTTCTTAACATTTCCCAGAAGCATTTTTGTATATTGTGTACTTCAATTTTTTGTAAGTAGATATTGTTACTATCAACAATGTTTCCCTTGTCATTCTTCCTGGTCTTTTAAAAGATATGTGTGAAAATATATTGCTACATGTGTTTTCCCAGCACACTATAGTCCCCATGTTTACATTCCATTTCACCGTGTCTTCTTTTTTATCCATTTTTTTTCAGTCAGGCAAATAAACAAACCTCTTAAAATGCATATATTGATATTTAAAATAATGGAGTCTTCTGTGTGAAAGAAATRTGAGGCTTGAAAGAAAACTGCAATTCACAACTTTGGAATCTCTAGGAGACTGTTGTTGGTATAAGCCAGAGTTACTTGGAGGAGCAGTAATGGGAGCAGGAAAGCAACAAAGATGTTCCATTTATTTCCAGCTGTTGCTTTCTGGACAAATGGAGACAAGTATTACCTAGRTTCAGCTGACTGTATCTGTATTCAATGTTATTCAGCCCCATGTTCATTATCTAAGCACCATGCACTTGGCATTTTAATTTAGTGGGTGACTATYACAGATAAAATTTGAAAGCCCTTAGAGATCTTTTTAGAGCAAGAACACCTTAGACATGTAAACCAGTTTATTTTTGGTATCTGCACACTGAACAGTGCTTTAATTAGGTCATTGTTTGAAAATTTTACTTCATTTTGTCCATTCTCCTTGACAAAATAAATTTTGAGTTGTGTGACAGRACCTCAACTCAGTAAGAGCTCTGAAGTGAATGTTTTCCTTAACATGAGAACAGCAGCAAAAAAATCAGTTTCAGTCTCTAAACCTACATTTTGTTAGAACAGAAAGCAATCAMCTAGAATACAGTGATTCTTGGAAGAATCAGAAAATCAGTCTCAGGTCTATCTAGGAATTGAGAAAGACTTAGACTTAAATTAAGGATCTGAGGTTCAGTCTTTCCCCTCCTGTCTGTGTCTAGGCCCTTTTGTTTCTGGCCTTGATGTGCTTCATGTATTTTCAGTAGCTTCCTGTGATAAATTCTGAGTTGTGAGAGAGTTCTGTTTTCCTGTGATAAATTCTGAGTTGTGAGAGAGTTCTGTTTTCCCAGGTACTTTATCTGCCTCCTGCCCTTAGGAGGCTGCCAGTGCCACTGAGCCTGCTGGGCCTTCTCTTTGCATTCCTCTGTCACCCCACCTGCTCCCTTGGCCCCAGGGGACATTTTATGCAATGAACAGCACCCCAAGACAGGAGGAACTCTTGCATGCAACTTCTCAAAAAAAACCCTGGCTGCAAACACACAGTGGGCTGGGAACAAAAGAGCAAGACACAAAATACCCTTCTATTTCTGGYAATTTCTTCTCAGGCCAGGTTCCAAAAATCCCTCTTTTTGGCAAACAAGCAGGTATGCTAAATAATAATTTTTTGGTCAGGAAAAATTACTTTCTTTATACAATATTAAATATTAATCTTTTCATGATGTTGATGCTAGAGTGGCGTCAACATCATGAAAAGATTAATATTAAATATTAATTGTACATTTTCTTTGACTTTATTATGATGGATGTGTTATTAAGCCTTTGTAAATGACGTAAACTTCCCAACCACATAAAGAAGCAGAGCTTAGAAGGTTTATTGCCAAAGACTCATATTGTGTCTAGACCAAAGAAAACCACAGTGAACAAAAATTAACCTGAGTGGAGTCCAATTTGCAGTAAACACAAATTAAATTGGGACAAATCACCATAGTTAAAACTATTGAGGGAAAGAACATAAAGTGCAGTCTTCAATTACTTTTTCTGCAGTCTACAGTTGGTTATTACAGCTGAGGTCCACTTTGCAGTAGGAAAATGAAGCACAGCTGGCAATGGCTTTGGTGTGGATAAATAAGGAATGCAAAAAAATTGAAACAGTAACATGGGCTTATATTGTCTGCCAGAGGCAAAGAAGGAACTCCTTTGCTTCCCAGGATATTTAACTAAGCTCTAGATTTGTTTTAAGGCACTAGACACTGGATTATTTAGCAATAATCTAAAATGAGAGACCTTGATAATCTCTTCCGCATAATTATCTGCTGATTGGCTGATAAATTGAATTTGTATGTTCAGGGTTAACACATCACTGGGGACTGTTTTCATCCAGGCAATATTTGTATTTTCTCCACATGGTATGGTTGTAGCTTTGAAATTTATAATCTTGTATTTTGTTACAGGATGAATGGAAGTGTGTTCTGGGGTTATGGACAGCAGATGCTTGGGAACCCTTCAAGCCTGCTGTCCTTTTACCTGGGGCTTGCTTCAATAGTTTTATCCCACTTAGAACACTTACATGCTTTTTRTTCATCATACTTTCTAGTGATTAATAATTTGCATTTCTTCTRTAAATGAAGAACTGTCTGGCAGCCATCAAGCTTTGTGAGGGTTTAATTTCAAAGGGTTTCTGAACTTCAGTTGGCCACTGTGCCCGGATATAGCTGATATGTGGGTGATTTCAACAGCAAATTATATGGGATTTGTTCATATAACAGAAACACTCAATTTCCCCATTTTAAACTCCAAGATTTGTAAATGCTTTCTTAAAAACCTTGATAATGTAATTATCTGTCCTTTTCTGTGTCCTTTTCTTCTTATTTGTATGGTCTCATTGACTCTTAGACTGTGCTATCACAATATTTGAACTATTACTCATTGAAATAAGATTTTTCAAAAACAGAAAAATCATAGATATTTAAAAATATTTAAAACMTAACTTGCTTTCCTTTCAGTTGGAATTCCACACTTCAGGGCACAAAACAAAAAAAAAGATTCTGACCTTAACTGAATACAGATGTGAATCTCTTGGTAAGTCTCTAAGGACAAACATTTTTCCCTGTTTGCAGTACCCAAGCCAGGTCTGAGTGAGCTGCCACACTTGCATGTTTGCAGGGAGAAACTGAGTTCTGTCTACAGAAGTGTTGCTTTACTTGTCAGAGATAGCTGACAAGTAACCTACCTCTACCTCTGTGTTCTCCTGATGCAACTGGGTTTTGGAGCCAGGCTGCTTATCAAACTCAGCCTGTAGCATGTCCATGCTTCGACTTTTCAGTGGACAGTGAATTTCGCAGGAAACTTTTCAAGTTAAACCAAGAACAACTCTTTTCAACCCTCAAATTCCTTTTCAGACATCATTTTTGGTCTCATTTATTAGCTGTTTATTACTGTTTTTAAAGGAGTTTGAAGATAAACGAACTCCCTCATTTGATGATTTTGGTTATCCACTAATAAAGTCTTTGTGCCTCAGATTGGTCTGGTCAGTGAATTTTATAACCAATTGATACAATGATTGTTCTTGTAACAGAAGTCGCCTTTAATGGAACAGAGTCAAGACACTAAAAGCTAATGTGCACAAGAAGATAATGTCCTTAAGCACTATGCACTTAGAAAGTGTAGAGTTCCTGCTATATTCACCGTGGGTAGAAATGTGCCTCCTCACTTTAAAAAAAACAAGAAAAGCCAAGTCCTTCAAGCATGGAAAATAGCAAAGGAGTCTTTTGCAAATGGCTTTCTTGACTGCCTCCCTACAGCTAATTCACTGCAAAGAACAGGGAAATGGTCTTTCTTCTCCACACTAAATAACAGTATGAGAAATTTGTACTTACAAAAGAGCATCTTTAAGTATCTGGTAAGAATACTTCCCTTTGGGGCTCAATGATGGCTTTTGATAGCATGGGGATGCAAAGAAAAGAAGTTTGAGTGGTATTTAGGCAGACACCCCTGCAAGCAATTGGATGTAAGTCAGAGTGATCATTTGARTATTTAGACAAAACTGCCTCTGCCCACCAAATAATTGGGATACGTGTCACTTAGAGTGAAACTGAAGTCATCCATCAAAGCTGTACAGCCTGCAGTCCTCTCTATGCCAGCTTGAACCTGCCAGTCATGGTTTCTCAGCTCCTTGAGGAAAATGCTGGGACTTTCATCGACTTTGATTTTTCTGAGCCAAATTGTCATCTGGTRGATATCAGAATAGCTTCATTACAGTCACTGGCATAATACCAAGTTACTTCAGCTGAAAATCTTCCCAGAGCCCAGAGAGTTTAAGGGCTGGTACTGTAGCTGTCCTTCACACAGTGGTGAKAAGAACTGGAGGAAAATTCTCCTTAATGCTTTCTCCTTTTGAACTGCAACTAGAACCAGCCACTAGCTATTCCTTGTACACAAAGGCTAGACATTTAGAAATCAAAAATCCATTTAAATGAATTAAAKTATTTCAGGCTCAGACTGCATTTAGCTGTCTTTTGGTGGCACTGAAGTTATTTGAGATACTTCTGCTTTGCAGCTATTCTAATGATCTCRGGGTTCTATAATATATAAACATTCTCTTACTGTGCATAGTACCCTCTCTTCTTTTTAACCATGATTTCCCCATCTTTCCTTCTTATCTGTTTAGCCATCATCTATTATAAGCTGAAGAAAGACATTTACTTTCTGCTGTTCACAGAAAGTTGTATACATCAATTATATATTGACTGCATCTAAATTTATTAGCGTTTGATGATATATGTGACAGGCTTATACTAATTTTTCAGTAAGTGACAGTGTGCAAAACAGCATGCATTTATATCCTCTCACTATGATTATGAAAATGGCCCTTGCTAACATAACAAGATTCCAGTCCCTCTGGAAATTGGCCCCAGAAGACAGGGATAGTTATTTTTACATTATATTTCACCACATGAGACTGTTTAAATCCCTACATCTGTAATATCCAAATGACCCTGGACTACTCATGTTAGACTAAAACATTAATGATCCCTTTTCCATGCAGCAGCAACATTTCATCCTTCATCACAGTGTGCATCACAGCCATGAAGGGGGCATAATAAGTAGTTAAAGAAATTTGTTAAAAGAAGCTGGCACTACAAAATAAACACATTTAGYGAAGTGAGATTAGTGTTGACATGAAACCTCTCATCAATTGCAAGAGTAGGTATAGAGAACCAGATTTCATCTGCGGTGTCACCTGCCAACGACCCTTRATTCCAGCTGGAGACATGGTATGCAGAATTCAGCATGTGTTCAGTAGTCAAACTGCTGGCACCACATTGTCAAAAATGCCATCTGAAACATGACAAGTGAGAACATAAAAAGATGTATTCCTGTGTGAAATACACTGAAGCTCCTTGAGCTACCACCTGAAAGGTGTAGAAACAGCATTACTCGTATGCAGGCTGAGGCAGTTTCCCTGCTGTGCCCTGGATCCAAGTCAATCTGGACCCTGAGGACTGTGGCACTGCTGCAGCTAATGGTCAGTCTCAAATGAACACCCTCCCTGTGTGCTTCTCAGCCCACCTGACCTCCAAATACATGTCTGTGAACATGTTGGGACAKACTAAAACACTAGCCATGTCTGGGCTTGGAGTAGGAGCCAAATAAACAAACTATTTTGCTATAATGAACACCACCTGAGATTAGCTCAGCTGGTTAGAGAATAGTGCTAATAACAACAGGCTTGTGGGCTTGATCCATGCATGGACCATTCACTTAAGAATTGGATTTGATGGTCCTTGTGGGTCTCGTCCTCAGACAAGTCTGTGATTCTATATAACTTAATTAATAAGATATTGTCATTTTTTTCAAGAAAGAATAAAAACCCAAGGGTTTTGAGGAGYTTCAGATAAAGAATTTCTCCTGTTAGAGAGAAAAACTAAATATATTAGCTAAAAAGAATAAAAACCATGAGTGTGTTAGAATGGTTATCCCTCTGGTGAACCACTGTCAACTGTGTGTCTAATGCTAATATCAGTTATCCCCCTGCCTATCTTTTGGCACAAGAGGAAACAAGAATATTGTTCTTCTTGAGAGAGTAAAGGCAGAGACTACTGAAATGCTAACACTGAACTTAGCTGATACTCACATGCAGGAAATGTATATTATTAATTATTCACCATGGTGTCTAAAGAATTAACAAAKTTACACAATGAAAAATAATCTGAATTCGACAAGCAAATTATTTAATGAGTTCTTGTATCACTAATTCTCTATTGCCTCACTTTTCACTTGTGCCGTGGATCTTTTAGAAACCCTTTTGGGATCTGCCATAGAAAGTATGAGACTCAACTGGTATGAGTGCAAAGGTTTCCCCTGAGGTTAAGTTGTCTGGGATTCAGTGTCTGCTGATACACCAATCTGTCTAAGCTTGAAGACAAAGTGATATGATGCCAGGCTAAAATTAATTTAGCTGCTATTATCTTCATCTTTAAGATTGCCTTTCTCTGAAGGATTCTGCGTTTTCTCTAGATAGCTATGTCAGCTATAAATGAACAAACCTTCATCTTCTGTTATTTTTTACATGACAGAATTCACTGTTAACTGAGCGACACCAAAGTTTCCATCATCTGAAACAGTAATTTTCCTTCCCTTCCTAATCCTTAACTGTGTTAAAATCTCAAGTTCTCACACAGGAGTAAACAACTTGAAATCATCTCAGAATTACTATGGGGCAGAAGCATGTTSTCATTAGCTGGGGAATAGCCTTTCTCCAAGGGGCAAGACTGCATAAATCACCTTGCAGTACAGCACTTCAACAGTAAGAACAACAAGATTCTATATATGGTAAAAGCAACATGATTTAAGGCAGTTTTCCTTGTACACCTTGGCTGCAGTTCTGTAATATGGAACGAATCATCAGCTGAAAATATTCCCATCTTTCAAACCTCTCTAATCTAATGTTTAGCAATCCTGATTCCTGATCTGAATTGGTGTTTTTGCATGTCTCAYAAGGAAATGAATCCAACTTAATTTCATTAGGGTCTGAGATGGGGATCTGTAACCCATAATCCAGGTGTGTGCCTAGGACACTAGCTGGTTTTGATGGAATGTTGTTGCCTGGCTGTACTGAAAACATGTGTGCATTTTRGGGACAGCTCTATGGAATTTGTGTGCTTATTCTGCATTACTAAAACTTAGCTACCTCTTTAGTAATTGTGTTGTTTAGAACAACACAAAGGTGTGCAGCAGTTTATGACAAATGAAAAATAGCAGTTTGAACTGTATGAGCAATTTGGGACAAGAGGATGTTAYAGTGCTCTAACTGGGCATTAACTGAGGGACTGAATTAATGTCCTTGTTCTTCTCAGAAGTGCTTTTGACATTTAGGTGAGCAAAAGTTATTTAAGACACTGAAACCTATYTGAACAGTATTTTCCAGGATCACAGTATACAGACGTGGTAGTGGAGGGAATACTGGAGGGAATAGTACTCCTTTCAAATAGCCAGCATCACTACATCATTAAGCTTATCAGTTTTCTTCTTCTTCTATTTTTTTTAACCTATATTAAGTCTTTGAATTGATAAGATTTCAGATTCAGGAAGCTGGCGAAATGTAAGTCCCAGAGGCTTCGCAGTGGGACAACTGAAAGTTGCTCTGCTATCAACACTTTATAAACTTCTGTGGATCAATTCATTCCCAGGTGATTGTCACACTGGAACTAGCTAGTTAATATTCAGGAAGAAAATTTTCCGGTACAGGTTGAGATAATGAGCATCATTAATAAATTTCAGATACTATTTCTTGCCTTTGTCCTGAGTGTCCTGCTCTACATGGCTCCTTATTTTTGTATCCCATGTCTTGTGACTCTTCACTGCTTGCTTTTCTCATTACTGCCAAGTCTTTTTGATGGTCTTGTGCTTGTTTGTTTTCTTTGTTTTGATTTGGATTGGGGTTTCTTTCCCCTGSTCTTGGTCCCTTCTTCTTGCACAAAACCCTTCCTTTAATCACGTTGTGAACTGGGAATGATAGGTTTCTTGCACATTATGTGTAGGTGCAGGATGCAGGAGGGGAAATAACTTGATGCCTGTTCTGCACAGCAGCTCCAAGTGCAACCAACTTCTCCCAATGTATGCATTTTCAGTGTAATGATGGAGAACTGTCTATTTACAGAGAAGAGATTATGTATAAGTTGTTCTTTACACACATCCCTCTGCTCTGCCCACCTGTCCCTTAGTGCCTTTCCTCAGCAAACTGAAAATACTTTAGCAACCAACAAAAATTTCAGACATGCTTGTGAGACTATGCTCCATTAATACTGTATTAATGGAGTATTAATGGAGCTGTGAAACAAAGAATTATTAAAGGCTAACCATATGATTCCTGCTGCAAAATCTTGTAAATCTRATATTTTCTTGTATCTAGGAAAAAAAAAATGTTGAAGTTTGTGATTCCTGCTGCTCTGTGGTAAAATAACCTCCCCATCTTGTAACAAACCCGAAGCCTAGAATCCAACTGTTAACAACATCAAGCACAGGCATTGGCTCATTTCAGGATTCCAGAATTTAAAAAACAGCTTTTGTTTCAATAGGAAGCAATGTATTTTCCTACAGATTTTTCTCTCCCATCTGCAGTTAGTGTACTGAAGCTTTTGTTTTATGGAGAAGCAGAATAAGTTTCACAGTACAAGAGATTTGACCACAAGGAAGCTCCAACCCAATGGYTATTTCATTATAATAAGCTCCCTTAATAACAGAATGTGATGTTTACATCTGAGTGGAGACAGATATTTTTCAGTCCTGTAATTCAAGTAATTCAGGTAAAGACATAAKGTACAGTATGTTATTGGTTGCTAACACAAGCAAACATGCAAGCCTGGTAAGCTTTGCACTTTTCCACACTCCTTTGATAACCTTGAGACAGGCTTTGTTGAACATATGATTTTAAAAAGAATTTCTCCTGAAGAGCTCCTCTCCTTTGAAAAAAACATATTTTAAAGCTACTTTAAAGGTAGAATGATTRTTGATGTGCTGCTGCCCTGCAGTGAAAGAGACCTACAAGAGCACCTGTGTTCGCCTCAAGGCTCTAGTTTGATGTGATTTCTCCAAGTTATTTCCATTCTCCTGGGAATTAWTTACATACAACCTGTTGATTGCATGCTCTGCAAGTTGCCACAGACAGCTTCTCATTCCTCCTCTGATAACCAGTTCTTTTTAAGAYRGATCTTTTKGTCATCCACCCCTGAGATTTGGCACCAGGATAGACAAGTCAGATCCAACATKTCACATGGCTTTCATTCTGACCTGRTTCTTTTTCCTTGCCRTGGAAATGTTTTAAAGATCCCAGTCTTGTTCTCAAACAGGAGAGAAATAAATATAGTTGCTCTTRTAATATTTTACTGCATTTTATATTATTTGTTACGTAAAAGTTTGTATTTATATAAGGCTACAAGAGCCTCTAGATGACCTAAGACTGATTATTTTTCAGTGGTGTTGCATATAGGATGTGATGTAAACTATTATTTCTTTATGATTGTATGAGGCCTGAGAACATTGTGGATCAACTCCTCAGCATACTAAGCCCTRTCTAAGTGTGAGCTACAGAGTTCATTGATACTGGTTTGGCACAAATATATTATTTRGTTGATTTAAATAAATGGTGACAGTTTAATGTAAGGTCCACAGTTAATGAAAATCTTTAACAAATGAGAGCATGGATAGTGTAACAAATTCTAAATGTTATCAAATTTTCTTGTTTATTTGAACTTACAATAAATCACTAGGCACGAAGATAATACTATGGCCCGTTTCTTTTATCAGTCTACTGAAATTTTTGTTAAAATAAGATTGTATGTGAAATGCAACCCAAATTTTAACTGCAAGCCTTCATTCAATATATGGTGCACTAACTTATTTCCAAGTTTATGTTTATATGCCTGCAAATGATACTGCTAGGCAAAAAACTTCCATTGCTGTTTTAAAAGCCCTGGCTTGGGTTTTTTGAATTATTCTTCTGAGTATATTAGAAAAACCACAATAACCTTCACTGGCTTCATGGTTGTAAAATACCTACATTTATATTACATGATGCCCTGTTATACTTTGGTAATAGCTTMAATGACTTCTGGAAAAATATTATTGTGTTTCACTTGAATTGAAATATTTCTGGATGCAGAACACAAAAATCAAGATATTCTTCACTGATACTTAAAAGAGGGAAAAGGTCTTTTAGTATAAGGAAGCCAAGTAGTAAGGCTGCTTTGTTCTCCTTAGGCACACACATTCACAGACTGAATGAAGCACATAAAAATACATGAGTGAGATAAACACAAAAAAATCTTTGACAGTTCTGATAGTGTGCTATAATCTTATTTATTTYTAGGGCTGAATTGAAAAAGATAGAAATATTTATGCTCTAGTAATASGTGACTGCCATGGCAGCTGTGTCAAGGCACTTTTAAAATTAAGGTAAGAATCCTGAAATCTAAAATCCATAGAAAGAAATGTTAGAAAATTTCTAAAGAGCCACCTGTTTTATCCCTATAAATTTATACCTGGGGGCGTCAAATTGTACCTTGGCAGCCCAACTGAAACGCATGGTCAGGCTGGATTTTACCTTTTGACACTTTCTTGAAGAGATAAAGAAGAAGCTAGCCTGAACTAGCTAAAAGTAAAGTACAGATTTCCACATTTCAGATAAATTTTGGGACATATGTACAGAGAAATCCTTCTCTACACATATTTCCCTTTCCATGCCTTCCTT